>JAWMRA010000113.1:41457710-41642264 GCA_035584735.1 Pseudotriccus pelzelni
TACAAAACTTTCAACCCAAGGAAGAGAATGAAGATAGAAGGCAAATTAGAAAAAAAACAGGTTTGTTTCTAAGCCTTCTCACTATCACCAAATCATCAGACATTAACTCGAGTGCTAAAAAGCTTAATGAAATGCCACAAAAGGGAAAGAATCCACCCAGCTTTCCAGTAGGGACCTGTCAGTGCTCTGCCGCACATTTCACAGATCACAGTCCCCAGGTTCCTTTGCGGTAATTTAACTATTTTCCTGCCTGGGATCTGGACATACAGCTACAGCCTGACCTGACTTCTCTGCTCCTTGACTCCTGAGGCTCTGTACAGAATTCACTACACAAATCTATTGTATTCAGATACTCAGCTAAGGTTGTATTGATCCCAAGACGTATGGAGTTTACTCCAATCTTAATTCAGCTTCTTAAACTCCACTGCATGTAGACCTTCAGGATTTTAGCCCTCATCTTCCTCTCCTGGGGCTATTTTCTACCCTGTATATATATCTTCACCACACACATTTATATCAAATGGCTTGTAAAACAGTTTTTTAAATTATTCCTCCAACCCCAACCTCAGTGTTTAACTTACTGAGCATCAATGCTGAGCAAATCATAATGAAAAAGTCACGAGCTCCAGGTCAGAAAGCCAAGTGTTCATAAAGCTGAACCCGGACAGCTGATCTATTGGTGGACACTGTTCTCTCCCCAAAAAGTTCAAAGAAAGCATCTAAAAATATCTTAAGCACTCTGGAGAGGGAAAGGAAGCAGCAAAAATCAATACTGCCAAGTTCACTGTTTCTCTTCACTGTTAAAAGTAAGGCACAAAACAAAAATACACAAGATATTGTAATTACAGGAGAGAAGATGCTTGTTTTTGAAAGAAAGTGAGGAAATTTCCTGAAAGAAATCAAGAAAACAGCTGTGCATGTCCATCCGTACATGTAAGACTTGTGCAGAGCAACAGTTACAGAACAGAATGGCACTGGCTGTTCTTGGGAGAAACCAAGGGAAATCCACAGGACCAAAGAAGACCAGCACACCCTCCTTTCCCAAATTAAACCGTGCAGGAGCAGTCCAGTCCTGTCCCATCCCTCCAACAGGACTATACACTCACAACCCTGCTCTCAGGTCTGTGCAAGCACAAAACTGTCACAAATTACTCCCTGCTGAAGCCCGTGGAAGGTCACAAAGTATATACTGGTACACATTTCCTCATGAGGAAAGACATCACCGTTGCCTGCTATTTTCACCGATAAATAGGCTCTCCATCATTCCTACAATATTCATGTATTGAAACTGAATAAACATTTAGATATTTCAGAGAGTTCCTCCTCATCTCTCTGTCTGAACCAAGATATTAAACCCAGACAGTACAAGTATTCAGCACTTGCTGCTGCTGCTGCTGCTAATGGGGCCAAAGGATACCAAGGGAGAACATGGACCCCTTTAGGAAACAGAAAACACCAGTCCCACTGCAAAGGGCAAACAGGGACCTGACTGATCAAAGACAGAGCTCTAAAGGAAGAGCAAAAAGTACACCAAGAGGTGCTATTTTGTCTCTCCACGCCCCCCTTCCCTGGTGCTGAATTAACCTACACATCCTGTTGAAGCAGCAGCATCGGCAATCCGAGAAAGGAAATCCGCTGTGGTGAGGAGACTTCCCCCCTCAGCTCTCTCCTCACAGCGATGAGAGGTGAGGGCATCGCAGCATCAGTAAAGCTGCCACGTCACATGGGAACTCTTTCCCGAGCAGGAAGGAAATGTAGCTTGAAAATATGTTTGGCTGGTCTTCTTGGAATTGAAGAAATTAAAGACTGACCAAAGAGCTTACCTTTCTACCACTGCAGGACACTAACTCTACAGGTTGTCTACTGTTGTTCTGTTCAGCTTAGACAAGAGAACCACCAAAGGAGAAGGAAAGCAAATCCCACACTGGGACACATCATTCAGAATCTCAGGTGCCAGTGACATCCAAGGCAGCAAGACATGCCTAAAAAGGTGAGGATCAGCACAACATAGCCTATGAAACCCTGGTGGGTACCCACTTTCCCAGATACTGACACTTTAACACCAGAGGAGAAGATTCCCAGTTTAACAGATGGTTTCTTTGTGTTTTCTTGCATTGGTGCCAGAGCAGATTACTTTGCATTCTGCTCGCACACGCTGCCAGAGGGTATGTGTGAGCACTTTGCCCATTTTTGGGAGTTGAACACTGCTACTCCCCTGGAAGCTGGGTATGATCTCTGAAGTATCTGGGAAGTTCTCACTTCTATCTGTATTATAGATAAAATGAGGAAAAAGGAATATCATAGCTTTTTTTACACTACATATATGAACACACATGGACATCATTTATGGATCACCTCACCAACTACTGCACAAGCTGACTAGTCTTTGTACACTCAAGGCTTGTCCTGATGTCATGCAATCCCCCAGGACCCTGGTGAGCATCACCTCCCCATAGTCTCCTCTGCCACCTGCCACAGAAGCAAACAGTGAGCCAGCATCGCTCTCACCTGTGCAGGAACAGTGACAGACAGTGCATCGTGACTCCTACTCTGAACGATGCTGGCATAAGTTAACTGTGTCTCAGTTACTCTAACCTCTCCCACTGCCCCCCTCACTTCCCTCCTCACTGCTCTGACTCTGGTATATATATCTCCCTTGAGTTCCCTCCTGTTGGCACTAAGTTTTGCCCCTTCACTTCTCTAAAAGCAAAACAAGAAATCCCACCTTTAGGCTATGGCTAAAGTTCTTCACAGAAACAATTTTCAGTTTTCCTAATTTACGTTGTTGTACTTTGGTTCTGACTTACAGCCAAACACACACACAAAAAAATAAATTCTAGAAATTAAAGTATAACTCAGCTTGGTTTATCTCTTTATCTCCTGTACAATACTTTGGCAGCTGCAGAAAGTTCTTTCCAGAACTTGCAAAGATGAGGGAACAGCTATTTCTGAGCACAGCATTAAACTGAAAGCTCATGTCCCATTAGGGCTGGACTGCAGTGAGCAGGTTTTGGTAGGCAACTGGTTAAGCAGCTCAGTCTTATTCAGGGACAGTCTGAAAGGCAATCACTGATTTTTCAGCACTGCAGGAGAAATAATCAATGTTACTCAAATCCAGAAAAGCCTCTTGCCAAGGGTGTCTCCTGAGGTCACCAAGGCTCCTGTGGATTAAGAAGGGCAGGAGAACAAATCCAGAGATTAGCAGAGGAGAAAAGTTGAACAGAAAATGTGTGACATGGGAGGATTAGTGTTCCAAAGAGGGAAAGCAAGTTATAGAAAAACAAGAAAGCAGGAGAATCAGGATTTAGAATAACCTGCCTTGCTTTATTTCTAGAGCTGTCAAAAAAATGGAATTCACCAGATTAAAAGGCTACAGAGGAAATCCCAGTAGTGGAAAATATGGGAAAATTACTAGCTGGTTTCCAAAACATATGGCATGGGAAAATCAGACCCAGAAACCCTTTTAGGTTTTTAGACTTTACACGGAAGAATTTTAATATTTCTTTGAATGAGCTGGGTCAGCTCTAGCCCAGTTATTGAACTGACAGCTCAGTCAATCCTGTAGGAGAGCCAATATCACAGGAGGAATGGAATGGAGAAGCCATCCATGAAGAACACTCAAGATAATCCAGAATACAGAAATACTGCAGTACTACAGCCAGTAGAGCCCAGGCAAGTCAAGGGAGGGGAGCAAGAGTGGTGAACTTCACTTCTCAGAAGTTTTCAATGCTTAATTAGAACACCATATATTCAATCAAAATATCAAGATCTGACAATACTACAAGTACTTTTTTTTTAAATAACTACTGGACACAGAAAAAGTTAAGATAAAGGCATCATACTCTTCTGAAAGTTTCTCTTGAAGACACACAAACATGGACTGCATAACTTCCCTCCTTTTGACGAGGGGATAGATAAGTAGAAGAGATGATATATAAGAAACATCCCCTCGGAAAGCCTGGCTACCATCCTTTATCCTAAGGGCCAAGGAAGCTCAGCTATGGACTTAGACCAGTCAGCTCAGGCTCAGCTTTTGGATAACTCTTCAGCAGCACCTGTCAAACATCAAGAGCAGTTGGAGCTCCTGGGTGTGCAGCTGTGATTCCCAAGAAATCACCAATGTCTCTGCTTAATTCCCCCTTCAACAAAGCTTCCCAGCTGGCACAGCCAGGCCGCAAGCACCCTCTTCACTTCTGTTAACTACTAACCCCAGGAGACCTGAATTTCTAGGTGCGTTTCCCTTTCTCAAGAGACTCTGGATGATGCTAAATTGTAAGCAAATATAGGTAGTGCCCAAAGTACATTTAAACCAGTCTGCTCATCACTTCACTGAATTTATGTGGTCTATATTGTGCACTAGGGAGTTTAAATACATGTGGAGAAAGCAATAGCTGTCAGAGTATGAAGTCTGTATGCTCTTCATTCACCCCCTGCCTAAACTAATTAGGATACCTTCCGAAAAACAAACTGAAATTGAAATGCATTTCTCTTAACAGAAAAATCCTCCTTCATCCAAACAGATTTTTACAGTGCTGCTCACAAACACTGGATAGCTAATAATGTTTGTGCAACTGCAAAGGATAGAGGAAGAGGAGGAAGAGGAGGAGGAAAAAGTACACTGGAATACAAGAGGGAAGAAACATAAAAGCTTTAGAAGACTTAACCTAAAGGGAAAATAAAAATTACTAAGGTTGCTTTTAAACACAGAGAAGGTCACACTTAGGCTGATCTGTATCATATCCCTATGCTGCATGAGCAGAAACCAGAAGAGAACATGAGAGATAGAAGAGACTGGAATTCCCTTCGATCCTGTTCCAGCAAGTATTACTTACAGAAGAATGAAGTTGCCTTTCAATTACCAAGCATTACTTCATCTTGAAACCACTGCTCCCAGAGAGACAAAATGATTAAACTCTCCCTTCCAAGCGTGAATTAAAAGCATTTGAAATGGTCTGAAATGAACACAGCTGCAAAGGTGAAACAGTTGCTCATCCTTTCTCAAACTGAGGAAGAAGGGTGGACATCACAACCATCATAAACCACGCATGCTTGTGCTGCACTCTAGAAGGTATTGGAAAAGAAGCAGAAAGTGAAGCCAGGAGAATGTGGCTGAGACACAGACGAGGCTCTAAAGGAGGAAGAGGAGAGCAGTGAGTCTGACTCATTGCTTCAGCAAACACCCTGGCATAAAGAAGGTGATCAATAGTTAAAGGCCAACAGCTTGGTTTGCAGCAGCTGCAAGGTGGTTTTGCTTTTTACTTTCTACTATGTTTGACAAAGTCCTTGCAAGTGGCTCATAGCTCAGCCACGTATCAGACATTTTTTCTCACCCAGGTGAACCGTCTTCCAATGCAGCACTTGCCCAAAACGTATCCTCTGGCACAGGCAGAACATTTTAAGTAAAGTTCCCATTTAAAAAGAATGATGGAAGGTCTTGCTTTTGCTGTGCTGCGGAGGTCTGACAATCCCTCTGACTGAGGTTATGGCCCAGCTATTCTGAAGCAGGAAAACTAACATAAAATTTAGTAATACAAATAATACTACATCAAGCTGCCTTAGTTTAAATTACAGGATAAAATGGTGTACAACTCAACCATTTTTTTATGGCTTCAGGATGACAAATTTATAAAGAAAGTAATTAGTACAGAGTGCTGAGTTGTACAGGGCTCCAGGATTTGATAATAAAGGACAGTTAGCATTCCTTGCCAGCATGCCAAAGAATGAAACATATTTTGGGAATACATAAAAAAGAAGAAAAATTGGGATCTCTGTAGCAAGTGTAGGCTTAATATTAAAGACAGTATAGGAATAGTCCCAAACATTATACAAATATTTAGCTTCAGCTTTCAGCAAGAATAGAGAAACTGATGGTAGGGGCAAGGCAAGTTGGTGAACAAAGATGGGTACAGATACATCAATGGGTACCAGCAGTCAAGGCCAGGACTCATGGAGTGAGATTCACAAGAGTCAATAGCTACACTAATTTCAAGCTTCTTCTTGCAGACAGAAAGAAATGAATAACTACATTGACATTTTAAATTCATCTAACCTGCCTTACATTCATGTTCTAGACTATGAGGAATTGCACCTGAAACACTCCTGATCAGAAGGAGCCTGGAGGGGTGGCACAGATGTCAGATGACTCTTCAGAGTTTAATGTGTTGAGGCCAGGGGAAGCTGCCTCTTTACTATAACTGGATACTTGAATCAAAAATCCCAAATCCACATCTCTAGAAAACAAAATACAATTAACCAAAACATGACATAGGGCATCACAGGATGGTGACAAAAGGGTTCTGAGTAACTGTATCCATATTCTGGAGTGCTTCCAAAGGATCCAAACAAAAGTAGCTATATGGGAAAAAGTAGAAGGGGGAAAAATGGCAGCTAATTACTGTTCATCTGACCTAGTAGTATGCAAATATTTCAGTATATTTGAAGGTACCAAAAAATAATCAGACCTTTAGGGGTAAATTAAAAAATGTAATAAAACGTGACATGAATCTCAAAAAGACAGACCAAACGCATCTAACTGGCTGTATGACCATCGACTGTCTAAACAAAGAAAATGCAGCAAAACTATTTCCTCAGACCTCGGCAGAGCACTGGAAACAGGTAAACTGGAGAAAGACAAGGACCAGTAGAAGCATAGGATGGTGAATGAAGAGTTAAATAAAAAAGAAGCTGACAGTGGCTTGCATGCTGAAAGCAGCAGTCGCAAACCAGAGAGGGTGCACTAGAGCACCTCATGCACTGGTTTTGTGACCATTTAAATTTAAAATCTTCATTAGTGGTCTTAACACAGTATGTATATTACTGATAGACCTTAATAACTACATAGAAATGTAACTGGCAGTATTAATTAGACAAAAGTATCTGCAGGAGTAAGAATCAGAAATAACACTGACTAAATACAAAATGAAAAAATTATACAAAAAAATTCAGCTTATGCTCAGAGAAGGATGCTGGTATGGTAGCTGAAGTACAGCTGTGACAAGCTCAGCGCCACCAGGACCAAGGTATTTTGGCTGTGGATTTCAAGACTAAAACAAGTAAAGAAGGCACTAATGAGACCCACATGGAACAGCTTCACCCAGTTTAGGGCATCTGTAACTAGAAATATAAAATCAAAATGAAAATACATGCTTAAGAATTCAACCAAACTTTTTAAGTTATAGGCTCAAGAACCCAGAAAATTCCTTCCACACATTCCATGGTCATGGGTCCTTATAAACGCTGAACAGGAGCATTTGGGCTAATACAGATACTTGGAGTCTTAACCCCTTTCTGGCAAGAAATAGCTTACCTTAATAAAAAATACTGCTGCTACACCAGAGTACTGACTTACTTGATACAATAAATGGGCAATCTGGGGTGCTCAGTACAAACTGAAATCTGCTACCCAGGAACACGTATGTTCCTGGAGTTCCCTAAATATTCTCAGAGGAACAAAAGAACTAGGAGGTACAGCAATGGAGATCAAACAGAAAAATCTCAGGTTTCAAATGTTTCAAACCCACATTTTGCTTCCATCATAAACAGAGCCCTAAGTGGGCAGCACAGAGGCAAGATTAAAAAAAGACCATCAGAAACATGACTCAGGAAGAAGAAGGCAATGCGGCACTTTGTCACTGACCTGTAAATCGAGTCTGGCACACTCTCTAAATTCTGGGCTCTTTCCTTATGCACCCTGACTGAGGATCCGACCTCACCAGACAGGGAAACGACTTGTAGCTCCATCCTCAGCAGGGCACCCAGGCCTCTTTGGACTTCTGCAAGGATCCTGCAGACACCTTGTCTCACTAAGACGGCTGTGCTGACTTACAGGAATACCAGTGACACAAAAGTAGGTCAGAACTCCATTTTAACTGGTTAATAATAGTTTCAGGTTTTGTCTCACAAGCCTACCATCTGACTGTTGGGGCTTTAAAATTATATTACCCGCCCCCCTACTACTCATTTTCTTTTCCCTTTCACTGTTTGAACAGGAAAATGACTTCCTATTCAGGGAAGATGGTGAATGCAGGGGTAATTAAATGAACTAGAAAAAGAAGAGCTAAAATTGTAGTTCTTATTCCTCACTCAACTCTGTTTACAGGAATCTCAAGCTTTTCTGTCACACAGCAGGTAAAACATCCTCTGAAAACGGAATCTATAAATTGTTGGTATGCCTTCCACAGACACCAAATCCCATCTTAAGTATTCATACTCATTTTAACAAAGATGGGAAGAGGATAAAATAGTTAAAATACAAGGACATAACTAGAGTATGGAAAGCCTTTGTAGCATATAACCACAGGCCAGATACACTCCTAGAAGGTCTCAAGTATAACCTAGTTTTCAAACCATGTTTGCACACACTCTCTCCCTGAGCTCTGATATCAGGCACTTGTCTTGCCTGTCACTCAGCTGTCTGTCAAGACACCTCTGCTGCATCTCATCCAACACAGATGATGCTTCATTTGCTATCTCTTTCCTTCTCCACTCTTTTGCACAGGGTAGATCTCCCAACTCTTTCCAAAATTTCGCCCTGGCATCACTTCTGCACTGCTTTCAGCTAGGCAAGACCCATTCAGTGAACTGACAGGTAGGACTGGGCCCAGCTCCTATCAGCCCCCAGGTTCCCGTTCTACCAGACATCCCCAGCAGCTTCCACTCGACACTTTGGTCTTCCTCCCCTCAGCTCTGCTTTTTCATTGTTATTGAACCTCCAGTTCATAATTCTGCTTTTCTACCTCTGGTTCTTACCTCAACCTCTGCTCTTGCTCCTGTCCCAGTTAGCTCTCTGAGCTCCCCCCTTACATCAATCTCTGAGAACATGATCATCGTCAACCTACTGCGCCTGCTATTTAGAAGGCATCATGAATTCTCTCAAACTCTCCCCTTCTTGCAATCCAGACCTTTCAGATTCCCTGTATGTCTAACCATATCATCCTGCTTTTGGATCAGAGGGAAACCCTCCCCCTGTTCACCTTCAAAATTCTTGAGCTTGTTCTCTCCCACTTCTCATCTACCCACAAAACCAGCTTTCACTGCCCACTTCAAAAATCCAACCAGTTTCTTAGTATTTTCTTCCATCTGCTGCTTCCATGTCAGAGAAGCATGACATAAATACATGCACAGCTTTGTCACTGCTAGACTTCCTATCCCTTTTTCCAATTCCTGCTTTGATGGAGTCACTTTTAAAACAGCCAAGTGCTCAAAAATCTCCTGCCTTTTCTCCAAAGGTCTACTCGACTCCATCTACCAGCCTGACCACACAAAAATTTAGAGAAACAAGAGTACTGGTGTGACATTGCACCTAATTTAACATGGCTATGCAGCTTTCAGCAAGGACACACTGAAATACTAAGGGCAGAATAACATCCACAGAGACCAGCTGAGCACAGAGGCATTTCAGCTGAACTTGGAGCCTTGGCTAGTAAGAAAGTTGTTCATAAGGAAAGTATAACATTCACAAACATATTTTATATATATTTTACATATATATTCTTACCTTTCTAAGAGCCCTTGTTGGAGAAGATAAGGGTACATGTGCTCTTCCTCCCCTTCCCTTACAAACTAATTAACTTTCACTTAGGATACAGCATAAAAGAAACCACTACATTGCCACCTGAGACATCTTCTGAAACTGAGAACTTTTTCCCACAGTCATTTGTCACCTCTGGAGTATTTAACAGCCTACATTTTGGGGAGAAAAGGGGCTTGAAACTACTACAGTGCAGTTAGCAGACATCCCTTGGTAATTAGAAGTATTCTCTGGCACTAGCCTGTAGAATTATGACATGAACACAAACTTTCCCTCGCCTGTCCCACACTCAGGAGTCAAGCACCTCACCATAACAAGTCACCTCCACGTTCTCCAAGCAGGAAAAACCGAAACCACATATTACTGCTGGCACAGCTTTTACACCCAGAACTTTACAAATACAATTGGAAAAAAGGGCCTGTTTGATGACAAAACCCCTTCCATGTGCTTCCTGACTGTTTGGCCCTCACTGTTACGCTAAGCAAACATCTTGAAACCTTTTGGGCACAAGCACACTTGAAACTTTCAGGACAATTCTCAATTTCCAAATGAAAAACTCCTTCGTTATTGAAAGTAAAATATGTGAACAAGCTTCCCATTTTAATTTATGGCAACAGTCATGTAAGAATTGTCTTCATATAATTTTGGGGAAAACTTCTATTTAATGAGATTTTTAATGGACCATGCTAAAGAAAAGAATTTTCCCTCTTTGCATCGCCAGGCTTATTGTACTTGCTCAATCCACTGGCATTGAAACGCTGACTTAAAAACCTCAGACAACTGGCAAAAAGAGTTCCTGCAGATTAAGTTTACCCTGTGCATCACTGCAGTGTAAAAAAACCTATTTCCCAGCAGGAGCTGGTAAGACAATTTCCAAAGGCTGCTTCCTTTAAGCTGCATTGCAACGTGAGTACAGACACCTTCAGCAGTGGACTCCCAGCACAAGACAGGTGATCCAGAGCTGTCCAATTCCCGATTCTCACCTTACCAGAGGGATTAAAAAGAGCATTTCAAGGTGTCTGACCATGACTTCCCTCTCTGCTACTTTGCATCTCTCTACAAGCCGCCTTTATTTCCCTCCAGCACTGGCAGCTGAGGGTGACTGCCAAACTGGCACCTCCCTCCCCTGCAGTCAGTTCCAGCAGCCATAACTCCCTGCTGGCAGCCCGCAGGGCCATCCCTTGCTGCTGTTTGCAGACAGGAAAGAGAAGGTGTGTAACCTAGCTGGCCCCCACTAAAGATAACGTTATCTGTTGCAGGAACGTGATGGATATATGAGCAATTTATATTGTGTTCTGTAGTTTTATAAACTCTGCTTTATAGATATTGTAAAGTGTACGTGCCAAGATGGCTGAAAGTTTCCTAGTTAGAACAACGAGAATTTTGTACCAAGAAGAAGGCAAGGTTTGATAAGGTAAATAATTATCTCATTCTGGCCACATACCTGTTATAAACCAATTAGAAGTGTATGTGTAATGTATGTTTACATCTGGACAGAACCCTGTAACTAATTGTGTGCATCTGGTCACGGGACGCTGTATGGAGACATTATTAAAAGGCACAACTCTTTTAATAAAGCGGACATTTTGCAGATCTTATAGGTCGTATGCATGTGTACCCGAGCCTCTCCGCCAATAGTTATCACAGCTCCAATTGTTCCTATCTACATCTGCTAGTGGGAGGAAATAATCAACTTGTCTGAGCTAGAGCAGGGGATGTTGGAACACTATGAATCAGAAAGCTGCTTGTGTCATGAAACTTTGGTCATATCTCTCATTAATAAAGGATTTTATTCTATAGTTGTGCTAATAAATGGCAATTAATGTTATTTTTCCCATATTTCTTCCTACTTGCATGAAAATGAGAGGCAGGGTATGGAGGAGGTGGTGTGGGGAAAGAGAGACCTACATGCAAAACCAAAGGTAAACCTTCCTGCTGCCTTACACACAACTGTGGCCATATGCAGTGCCTAACACGTACAAGACCAACAGTGCACTGAAAGCATAACTGCTGGTAAACAGGAAGCACTGCAGGATCTGCATGCATGTCCTGAAGGGCTGAACTCTAAGCCAAGTCCTCAGAAAAACACACAGACTGAAAAACAATGGAGATATCCTCCATACTGGCTTCCTACTGACCCTCAGCAGAACCCGCTGGATATAGGCACTGGGAGTGCCCATTGGCACTGACCTTCAAGGATTTTTAATTCTACACAGCAGCTTTTCAAAGGAAAAACACAAGGATTGTAACTAGTTGAACTGCAGTGTTTTAACTAAAACACAATAAACTATGCTCCAAGGCATCAGGTTCACCTTGAGAAGGCTTGGTTTCTGCCCCTTTACTACAACCATTACTTTAATTAGTTTTAGCAGACTGACTTCCTTTAAGCTGCAGTGCCTACTCTGCGCTCACATCTGGAAGTTCACCATCCAGGAGGTCACGTAAGCCCTTTCAAGTTATTTCCTCCATCATGCATTTTTATCATTAGCCCATTTTACTTCGTGTTTCAATACTGAATCAGGACATCAGAGAGATGCTTATGAAGCTGCAGCAGCTGTGAGCCTTACAAGAACAGAAGTGACATCCAGGTTCTTCTATTATGTCTTCTCAGCTTGCTGAGATTTTCAGGTCTCTGTAACATCAGCCAAATTTAAGGATCCTGTAGACTGATATGTGGTGTGTTTAGCACAATTTGTTTATTCCACTTTTGCAACTAGCCAGGAGCAGAGTCTGTTACTACTTCCCAACTTCAGAGCAATACTGTAAGCTTTGACCAGCTCCCCAGGTACGCTGATGATTTTGGAGCTGCTTTCCTGTGACAACATTGTTAAGCGCAGCTACCAAACACTGTTTTTTCGGCAAGACAGCAAGAACCAATCCCTGAATGAGGCTCTATAGGACAGTGACCGGTTGTACTGCGTTTGGCAGTGACAGAGTTAATTTTCTTCCCAGCAGCCTGTATGGCACTGTGTTTAAAATCAGTGACAAAACCAGTGTTGACAACACACCCATGCTACAGCTCTTGCTGAACAGGGCTTGCACAGTGCCCAGGCCATCTCTGCCTCTAAAGCTGACCCTGCAGCCCACGGAGAGACATGGGCAAGAGGCTGGGAGAGGACGTGGCTGGGATGCCTGAGTCCACCTGAGCGATCCAGGGACTGGCTGGGGTCTCAGCTGCCAGCTGGGGTCAACCCAAGACACTGGTCCATAGTATCTTCCAAATTTGAGCTCAAGCTGCTGCTAAACACAGATTTAAAATCATGTTGACAGGGTTAAAATTAGAAGCAAATAGTATGTTTTAGAACATCTGGCAGACACAGGCCAGGTATTTCTGTCGCTCAGGTTATGCCAAAGGTCTTTTTGAAAATCCCCTTCCCGTCCCTACACAGACACAAGCAGACATTCTTCTAAGATGGAAAGACATGGAGAGAGAAAAGTTGTAATTACATTTAACGTATTTATGGCAATGTGACATTTTCAGTTGTGCAATTTAAAGGAAGGAAAGTCATTTCACTATCCAGGGGTCTTGAGTTTTGACATTCCTTTTTTTTTCCCCCTATTCCATTTTTTTCCTTTAGTTATTTCAGCTGTTCCAAGCTTTTCACATTCTTCAAGAATTGTTTAAAATACACTGACAGAACATGCCCTTTTCAACACTGGCACAGAAATAATTTCCCTAATGTACAGCTAAGAAGATGGCCAACATACATTCCCAGTTCCCTAAGAAAATGAGTGAACTATCTGCTAGGTCATGTCATTACTTATGGGTATGACTGCTAAACAAGGCCTGGCTAAAGAGAAGACAGGAACATGCTCATCTTAAGTGAGAGCTACTCATGCAGCCTTCCAGAACCTAAAGGGGGGCTACAAGAGAGGTGGAAAGCGATTTTTTACAAGGACATAGAGTGACAGGACAAGGGGGAATGGTTTTAAACTGAAAGGTTAGATTAGATAGTAGGAAGGAATTCTTCACTGTGTGGGTAGTGAGGCAATGGAACAAGTTGCCCAGAGGATGCTGTGGATGCCCCATCTCTGGAAGTGCTCAAGGCCAAGTTGGATGAGGTTCTGAACAACCTGGTCTAATGGAAGGTGTCCCTGCATATGTCAGGGGGGTTGGAACAAAATTATCTTCAAGGTCCCTGCCAACCCAAACGTTCTAAGCCTGACAGTTTAACTAAAGACAAAAATAATCTCCAAGATTTGAATGAAAAACTAAACATTTTCCTCACCTACTCTAAAACTTCAAACATAAGGAAAGAAAAATATCCCAAAATGTATTTCTCAGGTTCCTAAGGAACTCATCAGGCTGGGCTGTCTCCCTTTACTAAGTCCAGGTCTCTAAACAAAAAATCAATGGGGTGGCGTGGGGTGTGGGATGGTGGAGAAGGAAAGACTCGGAATAGACCAGTGTTACTCAAACACTGCTAGATCCTAAATAAAACACAACAGTACTGACCAAGCTGAGACACAGAAGACCTGGCGTGGCTCCAGAACACAATAACCATTTGTCTCCTTTGCCAGAGGCAAGCAGCAGCTGGGGATGCCACTCAGGGGGATAAAACAGCACCAAGCTACAGCTGGAGGATTACTCCCAGGAGCAGTGCAATACATAAGAAAAAGATGACAAGTTAGATGAATGCCCTTTGAGAGTCTTTTCAGAAAGGACTACGTATTCTTTAGAAGCAGGAAAATTAAGGATGCAAAAAACTGCCAACATAGTTTTGCCAAATTCACTTGAGAATCACAGTGAATTGACATGCAAAAGGCTTCATCTGAATCAGCCTGAAATCCTGCAAGGAAACCCTGGCAGGTAGATCTTGAACCAAAGGAAACACCAAAATGGTACTCGGTGAAAATAGTTTACTTTCCTAAGAGTGAACGGCAGCTCTTTGAAACACTCCTCAGAGTTTGCAGGATGATTATACACAGTGCAATGGGAATTTCTGAGTGGCAGAAACTGTCTCAAGCATTTCATAATATAGCAAGGGAAGGAAGCAGAAAGCCAGTGAGTGGTTGGTATGTACATATTTATTTATTTATTTGGAAAATCTGCTTTAAAATTAATGTTACAGTGCTACCTGCAAACCTGCTCCACATCAAAATCACCTTCTAGGGAAAGGTACAAGACTGGAATCAAAACAGAAAATTCTTCACAATACTTCACGGTCTGTAATGTAACAAATATCATTGCATTTCTCACCCAAGTTCACTGCCCACATGGCTGCCTCAATATGAATATACTAAGTTCAAGTAGAATTGTAAGTGCCTCAGAACTACACCCTTGTGGTAATACAATCAAACACGCAGAAAGGACCGGACCAGCAATACAGGAAACCTTTCTTCTATGAGGTGTGGGAGCTAAACTGGGAGAGTTTTCTCAAGTGCGAACAGGAGGGAAGGGAGAAAAAGGAGAACAAACTCCTATTGTATGACATCGAGCTTTACATAAAGTAAATCACAGCCCTTTCTAAAACACCATTAAGTCAATATATGATATCCTTGCAAATGAAATGGAATGGAAACTAGTTCTTTTCTGAACCTTTCAAACCTGTCAGGAAAAAGAGCACTACAACACTGGAAGGAACATTGTGGCCAGCAACAAAAAACAGGCAAAAGGGCTTGATTTCCACTAAGAAAGCTATGCATTGCTAAGATATCCAAGACACCATTAGGATTAAGGTTCCTAAGTCACCACTGTGACCTTTAGGTACCTAAATTCGCTAGGCAGTTAGTGTGAAACTGTTAGGTTACATCCAAGCAAACAAGTTACAATAAAATAAAGGGTGTGGATTTACAGCTCATCAACTACTGAAGCCCAATTGCTGTGGAACAACTCCACTTTCAGCCAAGGTAAACAAGTATTAAGGTGAAAGAGTATCAGCCTCTGAAAGGTGCTTTTCCCTCATGCTTAAGATGAGCACCACACAAAATGGGTTAATTAGGACTGATGGAGTGAGAAGAAGAAAACGTATAGGCTGATTAGCAGGAAGACTTCCTGGCAGACAAATGTGTTAGACCACGGAGCAATCTCCCACGGAAACTGGTGAAGGCCCAATCAGTTGGAGCTTTTTTAAAAAACACCAAACAATAGACAAAACATAGGGAAGAATCCTGTTCTTCAGGGGAACAGAGGGTAGGTATTTCTGCATCTATAGAGCCTCCCCCTCTCTAGCTCAGCCAACCAGGAAAGCTTTATGCAGGACTTTCTATAACTGGGTCCTTTCCTTGTCACAGCACTTTTGCTCTCAGCAAAGCATGACACCAGCCACCGTGCAGGGAAATCGTGCCTGTCACGTCCCCTAAGGCAGCACAGGTTCTGTGACCACAGGCTGCTCAGCTGCGATCTCTGCGCCGCCTGCTCTCAGCTCGGGACCATGTCAGCCTGCAAAATGTGAAACTAACACCAAGAAAAAGTACATCCTGCATTCGAAAATGCCTGACCTCCTCCACTCTGTAGAGATTGCAGACATCTGCCATGTCCTTAACTGAGGCAGGCTTGCAGGGTTAGTGTTCTGGATATTCATATATTGCTTATTACAGACATGTGTCATTCAAGCCTTAACTAGAGCTTTCCAAATAAACCTGCTGAGGTTTAACAAGCTCTCAGGCAGCTCAGCTCTGAGGCATTCCCAACGCAATAGACAGCAGCACATCTGAATACACTAATCATAAAGAAGACCTATCATAGCTAGAGTTCAGCCCATTAACTATCATGTAGCAATACAGGGCTGAGTAACCACAGGTTTTATAGCTGTGACCTACAGCTATTTGCAGAGACATACCAGTGTAAGTGTATTTTGAGAAGTGCTATGTGCTCCAATGTGCTCTGTGGCTCCAGGCACTTCCCTGCATTGACTACCCACGACCACCATTTTAAAAAGTTCATTTGACGAAGGACAACAGCCTCTCCCTTCACCAAGAAACTTAAAGTGACAGTTTTTAATATTTGGCAAGTTCATAGTCTTTCCAGCATGTGCACTTGAACATCAGAAAAGTTACCAGTGCAATTAGAAAACTGCCCATGTAAGCAAAACTGATTTCATTTACTGTCTGACATGAGCCTTCAGAGGTAACCTAGGCTGAACAGTAGCCTGGCAGCAAGGATTACAGATGTGCACTTCCACAGCACATCCTGAGTCAGGTGTTTCAACACTGTGGGTATCTACATCTGATAAACGTGCTCTAAGAGACAAAAGTAGGTCATGGAAAGGATGCCATGTCGTATTTATTACGGCCATGAGTAAGTGATAATAAGACTTCTAGGTTTGCCATCCTTTGTCACTGCAATCTGTCATCTTTCTTCCCTTTTCTCCCTTTGCACACCCTACAACCCAGGATGACCCCAGAAAGCACAAGCACTAGGCAACTCCTCCCCAGGGTGCACTACTGATGAGTACTATGCTGTGGGCAGTCTCAACTTTGGTTTTCTTACTAACAGGGGCAATTTCAATTTTAAGTATTTTATTGCCTATTTGATTGACAAAAGCAAAGGGGAAAAGTATCTGAAACATGCTGTGTACCACTGAATTTATCATGATAATATGTAGCAGGAACTGGTTTTATTATTAAAACCAAAAAACCAGGTTCACACAGTCAGCACTGGTAGAACTGAGGCTCTGCAATCCAGCTGTATTACCACCACGGCCATGGGCTTTGCAAACAGCTGCCTAAGCTTAACAAGTGATGCCTCAAGGCAGGGGCAAGACGAGCAGAAAAGTGGCTCCTCTCTCCATTCTCCTGCCCTCGCCAGGTTGTGCTGCACCAAGCACTGATAGTACAGCCTCTGCCTGCAGAACGACGGAGACCAACACTGCAACAGGGATTTGTAAATCAACCGCCCCCCAGATGACCATTAGGCCCACGCATCATTCCCTGTCCAATAGATCATTTTCCTCTCCTCCTCTTTCATAGCCCCCTTTGGTCACCTCTTTGACCTGTGGTCACTAACACACCAATGGCCATGACACAAGAAATCTTTCTCTTTGCCAAAGTAACTGGGCAGCAAGCGGTGACATGGTGCACTAGGGAAAACATGCTCACATCACGCAAAGGTGGGTGCCAAGCAAGAGAGGGTAAATATAAAATTCAAACTATGCAGGACTTCTGCTGGGAAAAGTGTTTCACTGCCTCTCAGAGGATCCTCAAACCTCTTCAATTAGTTAAAGGGTACTAAATCCCCGAGGAGGTTCACACCAATACTAACGGGCCAAATGAAGGCCCAGAAAAAGCATCCAAAGTCTCCACTATGGGAACGAAAACAGGTATTTTAACTGCTTGGAACATCCACCACAAAATGGCTTAAAACACGCATGGCTACGGTTTTGGTTTGTTTCCTTTAGCCAGCCATCTCCACAGGGAACAACAAAATCTTCAGAGGAGCCAGCCAGCCTGACCCCTCCAGAAACCTCCTGCGTCACCCCACCATGAAGAGGGACCAGCTTTCCCAGCCATTCACTTCCCCCCTCAGTTTTTCCCTTCTGTCCCAGCAGGATACAGGTCACTGAAAGGGGCACCTCCACTCCAGACCCTGCACTTGAAGACTGTGAAACTAAACCTTATAAAAGGCAAATTATGAAATGCCTGACCTAATGTCCTTCTGGTTAACCTGAACCATGACTATGGCGATATGTTTGGGAGCAACAGACAAGAAGTATAGAATAGGAGGTTACAGCACATTTTGCCTCCACCTGGTAAAGCTTCCAAATTCTTATTCTCTGAGACAAGTGGAAGCAGGAGACAGAAATACAGGTGGAGCCTGTAAAGGAATAAAAAAAAAAAAGGAGATTCACCTTGCAGCAGAAACTATGAATATATACAGGAGAATTCATATGTTTTCTTCTCTGCCAAAAATAAATGTCTTAAATAAGTGCTTCAAGTAACTTTTAAGTATTAAAAATAGCTCATGAAAAACGGGTGCCTTTCAAGCTGTCTCCTTCTAGGGAAAAGTTCCCAGCAAACACGATGAGAAATAACTAAGACATAACAGCAATTAATTTCCAGCCCACCCAATAAACTGCATTTTATCACACATTTATATCTCAGATTGACACAAGGCAGTTAAAACATAAGCTAACAACCTACTACATAAAGGTGACAGCTGTAGAGTAACAATTTATTGCATTTATTCTTTTTCTTTGGTAGTATTTTTTAGTTGGATTTTACTTTAGGAACCAACAGCAAGGAAATTATTTTTACCAAGGATATACCAAGAGTATAAAGTTTCCCCTCTTCAGCCTGTGCCTGCAGGAGGGATGGCCTTTGTTTTCTCGGTAATAAAACTTTTCTTTCCCAGTTTTTCTTTATGTTAGACATACCAAGCTCATTACATTAATCAGCTATTTCAGAATCAGAAAGTTGTCGTGAGTTCTGAAGAAAATGGGTGGTACCCTCAAAAACAAGTCTGTGACTGCTCTGTCTAAAAAACGTGGTATTTTAAAATGCAATGGGAGACACGGCTGAGGCACAGTCACATACTTGTGTTAGTACGAATCTTCCTAGGAAAATGAGCAAAGGAGGACACAATGACATTGACTTAGGTCCAGATTAGCAACGTAACTACATATTTTATGCTCTTGAACAGATCAACCAGTCCATGTGGAAAAGCTGTCACTGCTGCTACCCGCAGTGGCTACTCCTGCAACCCCACTTTCCCGGATACACTGCAGGAGCGCTCCCACAGCTCCTGCTCAGAGCCACCTCCTCGGACTACAGAAAAGGTTTCATGCTGCAAAGATCTTGGCATGGAGAAGTTAAAATGTTAAACTCAACTATGCAATGAGTACAGCCTTCAGACTCTCCCTACCAATTTTCTCATATCCTGGTGTAGACTCACCAAACATCCTGCTGGAACTCTGCAAAGAGGTGCTGAGCCAAGAAGTCTCTATACTGCTGGAGAGAGCAGTCTCGTGTCACACTGTCACCCCTTTGGACTCCTTCAAAAAAGCATACTAGGAGTGCAGCAATAGGCCACTGGTGTGTTTGGTTTTTTATTTTATAGGGGCAAAAGATCTCCAAGTTGCCATGCTACTTGCTTCTGTATTTATATCTGCTACATTTGACCCGTTCCCACAGAACCTAAGTCCCTCACTGAATACTGAAAGTATTTCACAGGGGGAAAAGTTTTCATCCTGAAATTGGTAGTACAAGTCTCTTTTCCCCTCCACACACCTAGTATGCCTATGGAGTATGCATGTTCCTTTTGCATATGGTGGTACCTCATAAACTGCAAAGGAGTAAGACTGTAATCACAGAGACATTAACAGAAATTCCTCATTCTGTACAGCTTATTTACTAGGAAATAAAACATTAAAAGCCTGTAATTTTAGCTTTCTTCTACTGCATTGCCAATAAGTATCATAGAATCATAGAATATCCAGAATTAAAAGGGACCCACAAGGATCATAGAGTCAAAATCCTGTAGTAGACTTACAGTCTAGTATTTTTTACTAAATAGAGCCACGAGAAACACAAATTGGAAAATCATCCTATTTTGTAGAGCATAACTATGATAATCCCACAGAGACTGGAATTCTGCTGATGACACACAGTCTGTTGCATTGTTACATTTTGTATATTTTGCTCTGAAGAGAGAAAAGGAAAAGTTTCTCAACAGTGGCCAAAAAATTTATGGCAATTTCTATGAATGTTCACAGGGGGAAGGACACCAATGGATTAGCTTCAGCATGTGGACCCAAGAGGCTCTGCCTTCCTGTGCTCCAAAACTGATGCGCTCATGCATGTTTATATCACTAAGTAATAAAACAGGTCTAGAGCAACAAAAATACAAGCAGTTTAGCAGTCAATATGGTCAGAAAACTTGCCCGCATTTGATAATGGAATTCATTCAGAAAAAATTTCTCAGCTAAGATTTTTTGGGGGAAGGGTGGTCAGACGGAACGGGATTCACACAGGCGCGTTTGTGCAGAGTGGGCTGCTGCATTCATATTTATATTCAGAGGGTGTAAGCTAGAGCATTTGGCTTTTTCCATGAACCTTTATAGCACCTGCTCAGCATCTTTGAAAAGCAGGCTCATTATTTAGCAACTTCCCTCAGATTTCAGATACTGGAAAGACCACTATGGTTGGTCATCTCACTTGTCCTAAGGCCCAAGCCACAGAACTTCCCCTCACCATGATTTCCATCATACATGACCACCTGATGGAATACTTATCTTTGTGAAAATAAAAAATCATGATTTTAAATAGTTTCTACTAACTGTAAAGCTAATTTGATACCTAGTAGTATCTTTTAATGATTATTTCCCCTTGACTAGAGCACCTCATTTTCATTGTAACACCTGCAAATTTCATGTTCCCACTACACCTTCTATGCCATTAAAAAAAAAAAAATCCCCTTTCAAAATCTAGAGGAATACATGAAAATTTAGTGCTGGCAGCTCTAGTTCTGCCACACTTGTCTTTGAGAACATTACAGTTGTCTCAGGTTGTAATTCAGCATTCAGCAGCAGCCCAGGAGGCAGGGCTCCACACTGAGGTTGGCTACAGGACAGTACTGCAAGTGCTCAAACGCTCAGGCTCCCACCTCAGGCTAAGAGCTAACACCGCAGCTCACAGCCCCAGCCCAGCCCAGGATGTGCTGCAGCAGCACCCCAGGTACACAGCGCACTCCTGCCTGTCTCAGCACGGGGAACAAGGTGTGACACAGCTGTGTGAGCTGGTACACAGCTGGCAAGGAGCAGAAGGGAGCCGAGCAGTTTAGAGGGAACTGGCTTAACAGTTCCCCTTGCTGCAGGAGGCGTCCCATCACCAGTGCTCTGTTGGAGACAAGGACATCTACCTCTGGAGAGATGATGGCAGCCCCTGCAGGACTGGCTGCCTGGGAAATTGCTGCCCCCGACCAATCCCCTGAGTCCCTGTGTCAAGACCACCTCCTCCTCCCCTGTGGGTCGGGTTACCTGGCCAATCCTAGGTCCAGGTGTCCCCTTGTCCCAGACTTCCCCTCTTCTGCCTTATAAACCCACCATGTTGTACCAATAAAGCCAGATCAGCCTTGTCCTTCACCCTGCACGTGCCTGTTGTCCTGTTTCTCTGGGATCTTACACGTGAAGCTACAACTCAGGAAAAGGACCCTCCGTTGGTCTGGAACTGACCCTGTCCCCATAACTGGGACAACCTTCATCTGCTGTGCCTGGCAGAAACCAAGCTGCCCATTGCAACACAGGCAGTCTTGGAGGCAACAGAGCTACAGCTGTCCAGGCTTGTACATGAGAGACCTGGGAAGTCACTCCTTGAAGCCCACTTAAAGCAATTTAATGATGTAAAAGGCTTTTAAAGAGTTTTCCCAGTTTCAACATCTCAACAGTACATAATGAGTCAACTGAACTTTTTTTTTTTTGGTAAATAATCAGTTAGTTGCCTCTTTTGTTTGTGTGGGTCTGTCAAACTGCGAGGATACAGGAGTTTGTTATTTTTATATTATTTTTAATATAGAAAATGTGAATAGGGTCTGTACATGTTGTAGACATAGAGTCAGACATGAGTGATTCTCAGCTGGGCAAGAGGATGTAGCAGACATCATCTCATGTTCCCTTTTATCCTCTTTTTCTACCACTTTGTAAATCTTTTTTCTTCAAACTTTCAGACTGTTAGAATTTAACTTCTGGGGCCTGCTAAAATTTTTATTTCCCTACCCTATCTCCTGAACAAGCATATCTAGGTCCAACCGCAATCTCTAGGTCCTGGTACTTATTATTTATTGGTATATCATCTCGTTCCAGAACGGCACTGCTGACTTTGTCTCCTGAATAACAAGTAAATGTCATCATTGCAGAACCCACCAAATGTTTGTGTAAACAAAGGGGGTTTTATGCCAATAATTTTTTCTCTTTCTTATCGTAGAGCTTCCTTTAGAGTGCTAGTGTAGATGCAGTGCCAGCTGGGGCTGGAACTTTAACATCTTTTATATTCTTTTTTCCCCCAAGTGTACCTAGATAATGTTGCATATAGTGTAACCTGGCATTATATCTGTTCCAGAGCTCCTATCAGAGAAGCCAAACCACCAGTAGTAATGTTTCTTATTAAAGGCATGTGGTAATAAGACAAATAAAACAGCCCTAAGTGGAGGGAGGATAGATTTAGATTAGATATTAGGAAGAGTCTTTACTGTGAGGGTGATGAGACACTGGAAAATGTTGACCAGAGTAGCTATGCGTGCCCCATCCCTGGAAGTGTTCAAGGCCAGGTTGGATGGGGGACTGAGCAACCCGGTCTAGTGGAAGGAGTCCCTGCCCACAGCAGAGGGGTTGGAGCTAGATAATCCTTAAGGTCCCTCCCAACATAAAGCATTCTATTATTCTATGACTGGAAAAATGATGGGAAGACTAAGTTCATTCCAACAACTGTTATAATTGGGGTCATTTTACTTGAGTTGTAGTTGGTATTATCTGGTCAGATAAACTATTGCATTCCGTGTTCCCACCCCACCACGAAAATACAAACCAAATTAAACCACAATTTACACAAACAAGAAACTCCTCCACCACATCTCCCCCTCCTTGCAAAAACCAAACAGAAAAAAACTAAACCTCAAACTAAACAAATAATACCTTCCCTGCCCAAAAGCCACTCTTGAATATATTTATGATAAAATAAGAATGTCTCATCTCTATTCTCCCTTCCTTTGCTCAATCTTAACTGTTCAGAGGGTAGTTTAATGTGTGACCTCTGTGTTTTATGAACTTGTCCACATCAGTGAAATTACCTGGAAAAATTTAATCCAGAATTACAGAAACCATGCCAGCACTGTGGTTTTACACAAAATAGATCTGTCTCTTTTAGCCAACTTCACTCTGGTTTTGAGACAGCAAGAAGAAGAATTTGTCCTCGGTTTGGGAACAGTGGCATCTCCATTATAGTCAGCTTTCTTGTCCTAAAGATTATTGTGAATGAATCAGGTGCATTCATTTCACTCCTCCTCATCATTCACAAGCCTGTCCTCTTTCAGAATATCTACATGTACAGGTTAGTATTTATGCATTGTAAAAGAAACTTATGAAGATAAACTCAGAAAAGTTCTGATTGCATTTTGATGTCTGCAGATGGCATAAACACATAATTATCACAGAATATTGCAAGCTGAAAGGAATCCACAACGATCCTCAAGTCCAACTCTTAAATGAATGGCCCAAAAGGGATTGAATCCATGACTTTGGCGTTATTAGCACTGAGTTTTAACCAACTGAGCTAATCTAAACCTACTCCACTTTTAAAACTGATGGGCTTTGCCACCATTTTTTATGTAACTCATAAGAATTTCCACCCACCTCCTCACCTTCTAATCTGGATCCTGGATGACTGCTTATTGGCAAAGCTTGCTTCTGCTTTTGTTGTTTGAAAAATAACATCTTGGCATTTTTCTACTTTCATAGAATGAAAGAAACACCATAGATAAATTACTTTAAACCATGGCTACCAGATACCATGGCTGCTAACTCCTAACACTGTCATAAATATATCACTTGAACACTTAAAATTTCTATTCCCACTGTACTGCCAACCCTTTTTTTTCCGTCACCAGGACCTGCTTATCTACTTAGGATATTGTCATAAATAATAACTAAATATTCCTCTTCCACCTTGCCTTTTCTTCTTGTTACTTGCCTCTAACTCTGTTTCCTCAAAATTTACTTCCCATTCCCTCTCATCTTACCCTTCCTCTATTTTCAGCAGGACTATAAGTTTTGTAATGCTAAAAGACAGGCTTTTTATTCAACCATTCCTTACATGCCCAAGTGATTTGCACATTAAAATAGGGGCAAGAATGCTTAAAAGAGTGCTTTGGATGAAATGCGAGGCTATGAAAGACAATAAGAGTTTTGCTATTAATTTCAATATAGCCAAAATTAGTGTTGTTTGTCCAAAACATGGTCATTCCCCTCTTATTTTTGCAAGTGGTTTCTCTTCTTAGGGATGAATAATCTTAAATAACCTATGTTGGTCTCTGAATGTTCTTTTAATCATGATATTCTGAAGAATGCATAAGATAGGCTCCCCTCTCTCTCTTCCTTTCAGATTTTTCCTTTCTGCCTTCATCTGGTAGTTTATCAGCACAATATATTCCAACCATTTCATAGAACTATATTATTTCAGTGCATTTCCATGGATAATTCTGGTTCCACTGCAAAAGATGTCAGTCTTTTTGACTGTTATTTTTTACTACTTTGAAGTCTTGGGACACAAGGGCAGAGCAAATATTTGTTCCAAAACCTACATGCAAGATATTTGTCCTTCATGTACAGCCTAGACCTTGCAGTTTTAAATTCAGGCCCTGCATTACACAGCATCACTTTTTGATGAATTCAGCAAGTTGTTTTCTGCAAAAACATTTTCCTTGACATCAATACACAAAAAAAATATAATGAATTAACAGAAAGGCAGTACCTCCATAAAATGATAGTGGAAAGGTTATCTGATGGGGAAGGACAGGGCACGTCCTTTTTCTTCTTTCCTCTAATTTCTTGGTGGTTTGTATCATTCAGAAACCATCTCCGTAAATACGTCAGTTACAGGAAACTGTGGACAGAGCTGATGTGAGCATGGGTCTCAGTGGTTCACATAGCAGAGACAAACATGTACATGCCCATCATTATGTTATAAGATATTTTAGACCAGGTTAAACTCTTTTCCTCCTCTCCTGTATTTATTATTATCTGGTCTTTGACATGACTTGACATACAGTTCATTGTCTGTGCCTGGCTTTGTTTATCCCTGGCTCACAGCCTCCTTTGTTTTATTTCAAGGTAACACTGAAACAGAAATGCTGAGAAAAGCAGGGCTAAGAAATTCTTTGCTCCCTCTCAACACCCCTGTGTAATAATAAGAGACAGTCACAGTACTCTCAGGATATTTGCCTAGGCTATAACTAAGAGAATATGTTATAATATGGAGTATCTTGACCTGTTGTGATATTTTTCCTATGGTAACTTTAAGCTACTTCATACAGTTAAGTTCATTTTTATGAAACAGGAAGACTGAGATTTGAAGTCTGAGGCTGAAGAACAAATCAGCTGAAGTAGCAAGAGCGAAAGAGGAACAATGAGAATAGACCACACATTTCCTAACACAGCTGTAACCATTCTTATGGTTCAGAACTGGTTTAATTCCTTTGGTGGTGTTGGTTTAAGCTGTTCCCTGTTATGGATGTGCATTTCTCTGATTCTTGTCATAATTTTATATGTTCAAAAGAAAGTAGTTTAGGCTCAGTATTAAAAACTAAGAAATGCACATTTCCATCTCAGTATCAATTCAGTATAGCCACAACTCTTAAAATATAGCATATTTTTAATGACTGAGACACTTTTATACACAATTAGCTGTTAACAAGCAAATAAAGAATGACGTTTGCAATCTGTCTTGGATCTTCAGCAATAAACCACTCCTCTTCATTTGCATCTCTTGCACATTACAAAGTAAGGTTTCCAGGTGCTTTTTGTCACTGAGGAATGTGACCAGAGTGCTTCAGTTCAGCAACATCAAATGATTGTGGAATAAAGAGGCTTTTATTTCAGAATAGCATTTCTAATGGAAATTCTTCCAGAATAAGTTTTCACACAGTATCTATTTGATTCACTTTTCTCATACAACTCTAGACTGAATTAGTTAAATCAGTATTCAGACTTTCTGTATGCTAAATCCCAGGCTTCTATACTGAAAATAGAATGTATTCTGGAAAAAAAACCCACAAAAATGGACTGACTAGGTTATATTGCCCAGGAGATTTTAGTATTTATGTATTTCTATTCCACCTTTCATTTATTTTAACAGATTGCCTATTTGCAATTAGGACATAACTTAGACAATTCTGAAAATATTTTTTATTTTAGGAGTAAATACAAATTCTTTTAACAGAAATGTATAGCTACTCTCTTTTTCTTTTCCTTTTTTTTTTTTTTTTCTTGGTAATTAGTTCTGCATTTGCCTGGCTGATTCAGGAATCCTGTGGGATAACCTTCTTTACAAAACTTGATCTATGACTTCTCTTTCTTAGTAACTACGTTAGCTCCAGATGTGTGATTTGGAGAATAAACAACTCAGCTTTTCCAGACCTCTAAATCTTATTCTGTGCTTTGGGTAAGTGGTCATGTAGGCATTTATTTTATTAGGCCCTGTTTATCTATTGTTAACTGTTAGCTATAGATGAGCACAAAACTGTGGTTTTGGTCTGTTGCTTTGTTGTTGTTTTTTAATATAAACAGTCTTTTGAACATCATGCTTTGCCTTCCATGGGCTGGGGGTACAGAAGAAAATAAACAAAACAAAAAATCAAAACAAAGAAACCACACCAATGAACAAAAAACAATGAAACACATGATGTTTTCTGTATGGAACTAACTGCAGACAAGTTCATTAATTAAATCATCCAACATGAAATTTAGTGGATAGTAAAATTCAGGCTACTGGTAGTTTCTCACATTATTTATCTTCTTTTATTTTAAATACTTACGCATTTTCAGACTCCCTTTCCTTCAGACTAGTGATATTTTGAATAATACATTCCAAATGACATGAAGTTAACTTTGGAAAACAAGCCTGGATGAGCCTGGAAAACAAATTTATGAACCAGACATCCCTCCTATATCAGTCTCCAAAGAAAAAACAGATTTCTGCAAGGCCTTCATCTACCAGAGCACAAACAGGCATTTAGCAGGGACCAGAATGTCAAGGGCATTAACAGAGTAAAGTTTTATGTTGAATTAAGTATTACTGTCCCTCAGGTACCTCCACAGTTCTTGTCACTGAGAGATAAATACCAATGGCAATGACAACGTATCCTGGAGGCTTGCTCAGGAGCAGTTGGGTGTGTGAGATTTCCATACCAAATGCCAACCAAAACACGAAGGAAAAAATATCCACTTGTATGGTTAAGATAATGGAGAAGAGAAGAATCTAAACCAGCCTGGAAAAAAAGGAAGCAGAAAATAACATTAATCTGAATGAACTGGGCATTGATGCAGGCAAGTTGTGCTTACTGAATGGATGAATGGCTGAAGACAGTGGGAAGATTGGATTGAGTGGGTAGATAATTTAGGTTGAAAGCTGTAGGTTTTTAATCCCCTATCCCAATGAATTTTTCCCCAAACCAATACAAGCTATCAAGGTTAAGAGGCATTTGACACATGCAAGAGTACCGTTTTTTGAGGAAATATCATGTTATATGTAGACCTGTGAGAAGAAACAATCCCCAAGACTTTAAAGAAAAAAAAAAAAAAGAAAAAAAAATGATTAACTTTCCATACCAGTTTTGCAGACACAAAAGGTTTAGACCTTTTAGAAGAGTTTCAGATAAGGATACAGTTCTTCAGATGAGTACTGAATCCTGTATTCTCCTCTATAAAGGATATTTTTCCTCATTTTCTTTGGAAGCTGATATTTACTCTAGCATGGAAGAAGCCAAAAATTCTGGAGGAGTTATTGCTGGCTCTTAGAAATCCATGGAGATAGACACCAGCTGCTGGGCCTCACCGGCTCTGGCTGGTGCCTAAAGGAACACATTCTTCCTTTGAATCTCCTTGTCCCTCCAGGAGATTCCCTCAGTATTTCCGCACCCCTTTTGAACCCCTGGGTGGCCTCTCGGGGAAGGCAATGCGCGCACACACACACACACACACACACACACACACACACACACAGAAAGACTATTCCAGGGATAGGTCAGCATCACCTTGGCCAGACTCATAGTCTGTGCAGGGAGAGGCTTAAGCATACCCTTCAGCACATACGGAATCTTGCAGGCCTGAGCATGCTGATCAGGTTAGCGTGCCAACAGGGATGCTTGGCAAACTCTCTGCAGCCTGTCTGCGAGAAGGGAACTCACCATGCTAAAAGGCGCTCGTAATTTCTTTGCCAGTGTTGCCGCTTTTTTCCCAGCTACCAGACCAAATCCTCGGTGCCAACTAGGACTGAAGTTCAGATGCCTGTGGAGATACGTCTTCAGTGTCCGACTGGGTACAGTTCAGTGGGACTTGTAGGAACTTCCCCCCTTATTCAATGGATCCCTTCAGGCTGGAACTTTGAATATTGTCTACCTTTGTTACAAAGGGTCACTGCAAGGTGACACTGCTGTAAAGTACCTCTACCTACCTCCAACCTGCAGAGAAGACAGCTGTTCCTTGTATCTTCCTCAGATAGTCCCTGCAGCTGGGAATATACAAGTAATTTAGGGAGTCAGGTTCAGTTATGCATCTCTTGTAAGAGAGTGCAGAAGTAAGGGTTAACAAACCTGTGCTAAAATGTTTGCAGTTTTTTAGCAGTTCTACATGTGAATTATTAAGTGCAGAGACTTACAAAACAGCAGTTAACTTGTCAGTTCTATTTGCATCCTTACTCTTTCTGAGTCTTTAGACCCTTTCTTTTACTCTCTCTGTATTTTAGTTCTTAATGGTTTCTTCATGTTGTTGTTATTGTTACATTGGCTCAAAGGTAATTTTTCCTGGCAACACAACCTTTTATTTGGGGGCTTATACTATTGTTGTTTTTTGAAAGGATTTTCCATTCTGCCTGGTAATTTTAATCTCTTTCAATTTTTTTTCCCTTTCATCAGGCAAAGGCCTTTCTGTTGTGGCTAACTTTCCTGACTACTGTACTGAAAAAACCCCAGTAATATATATATTTATATTTATGTATATACATATATATATAAAAATATATACATATATATGTAAGATATACATGTATATCTTATATATATGATACACAGACATATATGTATGCAAAATACCTACATGTATTCTTTGGTTCTATGATTCTATGTTTGTGTGTAAAATATATACATATGAAAACCACGGACAACTAGGCTAGGGAAGCATCGAGGGAAAGGTGAACTGCAGCTGATTTGTGCAAACCATAAAAATTACATCCTCCAGTCCATTATTCCACAACTGTGTCAACAGCATGGTTGTAAATGCCCCGTTCCTTGTTTGAGCCAGGGACTAGCAAAGAACAGCTTTGTACATCTCCTAAACCAGAACTGCTCATTTTCCCTGAAAAGGTCACTCCTTGTTGAAACAGTTCAAGGGAACAGTTAGACGTAGCAGTAACCTCCAGCTGGCAGTATGTGATATGGGAAGCGCTGAAGGAGGAGTGAGTGGGGTGAGTGGAGTGAGCTGACAGCTGTGAGTGGGATTAGTCGACTCGTAGCTAATACAGATACAAGTCAGATGTGGAAGGGTGCCCATCACCAAAATATCCTATCTGCAGTACTGGTCAGAGAGGAGACAGGGGATGACTAGATGCTACTGCAGAAGTGCAAGACAAAGCTGACTCTTCATCCTGGTTTCATGGGAAATGGGTCAGAGCTAATGCTTTCAAGTCCCAGAAAAGATTACAATTTAAGTACTTCCATAAGAGCTTAGATTTTCCCTGGAGGCTGAGCCACCCAGCTCCCATTGAAAACCCCAGCCAAGGCTAAATGGATTTTTTTTTTTTTTGCCAGACTGAGCACTCAGACATTACAACGACAATTGGAATAAATCCTAATAACACTGGGGTGGGGGGGGAGAGGAGGGTAATGTGGTTTTTCAGAAATCACAATTTAGTACCTCTTTGAAAAAACAAGTCATATCTACACTACTCACCCAAAACAACGTAATTGTAATAAATGATTCATGCTCTTCCACCTCATACTCAGTCATGGGTGGCTTCTCTGCACTCAAATGGCAGAAAAGCATTTATGAGGACAGCTTTCAAATTCCAGTAGATCTTTCACATCTCACTTTCTGAGTCACTTCAGAAATACTCGAATACCATTGTAAGCAGAGTTACAAGAATAACATTCATTTACACACTGACTTAACTTGAAGCATGAAACACCCTAATAAAATCTTTATGACTCCTCATGTATTAGATTACTCATAATAATCTAAGAATCAGGGCCTAAGAGTAAGAAAGGCATAACTTGGGTCTCTGCACTTTCAGTGTCTTTGTAACTGTTGTTTTCTTTCATACATGGATTTTGAAAAAACAATAAATAAAACCCATTCACAACTGCTGGTTGAAAGCAATTCTGTTGATATAAACGAGTCTATATGATGCACAGATTGAAATTATTATGAGTACAATGGGTTTTACAGTATATTTGAAGGCAGAAGCTATAACTCCACACCTAAATGGCTTTTCAAAGCTCCCCCAATGCACTGGAGAAGAGCACATCAGGCTCAGATTGCCTGGGATTTATTCCTGTCTAGACTATTGACTTTTCATTTCATACTATTGCATCTCAGCATACACTGGTTTCCCACATGGTAAAAAAGAGTGAAGATATGTGTCTCCCTTCGTAAAGCCACTCAGGATGCACTGTTGAAAAGTATCCTTTAAGAATGAGGCCTTATTACTGAGTTCCATTCATGTGATGGCAATTGCAGGACTGGGATTACAGATTCTTTATTGGGTATTTAAATAACCATAAAAGCCTGAACTGGTCCTGGCTGCTCCTGCCCTTATCTGCAAATAGATTCTGACTGTATTTGCAAGGATTAGTATCGCCTGTGTGGGATTGGACCCATTTTCAGCAAGGCCCTATACTACCCACGAAATAACTGATTATTAAACATCTGCATGCTGACTTGCTGTCTTGTGACATATTATTAGATGCTGGTGCTTAAGGAAGAGGTGCAGTGTACAAAACAACCTTTAACCAGCATTTCTGATATGGCTCTGTATACCCACCACAGAACCAACACCAATAATTTCATCACAGGCAGTATCTTTTTATGTATTTCTTATTGCATTGGAGTATGCAGCTCTGTGATTACAGTAAAATTGTTGCTGTCATCCTTAAAACCAGTGAGTTCATTTGCAAATAAAAGCTTACTAATATGAATTTGAAAGATCGGAAGCTGGGAACAATGAACATATCCCACTGCTTAGATTGTTTCATCTGGACTTGGAAAATCTGGGAACTGTTTCAGGGTGTTCCAGTAGCTTTCTGTGTGATTCCCAGCCATCACTCAAGTTTCAGAGATGTATAAACACCTAACAGCCAGTGGAATCCACCAAAGAATGAGATGCTTAATTCAGTTTCAAAATCTGGGCTTTGTTTCTGGGGTGCAATTCTTTTTCTGCAAAGTGAGGAATGCAGACCATTCATGTTTCACATGGTTTGGGAAAGGTTTAGGTATGAAGCCTAGCAGTGCAGGAATGCTCTGGTAATAGAAATTATATGCAATTTATGGATATTATATGGAAATTATATCCAAAAGTTATTAACTTAATTGGCAAAATTGTGTTCACCAGTATATGCCTGTAAATGTAAAGGTCACTGTCAGTACATGCTGGTAAATGTGAAGGTCACTGTCTCCAGGGCGAGGAGCAGTCATGTGAAGAGACATAGATTCCATGTTTCCCCAAGGATGGTATTTTTCTCCAAGTGCTTCTGCATGTGAGGAAGTGGGAAATGCCCCAGATCCTGTGTTGTTGGAGGACAAGTCAGGGTCAATTGCATCCAAATCTTGGCCAAATACTGTTCACAAGCATTCTTTCCTCTGACATTTTCATGTGTTTTTCTTTACCAGCTGTATAATAAATCTGACCCTCTTTCTGCTGTTCTCATTTTTACAGGCAGTGAAAGATATGGCTGCCCTCCATTTTCAATTCCACAAAACTGTAATCATAACCAAGTACAAGTATGTCTTCCGCTATAGTATGATGTATTGTGTATCATATCATTATCTTTTGGGTTTTTCTAGCTAGCAAAATAATAATAATACTTAGCAATGACATAGCAATTACCCCTCCGAGTCCTTTGTAACCATTGGCTAGTTCAGTGGTTCCCAAACCATAGCCCATGCTCTGAGAGTGGTCTGCAGAGAACTGTTGCCTCATACTATTGAATGTCCATGTTTACCACTGGTACACTGCTAAGGACAGATACATATCTGTTTAATTCAGTGATGCAGAATAGCAGACAGGAACCCTGGTGCATGAAACCTGCTGGGGCAACCTGCCAAATTACACGATGTTGCTGACTTGGCACCTGGACCTGTAACACTTCTTTCTTACACCACGGTAAAGGCATATTGGTTCTCACAAGAACAAGTGTTCCAGTGGCTTCAGGCATGTTGTATGACCAGGAAAATGAAGAGAAATAGTTTCTAAGATGGCACGCAGGAGGGTTTTTACTGCTGATGCTGTCTTCAGAAGAAATTGGAATAAGAAGAAATGCACTAAATCTAGAAAAGCATTTCATGCAAGTGCCAAATTTTTGCATTAAAGGATTATTAGTAATCCATTTTTAAAAGGCTTACACCAGTAAAAATAACTAATTTAGATTTACGTATATCCATCTGAAACAAAGACTCCGAACTGGGCCTTCCTAACAGCAGAGTCTATTCTAACAACCAGAACGCAGTTGCTCATAGTCACCCTGACCAAAACAAGACATCTCATTGCTGTATATAGTGGAATAGCTTCAACAGCCTGAGATGAAGACTCTCTACTGGCACATGACAAACCTGGGTTAAAAAATATCACTCTTCTTGATTTACAGAATACAGAAAGATCAACCTGAGTCTTCTTAACTGTGGCTGTATAAGGAAGGCATAGACAAGGATGGGCACAAGCTACAAACTTTGATCATCTGTCTTGAGAAACTGTCAGAACAGCTCCTGGGATGTAACTAGGCACAATCAGGAGCAAGCACAGGTCAGCAACCATTAGCAACAATCAGGTTAGATATTTCCAGCCTGTTTTGGGAAGTAGGGGTAGTCTAACATAATTAGTGTCAGGGCCAAAGAATGGGACCTAGCTGGCTTTAAATTTTTAACACGCATATAGCCACAAAGCTTTTGTGACTCCAGGAAAGGGGAAGATCTTCTAATCTCTGTCATCTAAATGTGTCAAAACATCTCAAGCCAGGCTGTGTTAAACCAGGCAAGGCTCTGGACAAAAAGGCTGAGTTACAGCCTCAAGTCCTGTAATGACAGTGCTAATCAAGAAATTAAGACTAAGGGAAGAAAAGAAATATATAAAAATTATAACTTCAGTTATGGATTTCAACACATCTTAGGCAGATATGTGCTCAGAAAAACTTTTGCGCATATGCCTTTGAAATTCATTCTTTTCCACACAGTTTTTGATGTTTTTCAGCACCTGAGTGCTGCATGGTACAGGCATGACCCAGGGATTAAAAGAAACAATTGGGTCAAATAAGCATTATTCCAGAAAAAGAAGTTCCAAACCTCTTCCAGTCTTGAGTATGAAAAATTCCTGCAGAGTTCATATTTTAGTAGTAATGCATTTAGAACCCCATGAAACTTGGTAATCTTTTTTCAGTCCTGAATATTTTCTGCGGGCATCTGCTCTCAAATTAAAGCTCTGACATGTGACCTCTCAGAGTTTTGTCATATAATAGCCACACTTCCCTCAACACATATGAACATACACCTTTGCAATGTTCTTATGCAAAACTGCATTGCTTTACCTTTCAATATGAAACAATCTTTTGATAGTCCTGTTGTATATTTTCAAGTTGGAATGAATATAGCAATTTGAAGCTGCAAAATTAAGCGGGAAGTCCCAGGAGACAAGGCTGTTTTGTAAGGTTATTAATCCTTCCGGTTTCCACGCTGTCCAAAAATACCACAATTTTAGTTTTGGTCACAGCATGTCAGCACTTCTTTCCCAACCTAAATCTTAAAGTATTCAAATGCAAGTAAAGGAAAACAATCATGGGTGATCTCAAACCTACATCCTCCTTTTCTCTCTACCCCCACATCAGGTCTTCATACTGACCCTAGCCCTCTCCCATCCCCTTTTTATTTGACAAAAGAATATTTTATTAGTTGCAATTAAATTGATCCAGTAGTTCTAAACTTTTATACTTCTGAGGAGAGAAGATATTGAAACTTTAATTATTTGTAGAAAATAAAATAAAGCCTGCCTTGCATAAAAAAGCCAACATTCTGGAAAACAAAAATTTAACAGAAATATTTTGACAGCCAATATTTAAGTTCATTCCAGAAAATGTTCATATATATGGTTAGCTCAAATCAGAAATATCTTTCAATATATTCCTACAGTAAAAAGTCATTACAGACATTTTCAGAAAACTTTTTTAATAGATGTGAGATTGTAGTGGCTAAGAGTCACAGACAGGCATGAAGAAGGATGTGAACACAAGATGGATTTGGATTATTCTTTTTCTCTTCAATTGTTGGACATTAGTTTGTAGCAACTAAAAATCTTGCAGCTTTAAGCTATCTAACTGAAGTCTTTTGCCCTTGCAGTTTAGTACTTTTAAATTGTGATAACAGGGGCCCAGCTAAAGGCAAATGTTTTCTTTCCTCACAAGGTAAAAACTTTGTCTTATTTTGTAGTTGTTTATGAGAGAGGATAGTAGAGAACTGCTGCTGTAAAAAGAAGACAGGTGAGGTGAGGTGAGAGGGAGGGAAGAGGGAGGGGAGAGGGAGAGGAAGGAATAACTATGCAATCTAAAGTGGACAAACCAAACTGAGGTGCCATGTAAACTAAGTAAACAGCAGAAATTCAAGTGTTCTGCTTGCAGAAGAAGGAGGGGATGGCAGTTGCAGTGGGAGTCATCTGCCACCTGCATTTTCTCTCTGTTCTCTTTTGAAGTTGTTCTGCTGTCCCCAGAGACAGCTCAGCAAAGCAGGAAAAGGCTGTTTGGTCCCCTTCTGTTTCCCTAGAATAAGCAAGTTCTCTTAAAACAAAGAAAAATTTCTCATAAGAGTGGAAGGCCTCAGAGGGGTGGGTGTGAGTTATAAACCTATTGCACAGCTGGGTGGCCTGCAGTCTGACATTAGTGAGGCTTGGAGGCTGATGAACACTGGACATGGGGAAACCTTTCTGATCAGGTGAAGGTCATGAGTTGTGTGTGAGATAACTGTGACCTGTGTCCCTCTTACTGCTGACATTTGTTAACCTCCTTGTTGTTAAGTGTAAGACCAAGCTGAAACTCTCAAAGCTAATTTCTTTTCTGATCACTTCCAGAGACACAACACAGTAACAGATTTGTGTTTTACAAAACTTCAAGGCAGCAGCAAAAGAGTGAGAACCCAAAAATACTGAATTGAATAGAGAGTACTAAAGAATGCCACAGGCAACAGCTGCAAGTGATATATCCATAGGACATACTTTGGAGGTATGACCCTAGGGACCAAAAGCAACATGGTCAAGTTAGTAGTATTACTGTGGACATACATTGATTTTAATTACATGTAAGCCACTAGCAATATTTTTTTAAAAAAATCTAATACAGTATATATTGGATGTTCCAGCATAGGCATAATATATGCACTATTTCCCCAAACAACAATATAATGAGACTTCTTATCTGCTAAAGCAGTCAGGCATCTTTGAGGAGTAACCAAACAGGGTTTACCAGGATATAAATGTAGATTTAAATTACCTGGGTACATGTTCATTCACTTTAAATATTTCGAACACCTCAGATGTACCAAAGGTTAGACTACCAGATTTTTAAGCATATTTTTTGGTGGTGAATTTTAGCTCCTGGATAAAAATTAAGAGATCTCCTGTCAAATCCTCTGGCATGTTCTAGCGCTTCTGAGTTGACAGATTTCAGTTTTTTAATGGATGATCATTTGTTAAGAACAGACTCCATAAAGTACTAGCTGCAGCAGGATTTGCCTAACTCAAGGCATGTATTTGGCACTCTGTTTTCATTTATACTACAAACATATTACTAGAGGCATTTAAGGTTAACATTACAGCTATGAGATGCTATTCAAGCAGCATAGGAAATACTGCTATTTGTCAGTAGTTCAACCCTGCATTTTCCTTTCATCTCCTTTGCAGCTGTCCATGACTCACAGAAATGCATTATCTCTGTTGTAAAAAAAGGTATCATTGTTCTTTTGGATTAATCATTCAATGATGTCTCCTGTTCCCAGAGCTACAGCCGATTCAGCAGTCTCTGGGAGTTCTTAAAGATCCAGTGCCTCTAGTCTATTGGTTTTAAAGCTCTCTGTAACTGAGAAAAGTATCTTTTGGGTATTTAATGTCTTATAAGTACACTGATGAGATAAAAGCCATAAAAATTGACTTTTAAAATTATCAAAATTCACAAAAATCCTATGTGCTTTGTAAGGTTTTTTTAAAAATAAGCCTTAAAAATAAGCCTTGCAGGAGTAGAACATCGAACTGTATATCAGTGTGAGACTTTTTCAATACTGGCAGTTTAAAATTCCCTCTATGCTAATCTAGTTCACCTTAATGATGAAATCATACTGTACATATATAATTATGACAGATTACAGGAAAATTTCAGAAGGTGACTAATGTTTATGTCTGAAAAAGTTTAGAAAAAAAACCACTGCAAGTTCATTTTTGATTCCAAAGAATGTACTTTTCTGCATGACTTATTGTGGTGTATTTAAACAAATGGGCTGTACTAATTGTGGTTTCATCAGACATGGTGTTATTGTTCATTCATGTCTGGAAGATCCAACATGTTGAGCACAAATACCATCTTTATTCATCCGTATAGTTATTTTTTTCATGGGTAGGTATGGAGTTAGTTCCTGAGTGACCTCAGAAGTCAACTTCAGAGTGTTTGGTCACCCTGTATGAGATTGTGCAATACACGCATTAGTCACATACAAATTATATGCTCAATGAGTTTTTGTCTTGGATGTTTTTATTCCTTCTCTGCATGCCCATCTGAAAAACTAGAGAAAAAACAACAAAACAGAACAAAAAAACCCCTGTGTTAATTTACTTATGTGAAAAGTAAAAGAGAATAGCAGAAAGCAGGTAAGAATCTGTAGCAGAACTGACTGAAAAAAGGGAAGGCCATATGCAAAAAAAATAGTGGAAATGAAAGGTTATTTCCAGAGTTTACAGAGATTGAAATCCAGACATTTCTTATTACACATTGTATAACAAAATTTGAAAGTTGAAGGAATATAAATGTAATTATTTTTTAAATTTTCCTCACTTTCTTCCAGTTTTCTAAACTAATGAAAAAGTTTCCCTTTAGTATGTAGACATACTATTTACATATTTACATTTTAGATGCTTACACATTTTCATTTTTTGTTCTGCCATTTTCAACCCTTGAAATATGACAAAGCTGTCCAAATAATCATCATCATCTTAAAATCCCTACTGTATACTTGTGAGAACTTTTTTTAACATTTTACTCCAGTCAAGTGACTTGTTAGCTATCTCTTTGTAAAAGTAAATCTTGAGACTCTAAGAACAAGGCATGTTTCCCCATGTTTTAACCAACCTTGTAATGACCAGGATCAGACTCGCTATTTTTAGAACTGTGTCAAATGCAGGAATTAATTGAACAGAAGTAATAACCTCCTTATTTCAGTTCAATATATTCTTATTCGTGCAGTTACAGAACACGCCATTCTTTATCCATAGTCTTGCAATATGATCTATTTACCACCATGGTTTGCTGCTAGTCAAAGTAAAGGATTTATGACATTTGACATGTAAGTATAATTCTGATATATATTTTTTTGTTTTAAATATAATATTTTATAGGTTATATCTTTAAAAGATGTTATGGTTTCTTTGCACTCAGCTTACAGTAAATTTGACTTTCTTGTCAGTATTTCCATTATCATTTTTTTCCTGAAAAATTGTCAGAAATAACTTCATATGTTTCCCCAGAAAAGCAATACAAATGGCAAAAAAATTAGTGCCAGAGCTTCATCTCTGGACCTCCTCAGAAACCTGCTCACTCAGAGGTGACTTCCTGTGACCAATTATATTTCAATTACTGCTCAATTAACTAGTTTTCTATTATGGTTTTCTTGTTTTGATGCTGTTTATTTGTTGGTTTTGTTGTTTGTTTTTTTTAATAAAGTGGACTAATGTTTCCCAAAAGTTTGGCAATATTATATGAATTCTTGTGTTTTAATCCATCAAAAAGTAAAGTCTTTTATGACAACACAGTTTCCTGTAAATACTATCTTAATTGAATTCTATTCTATCACTTTCTCCTTTATTAATGAACTTCTTCATCAGCTGTTTAGATAGCCAGACCAGTGTTTAGGAAGGCAAGGATTATTTATAACCAGTTCATTTTATTTATCTTTTATGATTGTTGGCATGACACTAAGATTTTTCTCTTCTAGTCAAACTTCCTTACTCTTTCCAAACGTACTGGAAAATAATATTCACAATTTAAACAGACACTCAAACAACTCTTTTTAAAATCTTGATGCAAATTAACCTTTATTCACTGGTTAAAATGTCAAGTTTTAGTAGTTTTTGTTTAGTATCCTCTGTCAAAGTGGAAACTATTTCATCAGACTGAGACCTAATAGAAATCTGCCAAGAACAAATCATGCTTAATTTATTTCTCTAACACAATAACTGAGAAGCAAATACACTGCTGACATTGTATATTCTCATTTTAATGAAGTTTTTGATCTTCTTTTGAGAATCCTAAGGAAATCTTGTGCATGTAAAATGCATGCAAAATCAAATGTATAGCAGTTCCAGCAAGCTGTTAGCAATGTTCCATGGTCAGTGACCAGACATACATTCGCATGCTGCCCTGCATCTAAGTGTGCTTAATATTTTCATGACTGACTGACCCTCAGAAGGGAAGAGAGATTGTGTTGATCAAATTTACAGTTGATTGGAGACAAGAAGAGTAGGAAGAGAAATCAAAATTACCTTAGCCAACTGAAGAAATGATCTGAGAAAAAGTCTGGGTGGAATTCAGTAGTTGTAAGTTTAAGAAAAAGTCAGCCACACAGATACAGGATGGAAAAAACCTCCACCAAATGAAACAAGAAAGTAGCCATGTTTTTGAAGCTTGTCATGGGATTTGACTGAATCATTGTTGAACACAAGTCAGAAATGTTCTGATGTTGTGGAAAGGCTAGCATCACAGTGGGACGTATAAAGTAGACAAGACATAGGAAATAATCCTGCTTTTCTTATTACTGCTAAAGCCTCATCTGTTCATGTCTATGAGATATTGGGTGCTTGGGTTAGCAAAACTTTTTAAAGTACTGTAAGAATAATTTATTTCTATTTTTTTTTACCCAGAATTTTGACCTGAAAATTGTTAATAAGTGCTAGTGGAACAGTCTAAGGACACTTTTTTAATAGCTGCATGAGCAATTTCAGTTGACTCAAACCAAAGACCTTCCTCCTCTTAATTATACTCTCATTTTAATCACACTCTCATTTTAATTATAATATCTTCTTCCTACACAGTACATGTTTGTCCTTAAAGCAATAGTATTGATAGAAAAGATTATTCTTTGGACAACAGGGGCTGCAAATGACTGAAGGAAACAAGTCTTATTGCGAAGTAGAGAACCAGAATCTGGAGTCACACTGTAGAAATGTCACTAGTGAATGTGTGGTGAGAGCAGCATCAAAATGACTCCCAGGTTACATGACATTTTACTGAAGAGAAGGAGGCAAGAACACCGTGGCCAGACAGGAAAGCAACAGAAATTAAGCTTGTCCTTCTAATCTAACCCACATGCAACTGCAAAGACTTTAGATGCAAAGTCTAGAGGAAGCCTGAATGCACTTCTTGAAGAAATTCTGACTGCAGTTCACAATCCACTAATATGTAAGTAATGTCATGTGTGGATCAGAAATTAAAATCAAAATGGAAAGCCTCTGATAGTCCTGAAAAGAGTTATATATAAATCAAGCGCAGGAATGAGCATAGATACATACTTTCTCCTCTGCATGCTGGAACAACATTCCTCACAAATGTCAGTTTTCATACTCTTATGTTTTCAAAACGTAACTGAATGTGCATGCCCGTTTCCTCCTTGTAATCACTCAGCAGTGGGTTTTTACAGCTGACACAATTTATTTGCACTCAGTCAGAAAAAAAACAAAACAAGCCACCAATAAAAAAGCCTTTCTTTTGAAATGTATGGCTAAGATATGTAGAGGTGACTGACAATTCTCAGTGCTGAATTTATTACGTTGCCATACAGCCTTGAACAGTGGATGTTCAGCAATTTCTGAAAATTAGGTATGTGGAAAGTGTCATAAATTAAATTCCCCCAAGTAAGTAGTTTTTTGATAATGTACTGGTCAACTGCTGAAAGCATTGGAATACATAAGTACATACACACATCTATTCATATGAATAAAAGAGAGATTATGATGACGTGGAGAAGGAGAAAACTTTTATGAGCATTTGTTTAAAGGGTTTTATAGACAGCAACTGGGAACTAACATACTGCCACATATCCTACATTAGACACAGCAAGTTAAAAATGTCCTAATTAAATGTGTTTTCCATATTTCTTTCCCACAGAATAGAACATCTTTATGCTAGAAGTATTGCCCTTGGTCATGCTCTTAGACAGAAGAGAACATTGTAACTTAGCAATCCAGGAAAATAACTCTGGATGTGATCTAGAGAAAGGAATGAAGCAATTAACTCTCTTTGCGTATGATGGAAATGGAGATGAATGTGTATTTCATTGAAGCTGAGCATCAGAGTTGAAGACCGCTATATATCCATCCTTTGTGAAACAAAAGAAACCCATTGATTAAATATTTTGGTTGCTTGCATTCATTTATCTCGTGGATTCTGGAGGAAGATTATATTACTATAGGTTCTTTCTGACTCTCAGGGGAGTAGATCAGTGGCAAATAATTAGGGCATCAGTGAATTTGCAACTGACACAATATTCCTCTGCACTAATGGAACATCATACTCTTTCTTCTACACATTTCCAAAGCAAATTAAGCATAAGGAAATTCATTGCTCTCCAAACATTAGCATAGGCTTGACACTAACAAAAAACAAGAGGTAAATTGCATCTCACTAGTAAAATATGTTTTGTTATCTCAGTTCAGAGAAAAACCTACTGAATCAACAGGATTTGACAAATATATTTAGTTAACATAATCCTACAAATACTCCATCCTGTACTTTTGTATTCTAATGCAAGGAGCTTGCAGGTCAGGCCGGTGGAGTGAAAAATAACTTTAGATCCTCCCTGTGATCCCTGTTTCCTGACCTCCCACCCAGGCCAACTGAGCTGAAGGATCCTTCTGAGGTTATGTCATCCCATATGGTGCTGAGATTTGCTGTGTGTGCCTGGTTTCATGCTTCTCTAGATCATGCTTGCTCTCACCTCCCCAGGATTGTCATCCAAAGACACAGTGCCTGGCTCACATCTTCTTTGGCGAGGGGATCCTCACATAGCTAGATATAGGGCATTTATACCATTATAGCTCTTTTACAGCATGAAAAAAACTAAAATGCAGTATGTGTTTGTCTCATCACTGCAACCCTTTTAAAGTAAGTAGTCAGTTTCCAGGTTTCCTTCTCTTTCTATGGCTACATCAGGTTTTGCAGCCTTTTCCTGGCTTCTTCGTGCCATGAAATCTGATGTGTAGTTTCTTCCCAATTCTTTTCAGCTTTCCAATCTACCTAAACTGTATTGGTCATCCAGCTCCTTTTCCTTCACAGAGAAAAGGTCTTTTTTACAGAAGGATATTTTGAACACACACTTCATAGTTTCAACAAAAATGAACAAACAACCCCTCTCCAACCAAAATGATGATTATTATTAATAATAATAATAATAAAAGGGAGAGACGCACATATTGCTGATTTTATGAAAATGAATGTTGTTAAATTATTTGAAATTTCAGCCATATTCATGTTTCCAAGCCACCAGATTTGAGGATGACACATTATATGCAAACTCTATTAGAACTGTCTGATTGAAGGCACTGACCTGAAGCACAAAGGAAAAAATGGCTTGAGTAAACATGGCACTTCTACATGGGTGGAAATATTCCACTCCTTCCATCTTCAGGAGATAAGAGTGCATTTGAAGTAGATCTTCACAATTTCATTTTATTTTGTGGTTTGTTTTTTGTTTGTTTTCTCTAATAGAAATGTAAGTAAATAAAGACAGGAAAGACAAAAGAAACAAACAAGCAAACAAACAAACAAACAAATGCTTTTCTGCTGAGGTTATGGTAGCTGTTTTCAATGAGAATATTTTCAAATTGAGTTCATTAAACATTTCATTAAAATGAAATCACTGTATAATTTTATCTCTACCCCATATACCTGGAAAGGATTGTTCTCATTCAGATAGGAATATTTGAATATGTCCATTTTAGTTTTATAAACATTAATGCTGGGAATTCCACAATTTCTCTGAGTCTACCTGTCTAATAGACATCCTTGTTATAGTAGTCATCTTATCCCCACCCCACATACCCTACATTTTCTTAAAAATCATTGACACAACAGACAAAAAGGGCCCTTATGGAGATATTCTCACTTAAAAATGCCTACATCGAAAAAACAGAGGAAAACTAAGTGCTGCATTTTTGGCAGATGCACAGAAAGACAGAACTGCTTCACTGAGTTGTGCAAAAATAACGAATTAATTTTTGCAAATAATCATAAAACCAGTTTTCTATTCTGTTTCAAGGAATCCTGATGCAAATTTTGCTTTGCCACAGTCTTTTGTGGCAGAAGAACAAAGATTGTTAAATACTTAATTACCAGGACGATACACGTTACTGGTGGATTGAGTTGGATCAACAAAGCTGCAATTATTTCTCCACAGCGTGGCTGACTAAGATTGATACTTGGCCTTCATTCAGTGGTTTTCATCATTCCACCAGAAATAAACAGAGCACAAACTAATCTCAGTATGTTTATGCATCAGTGACTTATATTACTTTTGGAAACTGTTACATTTATGCCAGTTGTAAAAGAGAGTACAGTTTTGATTTTTTTTCCCTCTTGTTCTGCAACTTAGAATCAATCTGTGCACAGTTTTCATCCTCCTTACAATGCATGCTAATCCTAAGAGCTCAGACCAAGAAATATATGAACATACTTTCATTCATCAGAATCCTACTCTATTCTGCCTCTTTTGTAAAGATGAGAAATGGGACATGCAGAAAAATTAAGATATGAGTCCAGGTTTCATTTTCTCTGAACAAATATATTCAGAGACAAGAATTTGGTTAAGACCAAGGCAGGTTACTCTGCCATAAGATTTGGATCTCTATGCTAAACCTCCTATGAAGTCAGTGGGTGCATACGCAACCGCCAGCCCCAGTGCTGTGAAAGTGCCCGACTGCAGGATGGCTCATAGTAACAGTGTCATAGTGATGAGGCTATATATCTCTCAGTTTAGAAAAGTGTGTGCTCAGACAGCTCAGAGGTCCAGAAAAAGATATGGCCCTTATACCTGAATGTCCTTGTCTGCTTTTAGTTCTCTACCCAATTTAGAAATCCAACGCTTCCTGCAGCAGCAATTGTGGGAATATTGGCAAGCAGATAAAACCTGTGATCTTTATTCCTCCTTTCCACCGTGTCATCCAGCCTTGTTCCAAGTAGGATGAGACAAAGAGATGATGACAGTCTAGTTGCCTTTGATATAACAATGTGGCTACTAGCACAGCAGTTGTAGAAGTGCTGTTTCAGTGGCAAAACTGCTATAGAAGATGCTCAGCATGGACATGACTATAGAGATACAGCAAGATGTGAAATAAAGAATAGGGTTCATTAAACTGCCTTTACATACTTTTTTCAGACTTGCACAATATCTTTTGTAAAGAAGGTCATACAGTTAGAGTCAGAATTAATTAATTTTAGGCCTTTCCTTGTGTGGCTTACATGTGTTAATTCAAGCAAGGACAAGCATAAGTCTTCTGAAGTACATCTCTGACTTCCTGACACAGGAAACCAAATCATCTGTCTTGTGAATAGTCTATATTTTTTATTGACTGATTTTCTATAATCTGAATGAGGCCTAGCATAACTCTCACATCTATTAGCCACTCCATAAAAGGCTGTTGTTTAATGTCACATGACTAAGTAATTTCCATATAATGGAATATTTATTTACTGTGTTCCAAAAGACATCTTGTTTATGTGTATCGGATTAGTTCTGAATCTGCTCTGAGTTAGCAATATCATGTGCTCCATATGTTTTTATGGCATTTCTGTTCAATTTGGGATTTTTTTTATGATTAAGATTAATTCAAGAAGGGTTTGGCATGCAGGAAGCTGAAGCATACCATCCCAACTGGTTTATACTCCAGCTTTCAGCCATCAGTGGTCTACTCAAACCGGTCAGTCCAAGTAGGCTTAAAGGCAAAGGAGAACTTTCTGATTTTAGCAATGAAATACTATCTTTTACATACAGAATACAAATTATAGGGTAAAGGATAAATCAAATTATAGAACAACGAGAGGCAAGGTAGGACTGACCTAGAAAAAGAAGGAAGGTAGATATGTACTGATGTAGATGTGTAATAATATCTTAAATTTATTCACTATGTTAATTTAAGACATTTTTTACAAGGCCAGATTGGATGGGCATCTGAGCGACCTGGTCAAGTGAAAGGTATCCCTGCCCATGGCAGGGCAGTTGGAACTCAGTGATTATCCAGGTTGCTTCCAACCCAAGCCGTTTCACAATTCTATGATTCCAAGACAATTGTCTGGCCTTAGTACAGAACTAATCCAACTTCCTGAAGGAATGATTTTCAGGTGCTAAAGCCAGATTGATTTTCCCAGTGAATGTAATTGACATGGGTTACCACAGTGAAGAGTTGCAGACTAAGAGTGGAAGAACTAGAAATTGGAACTTTGGTTCAGGTTAAGGTAAGAGTCAGCCTTATGGGGACTATGTTACCGAGCAAGGCCAAATAGAGGAATAAAAAGGATGCCACCCCTATTTCTACAGGGCTGCTTCTTCATAATTAGAAAGTATTTTCAAGACACTTATTTCAGTGCCGAACTCAACAAAGTTTCATTTTCAGTACAATGGAGTTAATAATACTGAAGATAATTAGAACTGAATTTAAAAAAACACCTAAACCATAATTTCTTTTCCTTTACTCTTGGTTTATTTTTTTCATTTTACTTAAAAATTAAATCCGAATATTTATTTGCACATACAATGTATCTCTGATTTTTTGAAGGTATGTGCTTATTTGAGGTAGTTAAGAAATCTTCCAGCAAGCATCAATAATATTGGTGCAAGTGGTTGAAGTTATAAAGGATGGACGTAATAAGCTAGTCTTGGTCAGTTTGAGAAACTGGCACTCAATCATTAGTATATCTCTCTCTCTCTGGCTTGGGATTCAGAATATTTTGAGAAATTGGTTTTTTTAAGTATTCTAAAAAGCCTGAGAACCTGTGTCAATGCCAAATTTTTAAATTTCCTCCCTTGAAAACTTCTGGGTTTTACTGTAAAAGCTGCTTAAGCCTTCTTTCAACCCTGAAGTCTGTGATAGATAAATTAAATCAAAACAGCTGATATCACTTAATGCAGTTAGTTATTCACCAGAACTCAGCTTAAGGAGATGCCACTTAGCTTTATAATTAAAAGCTTATACTTAGAAAGTACATGGAGGCAATAAAATATTCCTGGAGCAAATGAAGAACTATGGAAAGTGTGGAGGCTTATGCAGTGTGCTGCTGCAAAGTCAGCATAGGTAAGTAGCAAAGCACAAACAAAAATAAAATAAATTATTGGGTATAAACTTGACTTCTTTCAATTTCATTAAACTTGACTTTTCTTCTTCTCTTGCTTTTTGAGGAAGATAATGTAGATATTAAGCAACCAAACTTCATTTAGAAGGAACTTCCAACATATTAGTTTTGCTCTTCCACATCTTCAAAACTTCCTATAATTTCTGATTTACAGTGTGCCTGCCTTCCACATAATGCCCTTCCCAATTACTTTATGTTTCTCAATTACTTGCAATCTCCCTTTATTTCTCGTAAGTACTGGTTAGAGAACATATTAAGAGACATCAATGTAATGTAAAACAGATGACATGAACACCCACAAATGGTAAAAAAAAAAAAAAAAAGACGGTAGGGGAGACAAAAAGAAAAATTACTACTGAGTTTTCTTCCCCATAATTTTCCTTTTCTTTCCCTTAATTTTAATTTTCTTTAATAAAAAAAAAGAATGAGGAAGATATTTTTGCTTAAGCATTGTTATATTTAGTCAGTCTGTCTCTGCAGATTACTTGTTTGGAAATTGTAATTTACAGCATAAATATTTTTATAATCTATATTACATATCCTCTGTGGGCTATTTTAAAGGTTACTAAAATTAAATTTTCGATGTCTTTCCTCCAGCAATCAACTATTGAATTCTGAAAAACATAAACCTGGAAATGTGAAGAGTAGTATACAAATTAAGTCTCAATTTCTAGACCTTCAGAACAGATTTCCTGGAAATACTCTGAACATAGTGCCTTATCTAAATGTAAAGTAACTTGATTTATGACTGAACCATCTATGTTATTTACAATATCCTTTATTTCTTTGCTTCTATTTCTATTCATTTCAACCACTGAAAAGAGATAGTCAGATACAAGGAGACTTCATAAATGTACTTAAATTTGTGTTGCTTTGCTTTACCCTGGTCTTCTCTCACTGGAAAATTACTTAAAGCTACTCAGAAACTCCTTAGAATCTATATTATAAATTTTCTTTCTATCTGTTACTTTGAGAACAGGATGTATATTTAGTGTAACTATAGGCTTTTTCTGGACATTATAATTCCCCTGTTCAGAAAGAGCAAAAGCATCCCCTGCATTAATATTCCATAATTTATTATTACATATATTCCAAAGAATAAATAATTAAGAGATATTCCTTCTTATTAGAAAAATTCTGTGATCTACATGAATTTGAATTTTACCCTTAAGAAGCAGAATGAAAGCCAAGTAACACTTGAATAAGCAACTGTAAAGACTAAAACTGTCAAATGCAAATTACACTAGATGATTACAGAGCTTTCCTCTGACTTCACCCTCTTTTTTGTTCTTACACTGGGCAATGAGTGAGCCTGGTTGCTACCACCAACACAAGACAGAGAAAAAGTCAGGATTCAGTTAAAAAGAGTTTTCAATTATGAGCGTGAAGTGGAACAGAATTTGAAAATTTACCTACTATGGTAGTGTTCAGAACAAGTTGTAACTTCTTTGTCTTAATGAGAGCGGCAATGTAAATCCTGAAACCTTGCACAGTTTGCAACATTGGAAATACCAGGGGGAGAGTGTTTTGTTGGGGTTTTTTCTCATTATTTTTTGCATTATCAGCATGAATCAAGTCATCTAGCTCTGAATTTGCATTTCTAACTCATACAAGGTTGGGTGCTGAATTAGCCAAACAACCAACATAATTGGGGTTTTCTTTTAGAATGAGCAGAGTGCAGTACTGAACCTCCATAACTGTTACATTTAGATTACTTATTATTATCTGAATTTTCATTCCTATCATTTCCATTTTGTGGTTCATGTAAATCCTGCAAGCATTTTATCTGAGAGCTAGTCATAGAGATACTATTCACTGTGAGACACTGAAGTGATGCTAAATCCATTAGAACTTTTGGTTTTTGGTTTGTTCTTTTTACTGAGAGGAGTCTTCCTAATAGAGGGTATTTACTAAAAGTGAATAATGTAGAAGTAAAGCTGATATGGAAGATGTTTGTTTGTTTCATGGTCTCTTGCACTTCTATATCCTTATTTTGCTACTCATTGGTACAAGATTTAACCACAGACTCAACTGGTATTAATTTCCAGGTTATCCAAAGCAGATGGAAAAAAGAGAATGAAGAAGCAGCCATTATCGCCTACATGATGCCCAAGGCAGCTTGGGATTTTTACAGTGATTGTATCAGTGTACAAACATAATAAGTGCTGCAGAACAAACCAGAGGACCATCTAGATTTGACCTTCTGTCTTCAACTGAGCTGATGCCAGCCATCTCAAATGCAGACACAAAACCCCCTAATACACAAAATTGTGCAATGCTCTGTCACAGAGGAAAATTATTCCTAACTCCAGCTGTTGCTCAATTATGTCCTGAAGCGCAAGGATTAATGGTTTTTGTGACTTTTGTCGCAGCATGAATAATTGCAGATGCCATTCTTATTCAGATTGATGGGTAATTCTGCTCTGAAGCTTCCTCAGTGCTTTTCCTTGTACTGATCTGTGGCCTTAAATGGCACAAGATGTCAGACCATTTTAGAAACATATCCCAGACATATCCTACCACGCACCAAAGAATTTGATTCTATCTTTGTGTGAAACTAAATTTGTCTGCAGAGAAATAGTAACTAAGATGATCAGTTATGCAATAATTTGGCTGCTGTTCCTACCTACATTTCATTCAGATTAATGCATTTAATATCTTTGTTAATATCCTAATATCTTTATTGGTGATCTGAATGAGAGGACTGAGTGCACCCTCAGTAAGTTTGTGGACGACACTAAGGTGGGCTGGAATGCTGATCTGCTGGAACTTTGAAAGGCTGTGCAGAGGGATCTGGACAGACTGGATTGATGGACCAAGGACAATTGTATGAGGTTCAATAAGCCAAAATACCAGGTCCTGCACTTCAGTCAAAACAACCCCATGCAAAGCTGAAGACTAGGGGAAGAGTGGCTGGAAAGTGGCCCAGTGGAGAAGGACCTGGGGGTGCTGGTAGGCAGTAGATGAACACGAGCCAGCAGTGTGCCCAGGTGGCCAAGAAGGCCAATGGCATCCTGGTCTGTGTGAGAAATAGCATGGCCAGCAGGACCAGGGCAGTGATTGTCCCTGTCTCAGCACCTGAAGTATTGTGTCCAGTTTTTTGGGCCCTTCAGTTCGAGAAGGACATTGAGGTGCTAGAGTGAGTCCAGAGAAGGGCAGCAAAGCTGGTGAAGTTGAGTAAGTTCTCTGAGGAGCAGCTGAGGGAGCTGGGGTTTTTTAGCTTGGAGAAAATGGGGTGCAGGGGACACCTTTATTACTTTCTAGAACTACCTGAAAGGAGGTTGTAGCCAGTTGAGGGTCAAACTCTTCTCCCAGGCAACTCGTGACAGGATGAAAGGACTTATCCTCAAGCTGCACCAAGGGAGGTTCAGGTTGCACATTAGGAAGATTTTGTTCATGAAAAGGGTTTTGAAGCATTGGAACAGACTGACAAGGGAGGTAGTGGACTTACCACCCCCAGAGGTGTTCAAAAAAAGGCTGGACGTGGCACATAATACCACGGTATAGTTGACAAGGTGGTGATTAGTCAAAGGTTGACTCAATGAATCTTGGATGTCTTTTCCGACCTAAACGATTCTATGATTCTGCTGTCAGCCCCCCCTGAAACGTTCCATTATGGCTGAGGGGTTGAGATAGGGTAAGTGGGTGAGAAGATGCTGGCCTAGGTTAGCTGTTAGCTCCTGTCTGGAAGCTGCATTAGATAACCATAGCCTGACAGATACTGTCAGCATGTTTTACCAGTCAGGTGAGCAAGTAGTTCCAGGAGTGCTGAGATGGTCTCCTGTACGTTTGTTGATAAGTCATGCCTAATCAGGATAGAGAGTTCTCACCTGAAAAAGCATTCTGCTGCATCCTGTATTTTGTTTCCACTGCTAGTTTTTTGCAATATAATATTATAAAGGTATCCATTAATAAGCTAAAAATCTCATGATTTTATCTAAAGGTGCACTCCCTGAAAGGGGAAGTAGAAAAAACCCCTACAAATTACAAGGCATCTTTGCATTGCCAAGGAAGCTTTGAGCAAAGTGTTTACTAAACCAATTTTTACTAGGAGCCCGTGACTCCTGCCTTGAATAAAATTATTTTGGTTTTAAGCTGAAGCAAAATAAACGAGCACACTTTGTCCAAGAGTCATTAAAATGACTGGAAGGATTAGCCAAATAGGCACACTAACTGGTCATGGTAGAAAGAAAAGACTAAAACATTTTTTATGGACAGATGAAAGAAATTAAAGAGCTCTCTGTAAAGGCAACATTTCTCACTACCCATGAAATTACTGTTGCCACCTATTTCCCACATATGATGTATCAGCAGGTTTCTGGCAGATGCCTTAAGGAAACATTTCTGCATTCTCTATTTCTGTTAGGAGTCACTATTCTTCAAACTGTCATTTGGGTTGTATTTGGCAGCCACAGTGATTCACCAGAAAATGAAACACATTTCTGTTCGTATAGAATACTCTCAGGTCTACACACATGATGATTTGATCAGGAGAAAAATGGTACAAAAGTGAGGCCAGATGCTCAGAACCACTTCTTGAGGAGCCAAACTTCTGACCTAAAACAAACATATGAAACCCCCATAGTATAAATGTCACATCATAGAAAGAAAGAACCTGCGGGAAAAAAAAAGTTACATGCATAGAAAAATCACACTTGGTTTAAAAGTATCATCATATAACTGTATTAAGACACATAGAAGAAATCAGCCATCTGAGAGTCAATAGGCAACACTGTCTTATGCAAACACATGAAAATCGGAAGAAGAAACTGCAAAATACAACAGCTTGTTAATCATTCACCAACCAGTATAGTTATGACTTCTTCACTCAAAAGTGGATTTTGGCACAGTCTTCATCTAAAAATATGGTCAAAATTGGAGAGCAAAATGAATGTGTGGAAGCTGCTAGCAGAAACTGGGCATCTTTGCTCTTAGATACAGAAGACTAATTTGGTCATAGACATTGGGTGGAGAAAGGGTTTTTTCTTCTGTTTTGAAATAGGATGCCAGTATTAGCTGTACCTGGAAGACCCAAAAAAAAAAATCTAAATGTGCTTCTCTTCTCCCATTTGACATCTTTTTGACACCTTTCAAATTCTATGTCTTTAGAAGCCTTCATCAGCTTTGCCATCTTGCATACTAAGTGCTCCCATTACAGATTCTGATGCTAAGATAACCACAACCACAAATACTATCCTTGCCTCTCCCTTTCTCAAGAGTCTTTCAGTAACACTTTGAGCAGAGCTAGAACTGGCACTTAATTTCTACTCCTTAAGTAAACATTAAAGAGATGGTACTCAGTTAAAATGCCCAGCATATGGATGTGCAAGTTTTCTATAACCTAACTTCTTTCTGATCTCATAAGCTAAGGCTACCTTCTTTCAGTGGAGTTTCAGAGAATAACAACATTCATAGTTTGCTCAAGCTGGATACATACATCTGGTTTTGAAAATTCTTAGTACACTCTGAAAGACTAGGTAAAATTTAAGAGCTACATCAACGGGTGGTAACGGCATGGAAAGGATTATTTGCTAGCAACAGTTCAAAAATAGCATATAGGTGAATCTAAATTTCAGATTTCAACTTTCTAAGTACTGTGTAAGTCCAGATATAAATAAATACAGTCTATATAGAAAACTGTCTTAACCTAGTTGTATTCATTTGACATGTATATAATGCAGTTATTGTCAATGGAATTAGTTTTGAGCAGTTCTAATTTTATTAAAATGGCTTGTAGCAATCAGATATCACCTGGCTAAAGTACAATTACAGGTAACCCATAAAGAAGATTATATTTGAAAGGCAGAAGGGAGCAGATATTATTTAGAGTGGGCTAAAACACTTTTTTCGAAATAGGGATTATTTTCTAAATAGCAAAACTTAATCTTTTTTATCAGGAAAATTATCCTAATTATCATTTGTTCATTTACGAAGGTCACCATGTATTGGTATAGTCAATACAATAGATACACTGTACACTTCACTGTAGTAAATTGTTCACCTAAGTGTGGATAATGTTGCAGCAAATGGAAAGAGGTTAAAATTTGAAGCTTATAAAACTAAATGAGAAAAATACTAAAAAGCACTCTGAACTAATTTGCTCACAGTAGCTCCTAACTGTGAAATGTCATATGAGGTGTCACACCAGCCTGAATGTATTAGCTTCTGTCTGCTCTTGCTGTTCTGATGGAATACTATGGAGCCCTTGGCACAGCTGAGAGCTTGTAGAACAGCCACTTAAGTATTTTAATTCTTTCCTCTGTAAATTGGTAATGGTGCTCATGAACACGTGGTAAATTACATTTCTGGGACACTTAAAAACATGGAAGTTTATAAAAAACCCTTTCTGACTGTTAACAAAGGTCACTGAGATAACACCATAAGGGAAGAAACCGGCAACATGCTTAAATTCATTTTCATGTCCTGGAATATGTTATCTCGAGGGATTCTCAGCAGCATCAACTCCACCAAATAATTGTTCTGTGTCTAACCCAGTTCACTGAAGGGTTAAACCTGAAAGAATGTGCTCAGCCTCTGTTATTCTGTGCTTGAGAGAAATCATTCTAGAGATGACTGAATAAAAGATCATATCCACAAGTGTGTAACTCTTCTTAAAATTCATGTTGATCATTATGTCAGCAGCCAGCCACAGTCACATGGGAGATTTTATTAGGAAGCTTCATTTGCTTGCTGAAATCTCTCCATGCTCCAACCACCACTACTATGATGTGGAAAAGAGGAGGAGGAAAAAATAATCCAGACTTATATCTGTCCTGGATACTCAGAGGAAGGGATGCATGAAAAAGCACAGTTTTCTCCTCACCAGAAAGATAGTTCTGCAAATCAAGGTTTCAGTTACGGATGCGCCTTTCAAAGCCTATTTATGGGAAAAAATAATTAAAATCATTGGTCAACCAGCTATTGCTGTGGTTTACATGTGGAACAAGGAGGCCAACTGTATGAATAGCCCTAAAACACGCAGGAATTGCTCTGCAAGGCCACACAGTCAAAAAACTTAAATGTGTGTGGGTAAACCAAAGTCGAGCTTGTTTACACATGAATAAATTCTAATTAGAGAAATGGAAAAATGTCTAAATCTAAATTTAAAGTGGAGTCTGTTCATGAGAGTCATGGGTGACTAAAAGTAATTAAGACCATCACTTAACCAAACAGACGTGACGGATTAACCATGTGTTTCTATGTTTGCTGTAGATTTTTGTTTTGGATACACTGTAGTTTAAAGCCCTTTAACGCTGCCTGAGATACATCTGCCATTATTTTGATTTGGTATATTTCTTGCTGCAAATGCATTTAGCACTAGCTGACATTTAGTTTGTCTAAACAATCGAAAGTGTTTACAAGGAAAAGTACTTGTTCAAGCTAGCTACAGTACAGAGAAATACATACAAAATGTAACACAAAAATGTGCAGAAAATAAAATACATTTTAATGCTTCCTTTTGCACAGATTTTTGCTAGAGATGGATTTAGATAAAGGTAAAAAAAGAAGCACATTTTCATCCAACAACACTCAAAAAAAATTCACTTTTCTTCCAAAATAATACCTTATTTTTTAATGGTTGAGGACTTTTATTTCTGTTATTTCCAATCCCGTAGAGCTCAGATGTGCTAAGTTACTATCATCATATTCCACCAATATATCTGTCCAAAATGGAGGGAGATAGAATAAATATTGTTTAGCACCACTTGTTCTCCTGAGCTTTCCCCTCTGATAACACAAAATTGCACGTGATAAAAAAGCTCAGGTAATTACAAATTCAGACTCAGCTCTATGAATTAGGTCATGTTTCATACATATATTGAAGTTGGAGCATTTATACAAGGCTGAGTTCCCGTCCTATTACAAGAGAGAGGAATTTTATATATGTATTTGTCTATTAGCTTTAATATTGTGTTGCTCAATTTACGTGCATGTGCATGAGAGAAACCTCAAGGTACATGCCTTTGTGAGTTTCTGGTTTCACACTTGCTGAGACAATGGCAGACCTACCTTACACAGGGTTGTGAAAGAATAAGTTAAAGATGGAGAATGTCATTCAGAATTGCTCAGAAACTCATTTTATGGTAACGGGACTTAAATATTGTGTTGCAAGTTCTCCACATGCATGAGCTGGAGGAAAAAATTGGTGAACCCAGTTAGTTTTTATAGACAGTAACGACTGATGATGCTCTCTGGCTCCAAGTTGACCAACCCAGCATATGATACTCCTGATCTGAAAGAGTAAGTTACCCATGAGACTAGGGATGATTTCATTCCCTACCTTTCACAGTTTTGCATAGAAGCTCCTTATTATCAACAATAAGTTGAACTGTCACAATGGGCCTCAAAATTTCTGAATTATAGCCCTTTACACCTGCTTATCCAGAAGCTGTATTTAACAAGTTAATCTCTGCGTCAGCATATTTTAGTTTTCATTTCTTTTAAAGAATGAACATAAGTTCCATGGGATTTACAGAATTTGTCTGCTAGAGGGCCACTCTCTAACCTCAGGTCACACAGGCTACATCCATCTAGAATCCTTCAACCAGAAGTTTTTTGGAAGGCTAGACACCTGTGGTTTTCTTTGGACTGAAAAATTCCTGTGAATCAAAACCAACTGAAAACAACAATTAATTTTAGTCATCAGAGTTGAATGAAATTATCCTTGTGGGTCCCTTCCAACTCAAGATATTCTGATTCTTTGAATTCTTACCCTGAGAACCTTTACTCCCTAGATTTATTCTCTAAGGGCAGTGAAGTTCCAGAGGACAGCTGGCTACTTTAATAACCCCCATAGGAGCTTTTCACCTTCTCCATGGACTACTAAGTGAGCCTAAGGAGGCAAACTTCAGCTATTGTTAGCTTCTGTGTTTTGTGCACTCATTTATCTCTCATATATAGAGAGCCTGAAATTCAAAGAGCCATACCACAAATAACGTCAGCTAGCACAGATAGAAGAAAAAGGTCATCTTGTCTATCTTCTGCTTCTGCTTGCGTGGGATTGTTTCCCACACAGTGCATGAATATGCCACCCATAAAGGCAGCGGGTAAGAGTAGCAACAGAGTCTGAATCATACAAACAAGGGGGAAGCAAAATTGTGTAAACTTTGTAGTACAAGGAGAGGATATTTTCCCCAGTGTTTTAAGGACACATCTTCAATCTGGATGGTTCCTAGAAACTGTAAATCTTGCAAATTTGATATCAGTGATTGAGAATTTCCAGGTAACACTGCAGCTTTATGCTAGCTCCATCTATGCCCACAGAAGATGGAACATCTTCAAGGAAAATACAGGTTAGGCAAAACTCCTTATGCTTAGCATAAAGTGAGCATACAGTGACAAAACCAGCCAGCCTATAGAAATGTTAGGTTTGCAATGACTTCTTTCCATTTTGCTGAGATCAAGAATGCCCATTTAAACAGCCTTACACTGCTTGGACAAGGACCAATAGACTCAAGCATGATGCTGAGTGACAGCCATTAGAAAAGTCAGAACCCCAGAATCAAAGAACTGACTATTTAAAGTCGCATCTCGGCTTTCAACTTACACATGACAGGTCAAATGAACCTCAGGAATTTTTGTGGTCTTGAAGCCATTCAACACCTATATAACATCTGGGCGACCACTATCATTACTTAATTCTTATTTTCTATCTTCTCTCTCTGTTTTGGCTACGTGAATAATTCCTTAAAGAAGACATCCACTTTCATGGAACCTGTAGGATTGTATTAGCCTCTGGATTGTCTACAACCTGACAAAATTGACTGAAATCAGTAAGCGGATTTTTCAACATATGAAGCTATTCTGTGTGTTAAAAACTTTTAAGACTGATGCACGTATACATGCACACAAACATTAAATACTTTTTTTCTGATATGACTTTGGGTTAAAAAGAAGATAGAACGATTACATTTTGCAATGTATTAATGTTTTAGTATTGGACTTCACAAGTGTTAGACAAAGTTCTCATTTCTTCCCATTGGAAGTGCGAGGCCAAAATTAACTCTATTTTATACGTAAAAATTTCTAGATAAGCATTGCAGTATTTGGACCTTCTGTCATGATTGATAGCTGCCTTTCTGTCATTTGCTAAATGAGTGGTCAACACTTAATATGATACAGTGAAGTACACCTTCTGATCACGTTTGAGCCTGGACATATAGATGTCAACCCATTAAGAATGTCAGAACCGATTTTACATTACCAGGTTTGCCAAAAGAGGCACAAAAGTACAAAGCAAACCTATCTACGTAGTACAAAATGGTGATACAAATACTGAGTTAACAGTTTAAAAATAATTCAGCTAATTGTTTGTAATTTTGTCCATCTTAGGCTTCCCTATAGTGACCTACCTCCATAATTTTCAAAAACTGTTGTTTCTAAGTAGGTTGATATTCAGAAACCCCTTAATGATTTATAAACCTTAATGCTCTTGCTATTTCACCTCCAGTTTCTGATTGCAGTAGGTTTTCTTTTACAGGATAGGTGGAAAACATGGGGGTCAAGAAAGAAAAAGACCTTTTTAAATTTTTATGAAGAAAATTACTTGATAACTTCACCTGAGTTGCCTATGGTATTAAATGGTTACTCTTGACAGACCATAATTCCTTGTCCTGTTGCAGTTGATACTAGGGAGTTCATGTGAATTTAGTCTTTTTTATCTCTTAGGTTGTAAGTTCTCTGCAGCATAGTCTTTCTGGATTGCTATGAGATTCTTTCAGCTCTACAAGAACACATCATAATATTAGCAATTAGCAAAATAGTCTTATCTTCTTTCAACATCTCACTTAAGAAGTAATTTAGTTTTGAATGATGGCCCAGATCTTCATGTGTCCAGTTCCATTCATTTCTGTGAAAATATTTACTTGTTCTCTAGAAAAGAATGGCCCCTGATGCAAAAACAGAGTTGATTTCTGAGCCAAATCTGTGGTCAGCTGTCTCTTCCTCCTGAAATCCATGAGAATTGATCCCAACATTAATCTCAAGCACAAAGAAGTGGAAAGTTTTCTACAAATGACTGTGTGTGACATGCGGTTTGGGCTTTTCATGTAACACATCACAAATTCTGGTAAAGGACTGTGGCCAAAAACCCAGTAATATTCCTTACACTGTTCTCTTTGACAGTCCACCCACTTCTGGGAGATTATATAACATATTACTAGAACTGTCTATCTCTACTATTTAACCCAAGTATCTGAGATTGTTTTGTTTCTTTGCTAAAAATATAATTAAGATTGCTGGAGAGTTTCCATATTATGAACTTAAAATATGAAACCAAATGGCACTGAGCTGCCGGGAAATTATCCTGCCTGTTTTCTGACCTTCTGGTCATAAAACTCCCATGTTTAACTTCCACACAAAAGCTGCAATAAAACGTATGTTTTTGTGTAATGTTTAGTAACTGATATTTTAGAAAGTGAGCAAAACCAGCCATAGACAAAGCCCCTTTCAGGGGCTTCTGCCTCACATATCCTTGGGTGTTAACAAAAGGGAATCTGGGATTATTATCATATTGGAGACGGAAATAGCAAAACATGATTTTGATTTTCTGGAAAAGAAGATCTGACCAGTAAACTATCTTCTGAAATATCAAAGGATCTTGAAAATAAAGCAGACCCAAGTATAATCTCCATTGACTTCAGTGCAGTTGGGCCTAAGAGTTTCAACTTAACAGGGTTAAATTTTGGTATGTGTCTAATACCACTTTTGCCAACAAAACTAGAAGAGAACGCTTTTGAAACTTACATGGAAAGCACTGGCGTGTTGCCTTCACAGTAAAAACAATTCTGTATGTACATTATGTTTTTATGTAAAACGTATTGTTTATGCTTTGAGATGTGATTTAAGTTAGGAGAAGTATGGAAAAAGAACACTGTACATGAAACACTTGTACGCTGTTGAAACAGCAATGGAAGAATTTTTTTAATTATTTGTTTCTTTTCTGCAACTTACTATGTGTTAGAAAATTTCTTCCATGTTAAGTGCTTTGTGGGTGTCTGTACATTAATAGAACTAAGTGAAAAACATTCCTTTCAAACAGCACTATAGTGTGATCTGATTCTAATTATTTCATCATGTATTCATTTGTCTTTCCTTTTAACGTATCTTTTTTACACATTTATGTTTGTGCATGAAAGCCATTTTATAATTGCTCCGTTGTATAGACATATATTTCATAACAGCTGAGGAGATGCATAACTAAAACTATGCTGAAAATCTCTATGTAGTGGGAGCTGCTTGCTGTTAGCCATCTCAGGCTTTTTGTTCCTTGCAGAGCTATTAAGAAACCCTTCAGTGAAATAACTTTTCAGTGTGCCGTGTTCATGTGAGATGCAGATGTCAGCGGTGGGCTTCATTTCACCCAAAAGGGGCTTCCAGTTTCAGTTAGTCATGTAGGATTCCCCTAAAAATTAAAGGGAGACACAGGGACCTTGTAAGAACCATGTATTTCAGCTGTTCAGGTTATTGTGAAACTGTTATTTGCAGCAGGCAAAATCTTTCCTTTGATGAGAGAAGGGCTTAAGATTGACTAGTTTAGACCAGACACCTAAATTTTAGGCTGTCATATTAAGGAGGGATGGATCCTGCCCCATCTGTTTACAATTAGCTGTGATTTTTGCCCTTTCTTCCTAACACAATCAATGAGCTTTTCTGGATGAGGCCCTTTTAGTTGTGCTATAGCTTCCTAAGAGGAGACCTGAAATGGCTACCTTGAAAATAGATAAAAAATAAAAAGAAAAGATCGTGTTCCAGTGTAGATCAGTAAGTGCTACAAAAACAAAGAAAAGAAAACTTAGGAAAGTAATGAAAGTTTAAACTCACACACTTAAATTATTGACATACTGGAACTATGTTTTATCCCAGCAAAAATCAAAGCTGCATGGGACAGACTCACACTGCTCTGAGGATAGGTGGCAAGTGCAAGTCTGCGCTCCTCAGCCAGCAGCTGACGCAGATAAACAACTAGCAAGCGGAAGGCTTACTTGTACACATCTTTTTTTGCCTTAGAACACCTGCTACACTGGCCAAGCACTGCAACAAAGCCAGCTTCTACCCCAGATTTGGAAGGACCAGCCGTGATTCGGGCTGACCTCTGTGCCCTGCAGCCCAGGGTGACGGTGAGCCCAGGCAGGCAGCCTGAACATTATACCCTGTGCCAAAAGGCTACACTGCTGGCAGTCCCCTGGAATCCTGCCCCTGTGGCAGTGCAAGTGTGCTGAAGCTATGGGAGCATCCAGAACTGCAGTCTTGGAGACATTTTGTTTCTTGGAAGGAGCTGGAAACTTGAAGGCGTTCATTGTGCAGCTGGGACGCTGTGAAGAGCAGAATAAACTTTGCTGTAAAAGGGGACATTTGGGTAAATTCACCAGCTTCCCAAGTAATTTTTGAAAACTCCTGTACACCTGCACCACAGTGGATTTTCTGAACATTAAGTAAAGACTTTCTCTTTCGTAGAGACATATGAAAAATGTATAATTATATGTTTTAGAAGTATTTCTTCTAAAAGCACTTGCTCTTTGAATGTATAGATGGCTAGACCTAAAAAAAAATGATTTAAGTGTTTTTCTTTAAAACAAGCCAAATATTTTCAAAGCATCTGTTTTTGGTGAGAGCACACTGATCGTTTTGTAAAATATTTATATATATCTTGATGCTTAAATATTTTTTTAAAAGAAAATATTTATATTGTGGTTTCTGAATCAAACAACATTAAGTATGTAAATAATAAAAGACTGGACATTTCTCTTTCAGTTTTGTTTTTGTTTTTTTTTTAAACATAGGTAAATTTTTTTGAGATCTGGACTTAAATGTAAATGGAATGGGTTCCTATGTAGGTAGCTGCCTTCAGACATGAAAAAAATAAAGACTCATTTGTTTGAGAGAGATTTCATACACTTTGATTGACATTGAATTATAGACTTGAATTTATTTAAAGTAAGCATAACTTGAAAGTATTGCAGCTGAACATCGAACAAATGCAAAAGCTGAACTGTAAAGAGAATAAAAATAATTAAGCCTTTCTCATATGAATGAGTTGTGTACATCTTTTTATAATGGTCACAGTCATGTGAAATTCTCTTTTTCTGTAGCAACTGGTATGGAGGATAAAGGAAACACAGGAGTGATTACTTGCCTTTTGTTTTTGAGATGAGTGTGTTTTGAGTTGTCTTCATAATCCTCAATTTGTCTCAGATTTGTCAAAAAACCCTTCCAAGTTTTGCCAATCCTTGAAATGAGCTTAGTCTGAATTCATTAAGTATAGACGGACCGTCAAGTTAATCCAGTCTCTGAGCTACACAAACCATGGAAAACTCATAATGATGATAGAGTATTGCTTTGAGTTTTACGGCTTGCATTAGCCCAGAAAACCAAGGCTAAACTCAGCAAGTGTGTGAACCCAAGTAACTGAAACAAGAAGAAAAAAAAAAGAAAAATATATTGAACCCTGGGGATGTGAAACTGCCAAAGTTCTCAGAGCTCCAATATATGAAAAAGAATGTTATTGCAGCACCAGAACATTCATGTCAGGAGAATACCACTATTTTTAAAAGCATTGAACTGTCACATTGCTTTTGGAAAAGATTTCATGAATTGGTAGCTCTAATCCCTTATTCACATACCATTCAAATATTTAAACTCAATTAAAAGAAAAAAAAAAGAACACAGAAACTGTATTTTTTTCTAATCTATATGGAATCTAAATAAGGTAACTAATGGCACATAATTAATGGCATGGAAAAATGTTGTACTTGGATATGTTAAAAAGCTGCTTTGCATAGAAACTTCATCTCTGATATGTATAACTGAGCATTTTTCAGCTCCCACACTAGTTACTGAATTCCCACATAAAGTGATAACTATAGTCACTTTCATATCTGCATTACCTTTTACAGGAGAGTGTAGACGAAAATATACGCCTGATGAGTCACTTAGTATCTTGGGGTAGTTTAATGGTTTGTAGATTTTTTTCAGTATTTTGTATGCTTCAACAGTGGAATGAAAATGGCCATCCTCTTGTAATGGTTTGAAAACAGGAAAGCAGTTTTCAGCCTGAATAAGTCTACTTGGACATCAATACACTTAGAGTTTATGGTTGTTTCCTTCAATTTTCTTATCCCTGAGAATGAAACAGTAATGATAATTAAGTAATAAAGGAATTTCTAGGGAAAGCAGATGACCACTGTATCTCTAAGGGAGTGAAGAGAGTCTGCAAGGGAAAATTAGGGTCATCTTTCTGAAATACTGTTATTTGTGTTGAAATAAGTGACATTTGGATGACTATTAAACACTTCTGCAGTAGACTATATGTACCTTTCTGTGAGGCAGCCGACAATCCATGGCTTTTCTTTGGTTAGCCAGTTGTTCATTGCGATGGTTAAAAATTGTAAAATCAAATACAAAACCAAATACAAACCCAACAGAGATACACAAAACCAATAGATCAAGCCACTGGGAAGGTGTTGGCAAATACTTTCATCAGTAACATCAGAAGCTTGAACGATCATTACTTGCATCAAGATCTCACAGTCTCTGCTTCACCCTGGCTGAATACAATGGGGATTTTGCCTACATCTTTTGATATATTGTAGGATTTGTCTTCCTTCATTTTCCTATGATTCTCACTATGGAAAAAACCTCTCAAATAAAAAAGGCACAAAAGAATTTGGTATCAATAAAAAAAGTCATTGTATTTGATTTGAGAGAATACTTCTGTAGAACTGAACAGTATGGGGTAAATTTTGGGAGTAATACTCTCCATATTTTCAAAAAAGAAATAAACCCTGAACAAATTAGAAACATCACTTTTTATTTTGAAAACACATCAACTGTTTGCCATCCTTCAGGTAATATTCTGCACCTTTCTAGACAGCTATAGTGTTCGCACTTTTCTTTATGGCACATAATACAGCATACATGAAAAACATGAGTGATGATGGGATTCAACTCACTCAGCTTTCATTGACTGAAGACACAGGCTTCTAGTCAAAGCCACTTCCTTGCACTCCTAAGGTGAAAGAGAGGTGGAAATGTCTGCCAAGGATAATTTTTTGGCTTTCTTACATTTAAATGGGTGGGTTCTGACAAAACAGCTCTTTGTGTCCCCTCTGTTATAAAGAGAGCCTAGTTGCCTAGCTTAGGCTAAATATTTCAAATTCAGCTAATTAATCTTATCCTGTCAGCCTAAAATTGTAAGTGGCTGAGACTGAGTTTTCTTTTTGTGCTGAGACACCAACTTGAAGCCACCTCACCGTTGATTTGCTCGTTACTCTTGCCAGTGCTCTGCAGTATCTCTGGTGCCTCTAAGCGTGCAGACAGAAGGAACCTGCACCATAAAATATCATCTGGTTGTTAGCAGTCATCTGTACCTAAATGGGACACTGATGATTTAACTGCTAGGCATCTATTCACAGATATTTCACATATTTTATTTCTCCAAAGTGGTTTAGAAATGGCCATGTTTTCGTGGGTTTTTTGTGTTTGTTTTTTTTTGTTTTGTTTTTAATAGGAAACTTGTTCTTCATCTAAGAGATCTTTGTACATATAAAAACATAAGCATAAAAAGTAGATAGCATTTTGATTTAGAGGCTATTTGTGATAAAATTATATTTGTTCCATAAGGGCACAAAAGACAACGTGGACTTCAGGAGAATGAAAGATTTTCTTGCATGATTTTATGGAACTTTGTTACAAGTTACTGAACCCTGTAGAACACGCATTTCAATAGCCCTTACAAAGAGAAATACACATGAAATGTAGCCCATTTATTACCATGCCTAACCAAAAAAAAAAAGAAAAAGAAAAAAGAACTGTGGGGTAAGAAATCAACTAGTCAACTTGTATTTATCAGCATAATTCCACTGAAGTCAGTAAATTTACTTGAATGTGACCACTGTTCTCATTTGGTTTGAGGTTCAGGTAAAAGACTGATTTCAATTTTTTAATCCTAGTTAATTAATTTCAACTATCAGTACCTGTGACTAATGAGATACATCTGTAATAGATGGTGTTCCGCTTTGTGTGAGTATATCTTTCCATGTCTTCTTTGTTCACCGTGGGTGTATAAAAACCACCCACAAATAAAGCCTGAGTGAGATACCTCCAACAGCTTATGGCAGCTCAGTTTTGATTTAGTGTGTTGCTTAGTTTGTAGTTTGAAGTTTACTGCTTCTGTTTCAGAAACAAAAAAAGAAGTGTCAGAAGTCTTGTTTTCTTACCCAAAATCAAAATCATCTTAATAATAATAACAGTAATAATAGTAACAGTAATAATAACCCCTCCCTACTTCTCCCTTAAAATTTTCCCTGTATCTCTCCTTTGTCTCTCATGACTTGGAACAACATCCCTGCCACTTGCAACAGAAATGCAATAGTCCTGTTTCATCATTCTCTTATTTGGGAGTACGCAACAGACAATGACTTCAACAACTGCTTGCTCATGTGTGCCCATGCATCATTACAAGACCAGATACACAATTTCCTAGATGAGCATTTTATGAAGATTATATATGTAATGAAAATCAGTTTAATCTTTCCAAATTATTTAATGAGTGAAAAATATCCCCTTAGAAGCCAACCTCTTATCCTTCTACTAGGGGCTACACTGTCTTTTAAGTGACAATCTGATAATCGCAGTTACAGCAAAATGAGATTTAATACCTCTTCCTTACATTTTCAAATGTAAATTATCTTTGCATGTTATGTAGTATATATAATTCCATGTATTTCTTTGAAATGTTTATGTATATAACTTTATAAATCATGCCATCTTTTATAATTCTGTTACCTTTTCTCACATACGTTTACTTTTTTCTAAGTGAATAGAAATAGTCCAAAGAGAAACAAATTTTTTTCTCATCTGGTGAAAAATATTACAGGTAAACTTTGTATGAAATGTTTGGATTACAGATTAAAGATCATGGGCTCTTTTTTTTTTTCTTTTTTTTTCCCTTTAAATTATTTATTTTATTTTGCAGAAGTAGAAAGGACTAAGAGGACCCTTTCCAAAGATACAGAATATTGACATTATTTCTCAAAAATCCCCTTTTCATGACAACGTTGTCCTTCACACAAATATTACATGACAAAAAGATTGATGAAGAAACAATGATTTTTTTTTATATATGTATGATACGAAAAAATTAAGTATTTTGTTTTCTGGTAAATCAAATAAATCTGTGGACAAGTTTATATGAAAAGGTCCATAAACCAGTAGAACAAGGTTTACTAAAGCAAAAGGAGAGAGAGAAAAAAACAGCAAAAACTTATTAAAAGAAGTCCCTTTGAACATTTTGGAAAAAAGTTACATTTTGAGTGTTTAAATAAAAGCAGAGTATTGATTTCTCAGTGAATTTAGTTTAAAAAAAAAAAAAAAAAAAGAAGTGTTTGCATTGCCGAAGTACAGCAAATTAATACACATGCACAGTGTTGAGGCTGCCCTGATTAAAAAATATTCAATAATTACAACATGAAAGTGGCTGAGAGTAACAAAGCATGACTGCATTACATATGGCATTTTCAACTGTATATTGTTTAATTCTCCTCTTGGACTAAAGTATACATTCAGCAGGAAAATAGTATTTAGGGGTTTTCCACTGAGAAAAAATCTATTTTATTGGAACACCTTTGCCATGAAGTTCAATTAACATCACTGAAAATCCCAAAGGACCATTTTCAAAGTCAGAAACATTGATTCCAAATTTTGTTATTTGGCTACTAATATGGAATCTGGTGGATTTTTACAACCAGTGTTGTTTCTCTATTATTAAAAAAAAACATGTCAAGAGTAGTGGGATTGCATGATGCATGATTCTGTAACAAAACATAGCTGAAGAAATCTTCCATTTCAGTTTTGCAGAATTGCTTCTTCATACTGATTGAAACAGGTTTTCTCTTCTGTCAGAGCACATTCTGTGCTTGAATTATGTATAAGCAATTTGCATTTTAACACAGGTGATATATGAGTGGAAATGCCCTTCAAAAGAGAAAAACCTCCCACAGAGTGGGAAAGATTCCAGCTTTTATTGATGGTACAGCCAAATGTCAGTGTGACACACCAAGTTAACTCCAAATTAATCCAAAATTTGATGTAGGATATTACAAAATCACTGGTCATAATTCTGTAGTCAAGGCTGAGTGTCATATTTATATATTCTTTATACTCACAGTCTTAAAACTAACTAAGATCTGAAAAGAAAACACTGGGGACAGGAAAATATATATTATAAATATCACTTAAGTAAATACTGACTGCTTAAGCTAATACATACATTATAGAGTGTTAAGATTATCCTGTGGCTGAGGTAAGGAGAGGTGGTCTGGAGATGTTCTGTGTTCACCCATGCCCTGCTGCAGACTTGCAGCCCTGCAGATCATGCCAGTGTGGGTACTAATATCTCATAATAGATGACTTTGGCACAAACTCAATTGTTCCCAAAATCCCCTACAGTGACCAAAGCACACAGGGAGATAGTGAAGCCACCAAAGTAGGGATAAACAGGTGAACCCTCGATTAATTGAGAGTGGTCCGGGCATTTACCCTCTACAGTTGCAGGGTGAGAAAGCATCAGTGCTTGAAGGAAGGATGCCCAAGAGTGCCATATACAGTAATCAGAACATCTCACTTCAGTCAAGAAAGTTTTTTGGTGACCTGCCCTTATCCCATGCATGAACTCACCTGCGGGAGCTGGTCCCACCACGGCAGTTAACGAAATCATGATCAGTGGCTCCGGCTGATAGGAGCGACTTTGTCCTCACATGTATGGAGAGCCACACCTACCCAAGCTAAATAGAAATGAAACAGAAAACTGGTTTCTAAGCACATAGTTTATAGCAGGGTACAAGAAGTAGATTTGGGTTATAGATAAATATTAGTCTGAGATACCTGAGCAATGAGTTGGCTTTATGGAGTAAGTTCAAATGATAGCTCTTCATGAGCCAGACGGCAAATGTGGGTATTTTCTTTACATAGAAGTGCTGCATACATAAATGTATAGATTATAGATATACACATTAATTAAATCTTTTATGCATTTATGCATTAAAGAGCATAGAAAGGAGCACAAACATACTTTCTATCCAACTTCCTACTCCTATAAGATTTTAATATCATTTGCAGTCCTCTAATATTTTATTGTTTGCTCAGAACTTTTCAATAAGTAGATTTCTATCTTCAAGGTCTAAATAATTTCAGGGGGAAGGAGACAGGTGTTTAAAAGAATTCAGAGTTGAAACTCTTCAAACAAAGAAGTGTCTCTGATGAGAAAGAAACTTTTGTTTGCTTTATGGTCTTATCCTGAAAGAGATCAGAAAGCTGTTATGGGTTGTAAAGTGTATATACATGAGGTTTTTCCATTTGATTTAGCATTTGACAGGGTGTATAGACATTTTAAATCCCTCTACATCCTTGAACTTTTAACTGAAATTCTTCTCTTTCAGATATAGTTGCTTAGCTTACATTAAAGAATTCAACAGATTCAGTAATGCGGAATAATATTTTGGCTTTTTTAATCACAATGTGCCCAGTCACTAGTCCCAAACTGAAAAAAAGGAAATAGCTCACAGTAAATATAAGTTTATGATGATTGGAAAATGGGTCATATAAGGAACTTCATGCCTGAGTTTTCTTGAACCTGATATGCCAAACTGAATGAAGTATTTAAGCTTTGTCAAAAATGATACATCAAGCCCTTGTCACATATGCAATGTTAATATTTTAAGGTGCAAGTTGACAGAGTTCTTGTATGTGTTAATATCTCCATAACAAATAGCACTGATCTGAATGCTCTAGCCAGTTGAAGATTCAAGTCAGGATCAGAATTGTATGACTTGGATCATGTAGTAATGTGTAGGATTACTTGGGTCCTGAAGTAATTTTGTCCTATTTCTCTGAGAAAGCAATTTGTTTTGACTTAGTAGCTCAGTTCTCAGTTTGAAAGAAGCAACTTGATCACATCTCCTTTTTTCTTTTCAAAAGATATTGAATAACTTTTCACATTATCTGTATTTTTGTCACTGACATGTCAAACATACTCCCTTGTCATTGCTGTAAATCAGATTTTTTTTCATACCTTAGTAGTTAGCCTCAATTTACCCAATGAGTTTCTGCAGAAACTCCCTTCAGACAGGAAGAATTTGCTCCCTATTGTCTGTTAGTAACAAACAGGACTTTCTGTATCTAGTTGAAAAGGGAAACGAATCCTTAGCTTTTTTCTATGATGTCTAAGGTCTTTTTGTATGCCTCTTATGACATGGCCTTGTCAGGGTGTCATTTACACTAATGCATCTAAAATTTTGATGGTTAATGAAGCACCAGCCCAGAAAACCATTGATATTTTTCTCTCATACATGGTGAAAAATCAGACTAACACATTAAGATTAGAAAGCAGATTTATCAAAACTCATGCTCTACATCTCACATTAGCCTAAATTTTATCACACTGGACACTGTAACCCCTGAGCCTCTTTCATATCTGAGATTAGAGGCGGGACTAAGGATCTAGCTGCGAGACACCAGTTTGGGTTTACCTGGCATGAAGGATCACAGCAAGGAGAAGAGGATGTCATATCATATGGCTGATGGAAGCAGAGTACATACATGTTCTCTAACAGAGTCAGAGGCTTGATGGAGTTTTGTTAGAAACCATACATCTGTGGTTACATACTGAAGGCTTTGTATATCAAATATGCAATCATTACACGTGTGTGTGGAGAAACGCACATCTAATTACATGCCCCAGGCAGTGAGATCCCGTAGCTTTTTCTAGGAAACATTGAATAGTCAGTTTAAATGAACAATAAAAATTACTGTTAAACCACAGAACTTTCTTACCTGAGGAACATGAAGCCAGCCTCAGGACTGACTATGTCAGCTGATGAATTCATCTACCTTTCTCTACTTACTCTTCTGCCTTGAAAACAATGACCCCCATTCAGCTGATGTTGCCACATCAACATGCCCTAACCTTCTGTAGCCAACAGCAGATGATCTAAACTGAAAGTTGTGCTGACATTTTTGTACTTAGACATGTCAGAGAGCGCTCATGCAAGCAGCTTGCTAGGCAGATAGCAGAAAGCAGAAATCTAGAGTTAGGGGTAGTGCACAACTGTTGGGGGAAGCTTGGCAGTAGCCTGCTCAACCAGCACAGATCAAGACGGAGAAGACCACAGATCCATGGAGTGAGGTTACTGCCTCTGCAGTGCTTTGTATGATCAACTGAAATGCAGCCCCCTACACAGGACGCTCAAAATATAAACACTTGGTTTGAATTAGAAAGTGAAGCCACCTAGCATAAGATTGCGATGCATTTCATCAAGCAGTTAGAATTAATGGACAAAAGAAAAAAACCAACCAAACAAACCCAAAAAACAACAAAGAAAGGGTATAGTGCAAGATCTGCTGTGTTGTGAAGGAGACAGCCCAGACGACAGCCCTGATGACAGCCTGTGTCACCTTCTGAGAAGGAAATAACTGAGAAGGAAATAACATCAAAAGAGACTAGAAGTAAGTGGCAGAAATGAGAGAAAATTGTCCATGAGGATTAGCAATCAGATGGCTTTCTCTTTTACAGGTTAGTAGCTCAGTAGAAGCATGGGTGGTTGGGCAGGCGTGCAGGCATGCACATACACATAAATCTGTAAGCCACAAAACAGCAGCCAAGGCTCAGGAGCTGTCAGCGTCCTAATAGAAACATTTTCAAATGCAGTCTGTAAAATGGCCCTCCTGAGGATCAATGTGCTCTCCCGTGAACAGCTTGGTGCTATGCAGGCACTGTGCTGAAGGACACTCATCATGAAATTGAGAAAATGCCTTCCCTCTGTAACCTTCCTGCCTCTTCCCACACTCCCAAATCTTTCCCCAGGCAGGATAAAATTGGCTGCAGTTGGGTCTTACAGGCTTTTCTTGTCCCTGTAAGCATATATGGAGGTAAGAGCTCTTCCAAACAAGCAGCAAGTTTCTCTGTATTTTTGTCCTTTGCCATGTGGGATTAAAGACAAACTAAACAGCTCCTTTACTCTTCTCCTTTAGTGTCAGGCTCCCAGGCTACACACCTCAGCTCTAGATCACTCTTGAAGAGTAAGGGTCAGCCCAAATCAGTATTTTGCTGGTACTTTGAAGAGTACTTATGCAGATAGCTGTTGACTTTGCTGACACTTGGCCATAGGGAACATCCTTGATTTTTAATGTCAGCCACCCATCAGGTGTCACACTACCCTTCTCCAGCCTTCAGGGAAAAGTATAAGTTATGAAATCTCTTCAGATGACATCCTGACTGACATACAAGATAGCTTTGACATTCTCATGCTGATTTCTTTGCGTTTCTGTGCAGTGGCAGTCTCTTCCTCCAGGGAGTTCAGAAGAAAAAAAAGCAAATAAATGAGAAGCAGGGTCACCAGAAGTGGTTTGATAGGAATTGAGAAGGCAACCTACATGTGAAGATGTGAACTCCAGAAATCTAAATGTGAAAAAAAATTAGCAGTAGTACTATCCAGCCTATCCAGCCTACATTTTTCATCTTATGTCTTTTTAATCTGCTAGATAAAAATCAGAAATAATAGGCTACTGAAAAATGTGTGTGTTGTGTGACTTAGTAGTGCTGACCAACCCTGAACGATCTCGCCGCCTGGCCAGTCCTCTTCAGCCATGGCCTATTTAAGTTGAACACAAACCCACCATGTGCCATGGTGTAGTTATGGTTCATTTGCATACCTCCAGAAAGATGTATTTTGAAGAGTAGACAAGAAGTAAAAAATTAAAGAATTAAAAGTAGGAAAGAAGCAAAGAACTGAAGTAAGAAAGTTTGCTGGCAGTTTTCTGTTATGATTGAGATTTCTAGAATTGGATGCAGATTTGATTGATAATGCTGACTTCTTTCATACCTGAATTATAAATGGAAAATTTAAAGAATATTGGGATTATTCTTCATTCTTTGTTTTCCTGTATTCGCTTCCACAAAGCCATTCAGGCAGGGGCTCTCTCCTGCTTTGTCTCTAGAGTGTCTGACCCAGGTTGGGCCCATGATTGATCTAAGAGTGTAAATAACTTCACCCATGCAAATGCTGACTGGAGCTATACCCAGGACAGTCTATCTGCCCTGACTTGGCTTTAATTACTCTAAATTTTACTCTCACCCTTCTAGAATGGAAGGGAATAACCCATCTTTTCCCTTCCTGACAGGTTCCAGGACTTGGATGTCTCTCTTTTAGTAGAACAATTGCTGTTATAAGCATTGACACCCATTTTACAGCCTTTTGCCTGTGCCTAATGTGGTGCCAGTTCAAGTAACTTAAAAGTGAACCTTCATTGCTTTTCCCTTCCGTTAAGGAACACTTAGAGTGCTATGTAAAGAAATACCAAGAAATAAAGTTCTTTCATATCTACAGTTATTTTAGTATGCCCATTCTAAGTGTCTGCTAAAAGATGGGTATAGGAGAAAGTATCTTCTTTCCTTGACTATAAAGGACGTTCTATAAACAATAACAATTCATATTATTTAAAACCTCCAAGGGTTTTCGTCTGGTTCTTGTGCACTGAATGCACTGTGAATAAATGGCAGTGATGTGACCAAACAATGCAATGGGCAATATCACACTTAGGAGAAATGCAGTATGTATGGCCCATAGATATTGATTATCAGGCTTTCTCTTGTCTCAGTTCGGGGGTTTTTTGTTTGGTTTTGTATTTTTTGTTTGTTTGTTTTTGGGGGTGTGTGTGTTTGGGTTTTTGTTTGGGTTTTTTTGAGTTTTGGTGTTGTTGTTCTCTTTGGGGGGGTTTGTTTTGTATTTTTTGGGGAGAAGGTGTTTTTATTTGTTTTTGTTTGTTTGTTTTTGTTTTGTTTCTTTTTTTTTTTTTTAAGTAAGGCTTGCAAGACAAACTTAAAAGAAACTTTCAAAACAATCCCACAAAAATCCCAAAATTTTTATGTTACTGTTGAAAGCCAAGCAGTCATGTATCTCAGACAATCTGGGCTACAGCTATTCTTGAGGTCAATTAGTAAAATGCCTGTATAGTTCAAAAGGTGATACAGCAGTCTTTTAGCATTCAGTCTGGATTATCTAGTAAAAACTGAGAGTCCCAGAGGGTTTCCATATATCACCTCAGGAATTCTGCCTGCAGTAAAGTAGAGCTCTTAATCATTAAATCAGTTTCACTTAAAGACTATTTTTCTCTTACTAATACTTTCCTGTTTATTTTTTGGACTTCATAGTGCTTCTTTCAACTAACCTGCTTTCTATGGGAATGTCATTAATTTTTCCAGAGACAAAAAGTTTATTTTTAAGTCTGGTCAGCAGGGACTACAGAAGTGACAGAAAGCAGAAAAGAAGTAACAGCTGAAACAAAATGTCAACTTGAGCTTGTCACTGATTATTGTGTCCTAAGGATCTCACTTTACAAAGTTGGGCTGTTTTTCAAGTGTTTGTTCAACCTCAGATAGTGGGACACTGACCTGGTTGAGCCTACAGCGGGGTAAATTTGGAGTTCTTTTATATTCAGTGGATTTGGGCATTCCAGCATCCCAACCACCCTCTGCGGTCTCTTCAGTAGTCACAGGTGAGACCTCTGGCCAAGAAGAAATCCAGTAGTAAAACAAAGAGGCAAGTCAGCTCCTGCAGTGGAAGATTGGTCCTATTTGGGTTACAGGTACAAGAAACCAATTTTCAGACTCAACAAGCCTCCAGCTAGGCATCTTACAAATTCAGGTCAGCCACTCCCCAGGGTGGGAAGCCACTCATCAGATACCTTCCCAGCACCAGGACCTTCCTCCTGCTTTTTCTGACATTTCCAACTCTCCAATGTGAGTGAGGCAGGAGGATTTCAAGTCTCAGGGCAGAGGGATGCTACTGATACAAGCATCCCACTTCTTCCCTGAACCCTAGTAACAATGAAGTGTCTGAGATCAACCCTCTCCTCTGCCGTGAGACAGCACACCTGAACAGGCATTCATCACACAGAGGCTTTTCTGTTAATTTTAGTTCATATGGGCTAAAACCAGTCCCAGCAGTCACTATTTCTCCCCTCTGTATTTTTTTTTTTTAATATAAACTAAGATATACTGTGGCCTGAGTAGTACTGTATCTTGACTTCAATATCAAAATACTTTTGGATCTTTTCACTTAGACAACATGTTTACCAGAAGGCTAGCAATGGATCAGCTAAGTGTTTGGCCTGCTAGAACATACCTGCTGGAGAACTGGAGCCCTTGAGATAAATACGTCTCAGGCAGGTAGAGTCTATGGGTTGAAGTCTGTGAGTCCAGCTTGTTTTTATCCTGGGTCTACTATGCTGGGACTAAAATTGACAGAAACATTTTCAGTTGTGTTTTCAACTGTTTTCAGTTGTGTTTTTTTTGTTCTGCTTTCATTCTAATTCTTTGAAACATCTTCACTTCATGGACAATAAAAACATACTGAAAGAAATTATTAGAACTCCATGTTTTGATAGTATAAATTTAAAAGAAATGGAAGTGATGGAGATACAAAAATGAAAGAGTAAATATGTCCAAACAGTATTTAATGGAAAAATTAAAAAAATACAAAAGAGCTAAATATATTTAAAGTTGATTTTAATTAACACAGGCCCCATAAAAAGGAAGTTTCACCATTTGGTACCACTTACCACACTGCATCACAGGGATTTCATACTTCTTTATGTCTCTTTCTAAATATGAATTTTATTTTTTTATTTTTTTATTTTTTTTCCTGCTAAAGAATAATAACAAGCTGTGATTATGTTGATTTCATCATGAAAGAAGTGAGGGAACATCACTATTTCTGACTAAATTCTTGGGGCTTCATGACTGGGTTTTCAAGAAGGCACTACTTCCTCCTGGCTCGTATAAATTTAACATTTCCCTACCGTTGTTTCCTGTATCTTCTTTTTCATGTATAATACTTTTCTCATTGGTCTTTCTGGCAGTGGGCACCTCTTTCTGGATATGAAAGCATGTACATCACACTATGTCAGATCCCAGAATTACTATTAAGTCTCCTTGAAACAAAATTCCACACTCGGCTCATCTTTTACAGAAAATAGATGGCCTTTGCCATATTTTTCACCTGATGTTTGCTGATGCCCTCTTATATGGCAAGCAAAGGTTTGCTGTCACACTCCTAAAGGTTTCTGGAGGAACTCAGTAGCAAAGTAAGCTCCTTTTTTATGTATTGGTGAGTTCAGAACGCAACAGATAATTTTTCCAGCAGTAAAAACTGAAATTTTTTTTAAGCTTCAGAATTAAAATTCCTGCAAAATAAATGGTTGAAATTAAAACAATACCTACAAGTGCAGAGAATAAAAACTATGACATTGTCAGTTTGAAGTGGATTACCACTGTGGATCCCCCCTGTCAGAAGTAACTAGTACTCTGGAAAGGATCTGTTACTTTTTTGTTTTGGTCTTCGTTGTTTCCTTGTGTTTGTTTTCTTTTTTGTTGGTTTGGTTTGGTTTGGTTTTTGTTTCTGTTCTTCTGTTTTATATAATGATACAAGAGTTCTAAAATCACAGGGAGAAGTAGATAGTTTAGTGCTGACTAAGTAAGAAGAGAGAGCAAAATGTCAATCTTTTTCTTTCCAGGCTACATATACATTGCCTAAGGCAACATCAAGATAAAAATTAGGCTACAATTAGGTTTATTTGCTACCTGAACAATTTAAATTGAATTTTGTCTTATCATATTCCCATTAGTTATGACAGTAATAGTCTTAATTATAAAACATGTGCTCAAATTCTAGTATCATTTACTTTAAAATATGCTGCTTTTCCCAGTGCTGTGGAAATTGGTTAGAGAATCTTGATTGAACATATCAGGGTATCTGCACAGCCTTCCTCTTTAAGCTGAAAACCTGAACTTATCTCTTTGTGCAATAAAGTCCTCTTTCAACATACCTAATGCATGAAGGGATACGCCACTTTTAATTGGTCTGCTGTGTAAGTAGCATGCTTCATGCTGACCAAACTCAGCTGTAAAGACTTGCTCTGCTCAGAGCAACTAAGATGGAGAGAAGAGTGGAAATATTTACTGATCTGATTAAACAGATTTTATTTTTCTTTTTTAACAAACCTTCCTTTAATTAACGTTCATGAGTTTAGGAATACCAAGCTTCACTAAGCAGTGAAAATTTACATGTACGGTCATGAATACATCACATAACTTTAGGACCTGCCTTGGTTCATACAGGGGTTGGGGCTAAATTCCATATTTGCTACTGAATCTCTTGACTCAGAATCATGAAAATATTAAATTTGCAACAGTGCAGAGGCAAAGGGGGAAAAAAAGGATATAGTATTCAGATTAGTAATGGAGTTCCTATAGTCCACCTGCAAAATTCAAAATATACCTAGGCTCTGGTGAGTCTGGCCCCTCAAGACTAAGCAGTTTTGAGTAGGAGCTAACAGAGAAGTATCAGGGAGCAGTGACAGAGGATTGATGAATATTCATTAATCTAGCACATCAGAAAGAGGAAAATGGGTGTCAGGAAGATGATCACAGGTCTGGAAGTCCTCTTCTATGAAGACATGCTGAGACAGTTGGAGCTGTTCAGTTTGGAGAAGAGAAGGCTCTGGGAAGGCCTTACAGCAGCCTCCCAGTACCTGAAAGGACGTACGAGACAGTTGGAGAGAGACTGTTTACAAGGGCATGTAGTGATAGGACAAGGAGGAATGGCCTTAAGCTGAAGAAGAGTAGGATTAGATTAGATATTAGAAAGAAATTTACTGTGAGAGTGGTGAGGCACTGAAACAGGTTGCCCAGAGAGGTTGTGGACTCCCTGTTTCTGGAGGTGTTCAAGACCAGGCTGGATGTGGCTCTGAGTAGCCTTGTCTAGTGGACAGTTCCCTGCTTAAGTCAGGGCTTTTGGAACTAGAAGGTTTTTAAGGTGTCTTCCAGCCCTAACTATTTTATAATTTTATGAAAGTCTCAAGAAGACTAGTTCTGACTTCAGTGAAAGAGAGGATGGTGTCTGGAGAAAGCTCGGAACAGCTAGCGGAAAAGGAGGTCTTCAACTAAAACGACTTTCAAGATCTCAGGGAGTCTGACAGGAAGCGTTTAAATTTACTGTATTTTTACATGTGAAAGTACTGTAAATACACAACTGAATAGTGAAGAGTCTGAAAATGCTTAGTATCAACACGTGTGTAAAGTTGGTCTGAGAACAGAAGACAGTTTGGTCTGCAATTTTTGTGCAAGCCACTGAAGTAGTAAGTTCTTAAAGAAAAATTGATTAAAGAGACTGAAATCTTCTAGGCTAAATTGTCCTCAGTTACATAGGCATACTGTCACTGCCTCAAAAAGTCTGAAGAAAAGTCAGCCTAACTTTTGGAAAGAGAATCACGAAACAAGATTTTCACCAAATCCTTACACTGGAGTCCAAGAGGATTTACTTTAGATGGAATAACTCACAGTTGCTGAAATAAGTTTGTTTTCTTATCTGACAAGCTCTAGCAAATTGGCAATGCTGCACAACAGCGAAGATCTGAGTGCATGGCTGCTGCTGACATCAGAGAGTTGGAATGTGTCTGCAGCACATCCACTGTGAAGAGTTACCAGTCATTCCCTGAAAGCAGACGAGGTGTGAGAAACTACTGCACTTCTAAATGAGGCCACTTCTATCTTTGTTAAATATACTGTTTATGTTGAAGATGTTTTACAGTCATTTAAAGTCAAATCAGGGTGTGAATTCACCTGACATGAGAAAGCACAGCTGGAAGAAAGACTTCCTTCTCAGCAGTTTTTTTCTCCTTAATACCTTCACTCTGGGAATTTTAAACATATTCATTTATTTGCCTTAGTCCAACTTCCTCATCTAACATCTGTTTTAAAACTTTAATTCATTAACTCTGTCTTCAATAAATACTGAAGAGTGAATAGATGGCTAGAGACACTAAGCCCCAAACACCTCTCCAGCTCTGAAGAAGTAAGAGACATATCTAGCTCTACTTCACACTCTTCTGGCACCATTTATCAATAGTAAAACATTGGGACAAATTTCATTTGGCTTCACATCCCTTTTCCACTGAAAAGCTTACTGTGCATTCTGCAGAAGGAACCATTGCAGCAAAGCCCAGCTGAAAAGTGTGTCAGCACTTACACAGCAAGACAGCATAGGATGGAGAACTAAATACTTTGCCTTCTAGCAAAATCTGTGAGCTAACCCCTAGGTTGAAGAATGCTAAAATCATCCTTCTTGAGAGACAGCAGATCCTGGATGCATTTATGGCTTCACAAGTGTCCAGTGAGGGGGGTAAGGACTGTGTTCCAACATTCCATCTGTAGCTTAACAAGTTATCCATGATCCTTCTGTATCAATATGTTCTAACTCCTTTTCCTCCCTCTTCAAATACTAGTAGTCGTTTTCTCAAAGCTGTCACTAGATCCTCGGATACTGCAACACAAAATTCATGGGTTTCATACTGGCCTGTGGTTCTACTCGCCTTTTCCAGAAATGAATGTAGCAAAAGTATCCACAGAAATACATATGTGTAAGTCCTGATCTGAAGTTCATTTTTATGATCCTGCACATATATCACAGTATAGCACTACCATTTCATGGAATGTTATATCTAATAGCTGAGATATGGTAGCTTCTTAAACAGCCTCTCAGGCCAAATCATAGTTTTAGCTGAGACTTTATTGTTCTTCTTTTCACTGTAAAGTGAAAATAAGTCAATTTAAATGAATAAAGGGTCAAGCAAACCTATTTGATTTGCTATTAAAAATGTATGGATGTTTTTAAATACGGCTAAGAAAAGTCACTTAACTGATAGTTTGAATGTCCTGTTATGTGTCCATGAAAATGATTGGTTTAAATATGTTGTTTGTTTATTTATTTATTTATTTATTTTCCTAAATGTTGCAAAGAGCAGATACAGCCAAGGTAGTTTAGGAAGCTTTGAGCTCTGTAGGATACTTGTAGGTACAGCAGCAAGCTGTTAAGCAGCTTAGCTAAAACAGTAGGAAAGGTGTAGCCTCTCTGATGACGTTTCAGTTATAAATTTCCGAACTAAAGAGTGATGCTGCTCTTTCTGCATCCATATAGTCTTTGTACAAGGATTTCTTTTGAAGGGCTCTGTGCTGCAGTGATAGGACCATGAAGAACTACTTGTGAGGTAGGTAATTACGTGGATGATGGTAAAAGATCATTTGTTCTGGAAGAGAAATGCAGTGTCTGCTGCACAGCGTGGAAGGTCAGCTGTGGATTTCTCAAAAACTATTCCTTAGTGTCTGAACTGAGCCATGGAGCCAGTGTGAGTTCAAGGTCCAGGCTGAAGGAAGTCATGGACTTTTTTGCAGTGGAGTTCATTTTGCTCTTTGTCTCTTTAGATCCCTCTGAAGACTGCATAAAACATTTTAATATAGAAAACCAAAGTTATGCAAAATGTTTACAATGAAACCCAAACCAGATTACAAATTTGGAATCCAGCATGGGGTTGGTCAATGCTTTCATGCCTTTTGTGAAAACTGCTTTGAGAGAAGTTAGGCTGATATATGGTTTTGAGCTGGAATTATGGGAAGCAGAATTCTTGGCTGAGTTTCATATTGCATGCTCTGAGTTAATTTCAACCTGAGAATTATGCAAAATTGAAAGCATGAAAATTCATATGGATCAATACTGAGAAATGCACTGCAGAACTGTTTCCATGATTCCTTAGAGCTTCGGGGCTAGCATTTGGTGTTGTTTAGTGCACAGAAGCTGTTTATGATTTTCATTACTAAGGTCTTCAAGAAAACTCTACTTTGATGAATTGCTCAGATCACTTTGAGATAGCTTCTCCATGTTTATTTTCTTCTTACCAGTATATTACAGAAATTAAAGGCTTAGCATAAACATTGGACTGAGTATGTATAGCTGACTTATAGAAATTCTAAGATATAGATGTACATTTCCAGAGTTGAGATGCAAACTGTATTTTGAAGTACCTTTTGGAGAGCCCCAGAAATAAAAGAGAAAAATGAACTCTCTGGTTCAAGTTCTGGATCAGTCATTAAAAAAAACAAAAAAAAAACAAAAAACAAAAAACCCCCAGAAAGATTTAGACATGTCCAAGGTATGGTAAGAGTTGAGAAAAGAGTAGATAATTCTATGCAAATTCACATGGCTAGCACCAAGTTTGTGAGTGGGAAGAGCAAGTGTAGTATAGAAAACTTATATTCTGTGAAGAAATGGAGAAGACCCATAATAATTTAGGACCTTAGTTGAAAAAATTGTGGTATTACTTTTTGCAAAGGCATAGAGTATATAAAGAAAAAAATAAAAACACAGGCAAAACTCAACACTAAAAATAAATGAAACTGAAAGAACTATGCATTTTGTGTGAAGGTAATTCACTGTCACCTCAAAAACTCTTCTTTAGCACTAACCATGTAAGCTTTTAAATTCCGTCTATAGCTGGTCTCAGTACTGCAGGAATCCAGTGAAATTTTCTTCCAAGTGCCAGAGGCTCCAACTTCCCGTTGAATAAAAGCTTGTTAGCAGAACTGTATGCTGCTTACTAGAGAGCTCTTTCTGGGAGCAAGAATAATAGATAAGGGACTAATGTAAACAACTCCCTTCACCTTTTTACTCAGAGGTCGACCTGTTAGTGGACATCAGGGGGTAGAAAGAAAAGACCATAAAAGAATATGAGTTTTTCATCCCTTGAAGATGGCAGGCAGAAGAAAGAGAGGAAGCCCAAGTCCTACCAGCACCTTCAAGCTCACAGCAAAAGCTGTGAACAGTTTCTGGGGGTCACAAGTCCCAGCTGCCTAAAGCAGAGGTATAAAAAAGGCACATTAGGTAGAGGTACCATAATGGAAATAATGAGGAATTTACCTTAATACAAATAGAACAAAGAGCTACTTGGGTATTGAAAAAAATAAACAAAAAAAAGATTTTAATCTCTTTAGAATAACTTACTAGCTTGGATAATTGCATCATTGAGGCTTCCTGCTTCCCAATTTAACCTAATTTTGAATCTTAGTCTTTGCTTTCTGTTTACAGATGCATATATTTGGGAAGTATGATTGTATACTTAGTGAGGGAAAATAACTTCTCCTTATGAACATCTCCAGAGCCTCAGCTTTCTTTTTTTTCTTTTTTTTCCATACAACCATGGTTCCATATCCTTAATTGTTTCTAAAGTAATTTTGCAGTTGTCTTTTCAAGTCTGTAGTACTCTAGCCTGTTGGAGGTCATCTTCATTAAGGGAATTACTTTGGTTTGAATTTACTAGTGATTTAAGAAGAATAATGGTTCTATTGATGATGAAGATTTAGGATAAATGTTGTATTTCCTATCAAGGAGTTTATCTGAAATCTGTAGCAAATCATGAAGGGCTCTTACCTTTCAGTGACTAGATTTGGTGTTGTTAAGTACATGGAAACTGTTCAGGAGCAATAGATAACTTACTGCTTTTGCTTACATTCCATCACCATGGAGGATGTCATTGCCATTATGCAGATTGAATGAAGGAATTTTGGGGATGTAGATAGCTGTAAATCTGAGTTCTAACCTTAAATTCATATAGACATAGTTTACAATACCTCTCCCTGTCATCAAGAAAGGAAGGGAGCCTTTGTTAAGGATAGGTATAGCAAAAGCAGGTGTTCTTGATGCAGGAGTACAACATATTTTAAGGTGTTATAATACTTATTTTTCTTTAGTGCATACACTTGGAAAGGCAATAACTCTAGGAGGTCATATTTTGAAACAAATGTATCTCAAGTTTCTTATAACAATATTGTAATAAGCATTGTGGAAAATTATTTGATTTTTGCCTTTAACAAAAAACCAAACCCAAACTGGTCAACGTTCTAGCAAATATAAGATTGAAATCAGAATGTCTATGTATTTTAATTGAATTGATGAACTAGTATACCAGGAATCTGGAGATAATAGCAGAGGATAATATTAGTGTAAATTCATGGTTTGAGTTAAATATACCAAGAAGATGGGAGTCTTTTGGCTTGAACTCATTCTTAGCTTTCCAGCCCACGTAGTAATAACAAAAAAGAAAAAGTGTCTTTTCTCTTTCTTATTAAACCTATCTGTTGTAAATATCACCTAGCAGCTGTACAGTCCACTTTATCAGGAAATGTGTTTGAGTTCAGATAAAGTTTGTTATCTCTACTGAAGTGACCACCCTGTTAGATAATAGCAGCCCTGTAGGTTTGCATAACTCAGAAAATATCTTCTTAAGCACATAATCCCTCTGGTCTTCTCAATGTTAGAGCAGAAAATCTGTTTTCCAGTGAAACATCTCAAAACTAACTGAATTTACACTCTGGCTGCAGCATCTCACACCCATAAACTGTAAACTTGCCAGGCAACGTTGTTCACAGTCCTAAAGCAGTAGCAGGATGTGTCTCAGTTACCTGTCTTGCATGGTTACTTTTATTTGTCTGATAACAATATCTCCAAGAGTACCAGTTAAAACTGGACAAAAAGTGATCAGTTCTGAGCAAGATAACAGATTTATATTTTAGTATCTCAGTACCATCCATACAGTACCGATTTCTAAACACAGCAAAATGCAAGAAAAGTTTTCAGGATATAGGGGAAAGGCACTGTAGATACCTGATTAAAAAGCCCATGTACTGGAGAAAATCCTTAACTAATCTGAGTTCTGGTCTGAGCTCTTCCAAGCTCCATTTCAGCACACAGATCTGTGAAGGCTTCAGTTCCTTATGAGTAAAAACAGTTGGTTTGTGGTTTTCACAAGTCCTGGCTGTTTTGTAACCTTTTTTGGAGTTAACTTTTAATAAAGTTCATTATTTGATTTGTATTTCTTATATTTTGTCTTGTATTTCACCTTTAAAAATAAGTCTACAACCCACTCCGCCAAACAAAAGACTAAATCAGCCAACCAAAAAAAAACCACAACCCATCACAACAAAAAATAAAACAAGAAATGAAAGACAGGTGTGCCAATAAATTAAACTAGAGAAGGAAAGAGGAAGAATAGAAAATTATCTTTACTAGTAGCTACTCACAACTGGCCAAAACACTCTATACAGTATCACTTTCCTATCTGTCTTTGTCTTCATGGCATTACTGAGGAGGAATGAGAACTCTAATCACTAAATTCTAATACCAGTTTAGATCAGAGACAGTTATGTACTCTTTCTTTTTTCTGTATGAGAACTCAGTGTACAAATGGCTGAAGTCCTCACCAAATCTATTAGTTCATGATGACTCTGGCATGTCTTCTTCAGAAGCAATGTCTCCAAGAATATTTGAGTACAAGAGGGGAAAATGAGTTATTTTACAAACTGAGAGAAAGTTTACTTTTCAGGCTAGTGTTCTCTTAAAGCCCACATTAAATTCTGTAATGAAATATAGTGTCATGGTATTTCTCAAAACAACTGTCACATCAGGCGAGCTCAGAGAGCACAAAAACTTAGGCGTTTTAGGGTTACAAAGGGCTAGCAGAATTAAAGTGAATCATAGACAAAGGGGCCAAATGTTTTTCAGACATGTCAGCACGTAACTGATGAACAGTTAATCCTTCAGTAACAAGTTAACCTGCTGCTCTCTTCTAGCCATGAGAAATGTTACCATGAGGAGTTCCCTCACTTGTCATTTGGACAGTGTCAACCTGTGCTAATGAATTTACTTCAAAGCCCAAGCTAGTTTACATACTGAGCACTAAACCAGCTAATTTTCTCTCTCTGCTGCAGACATTTTATTCTCAAATCATTCTTCCCTTATCACCTCTCTTTCTCAAATGCTTTCCCTGAGACTGATGGCTAGTGGGAAAATTTTGCATTGGGAAAACTACTAATGAGTGAAGGAGGGGAAAGAGTCAGATTTGAAAAAGAATCAAAATACTTTCATAGCTTAATGTTTTGGATTCAGACACTTGCTAGCATCTTGTTATTACTATTGTAATTTTTCATTAAATTACAATGCAATTGAGATGGTTGTGTACTATCCTTCATCTTCAGATTAGTGTGTTTAAACCTTTCAGATAGAATCACATAAAACAGTGGTTAAGCTACTCTTCTCAGAGGTGAGAAACTGAGAAGGTGTAGAAGTCCAAAAGATAAGGGGCTCATGTGTATGTCTCAAACACCGATAGCCAGATAGCTATGGAGACAGCCAAGGACTGTTGGCAATAACAGCCAAGAATTGTTGGTAGTAACACACTGTGAGAAAGAACAGTATATGGCTAGAGAAGGAGGGCTGTAAAGAGGTAGGGGAACACTTTCAGGGGACAAATGTCATTGTTCTAGCTCCTGGAGATAACACAGTACAGTGCTAGCGCAGGAATGAGATTGAGAAACAGGCAAGGACTGGGGTGTGGATCAAGTCCACCAAAGACCCCCTGGAAGCCCTTTGACCCATTTCCAGAAACATCTAGAACACAGGACTGCACATAAGTTGCATAGGAAGTGGGAAACAGCTCCAGGATGGGGAAAACTTATCTATAAAAAGGTTGCTCTATGAAGCCCCATCCAATCCCCAGATAGATCAACACTGGAGCCAGGTGTGGTGATCTCTCTTTCTCTCTTTCTTCCTTTCTTTCTCTCTCTCCCTCTTTAATCATCTCTCTTTTTCTCTCTTCCCTTTCACCCTACCCTTTTATCTAAAGCTCACCGTTGCATGCTTATATTAAGAGGTCAGGGACTAACATACCAATTTCCATGCCAAGTGTGCAATTTACTAATAGAACTTTGCAAGATACTGCAGACCCTCTGACTATTGTCATTCCTTGTAGACCACAAGTATCTACAAATCTTGAGTGCTCCATTTCCCTTAAGAGTGGGACATCAAGAAAGGTGGTATAGAGCACACCTTCTAAATGGTTTGCCTGACTTCTGAAGGAATAGGATGTCCAAACTCTAAGTTTGTACTTCCCATAACGTAGTTGTTTGCCTTCAATTTGCTCATGGGAAACATGAAAATGACAAAAAGTATTCCCTCAACTCCTTGGTAAGTCACTGCTCTGTTGCAAACAACCCAAAGCTGACTTGAGTCACCAAAACAATGATGGAGTACAGCTGTCATAGCAGTGCAGTATTGGTCTTGTTTTTCCTTTCAAACAATAGACCCAAATGCTGGAGGAGGTATTTCTTTGCAAGCTTCCATCGTAGACTTCAGATTAGGCACTGCAGCACGTTTGCATACCTTGTAATTGGCTATAGCCATAGCAGAAGGGAGTATGGTACACAGCTGTGTGTGCTGCACTGGCAATATGCAAGTAAAAGCAGATTCATAAACATCAATGACCAGCCTTCTGAAGTACATGTTCGTTTGAACTTTAGCCTAGAAGGCATGTCTTATGTTTGACTTATGGATATTCCTTGGCAATATATTCTCACAATCTAGCAGAATTTGGTATTTTGTCTTTCAGTGGCAGATATTTAATCCCTAAGAAGTTTCTGTATGACCAAACTTTCTTTCTACAAGACTAAAGTCCTCTGTTCTATGGAGAGTTTAATGATTTCACAGTGCTGTTTTTCTGTGTTTTGTTTCAGTTTTTTTTCCATAAGAAATGCTGTTTCCTAAGTCCATGAATTTTCAGCCAAAATTCCCCTTCCCCTGCTGATCTCCTTTCTGTTCTTTGCCAACTGTCGGCTTGTATCTCAACCTCCAGCTGAGCGATGGAGGTATTTCAAAGATGGGCAGAATAACTCTTTTACGAATATTATTTTTAGATTACTCTGGGATGGCAGGCACTATATAAATATAAGATATCATTACTATTAAACTGTCATTCAACAGCATCCTCTATTAATTTCTTTCTCTTGGAGATGGAAATAATATTCACCATAAAAACTGGTTGATAACATCTACTGAAACAGCTGGTATCCTGACTTGTTTGATAGAAGTGGGTTCTTATATGGAGCTCGACAAATGAAAATGGCAGGGAACATTGCTTATGTTTCTGAACATATATCTTAGCCATATTTTGTCAAAAGAATTTTTGAATCCCTATCTCACATCTTACTGGTCACCAAGAGCTCTTGATTGTATTAAAACAAGTATTTGGGGTAGTGCCTACATAGATCAGGTAATATATTCAGTCCTACTTATGCAGTCACATGAATATTTAAATGTGTGTGTAGAGACCTTGTGAGTGTGTATTGTGGGTAAAAAAGGTTTGACTATACCAAGGGAGAAGCCATTGTTTTGCCAGCTGTTTCTTTCTGGAAGGAATGAAGGAGGGGGTAATGGTTTGAGTAAGCACAGGGCAAGCCAGAACTATATATGTGAACCGCCAGAAACTCAGTATAAGCAGGGCTGAGAAGGCAGTGCACACAAGGTGTAAAAGGCAACTGTTTCTTTCAGTAAAAAAAAAATAAAACTGTTCAAGACATCCATTGTTAACAAGGTTCCTTTCAGATAACATAGCTATAGAGCTCTTGAGTGTCTCCACTGTGAAGATGTGTTTGTGTGTGTGTGTGTGTATGTGTTGGTCTTCCTGCAGGAAGAGTGAGCCTTCCTATGTTAAGGAGCACAGCAAATAGAGTATTTCTTTCCAGAATATATCCCATCCCAGCCAAAATCTGAGTAGGGAGGTGGAGGGAAGCAAAGATGGAGGGAAGATTTCAATTTGGGACTTGATTGATCACAGTTCACCTGTTTTTATCCCAAAGAAGAACTGTCTACACAATTCAGCTGTTGGTGAATGGGCTCTGTTATGAATCCAGATTTGGCTAGTAAAATCTCTGCAATAAAAACTTGTCTTTGATGTCCAGCCCAGTGCATAAAAACCAAAAGTATGCTGTTACCAAGGTGAATGGGTGAATGGTTTGGGTTAACATCTGAGCAGTTACAAATGTCACAAGCTTGGAGAGATTTAAAAAACCAATTGAAACATCCACTGAAGCCAGGTCTCTGGTTTAAATTTAAAAGAAATGAAAATATCTAATATATTTTATGGAGTTGTCAGGCATGAAATTGCATCTTTGAAAGTCTGAAATGCACTGAGAATTTAATACATATATTTCAAGTAATGACATACAAATAAAAGAGATAACAAATGATTCATGATGTAGTATACTAAATACAGACTATGAAGCAGAGGTGATATAGGTCTGAAGATAGCATGTGACACAATTATGATAGTATCCTTCCTTCTGGTAAGTGCATACTAAGAGAAAAATACACCTGGCAGGCTTTACCCTCATGTGATGTGAGGATGACACCCTAAAAAACCACTTTAATCTAGAGAAAAAAGTCTGCAAGCAAGGTTCTTTTTTTATGGGATAAACACCTTTCCTGGGAGAAATTACAGGTTGCTGCTTTTGTCCTTGTATACTCATGAAGAAAAGCAAAACTTGGTTGGACATGGCCATCTCCAGTGTCTTCTAGGAGCTCAGTATATGTCCTGTGTGTATGCTCCATTACTTCAAAGAAGGGGGAATGAGAATGGGAGGGAAGCTGAACTCTGTACATTGAAGCGGGGGGTGAGAGGGGGAAAATAAATAGAAGAAAGAGAAGCAGAAGCACCAGCACACTCCTGAAGTGTGAAGCTCTGTTTGCATCAAATCTGTACTCACAGGGGTATAAAATTGCAAGCCATAAATTAATATATACACTTCACACTTTTCTGCATGAGAAGAATGTTTTCCTTGCATAATTTTTGCGATCCTTAGAGTTTTCTAATAACAGTTTCTCCTACTTGAACCTCCTCAAGAAGATACTGATGGATCATCACATATTCTTTGCTTCATGACCCTAATATACAGCCCAATGGTCCCAACTGGTCAAAATAACTTATTCTGCACAGAAATGCTAAATAAGGAAAGAAGACCAACTTAATAATTCAACACTGTAAAACAAAGGTCAGGTAATGAACAACTGTACTGAAAGAGTTCAGTAAAGCTTAGGGAAATCTTTCTTTGGCAGTATATAAACTTTTCATGGAATGACAGTGGCTGTAGCAGGAAGCCATGAGTGAGTTGTAAGACCACTTGGATAGCAATATTTCCATCTTGAATAACAAAATCATAAGGAATGTTGTGTGGTGTTAGTGGGAGGAATATAAGGAAACGTCAATCTCTTACACTTTCATGAGGGTTTAATTTTGTTGGCTTTATGCACTTCTGAAATCTAGGATACATCTCTATGTTATAGCAAATAAAAGGGCATACCAAATCATAAAAGAAAAGAGCATGAATGTGAGCCAGGATCTGAGAAGACAGGGAAATGAAAGGTTTGTGGATTTAGGCAAATTAAAACATAATCAAATCTTCAGCATTATGAGTCTTTGCTCCCCTCTGGTGACGGAAAAGCTGCAGAGAGGTCTGTGAAGCATTTAGGCTGAAAAGGAAGGTGGTGGTGGTTGTTGTTACATCTATTTTGTTTTAAATCCAGACAGGTGCAACTAATTCTGGACTATTCTTGCTGCTTCACTGCTAACATGCTGCACATGAGTCTCCTATTTCATGAGTTATACCTGATAAACCTAGTCACAGAGCATTTCTAGACCTGAGTTGTCTTCTGTGCCTAATAGGTCTTAATGGAGGCAGAAGGAGGCAGAATCCTTTTCAGGTGGCTAAATGGTTTGCTCTAAATGGCGTTTTCATGGATTGTGAGGGCAGTGGATATCGGGATTTCAAAGTCATAGAGGTGCTTTTTCAAAGACAGTTGTGTCTGTGTTCACACTCACAAATGCATGTTTGTGGAGTACAGGGTGGCATGGCACTTTGTGCCTGTTCACGTTATGATTCAGGAGGAGGATGAAGGGTGTCAGAGCTTTTCCATGGTATAGCTCTATTGTATCTTCTTGCTGAAATTCCAGTTATTCTTAGCTACTTATTAAAAGCTCACTAAAAAGTGTAGGAAATGAGTATGTTAATTCACAACAGTACATATCTACCCAGCAGTCAGAGGAGGAGAAACTGTTATTAGAAAACTCTGACGATCACAAAAATTATATGGAGGCTACATCATTGGCCTTGTGAACTTTGATACTTCACTTGAAGTGGCTATTATGGACCTTTTTTCCCTTGGGAATCTAAGCTGAAAAATCCACTGTGGGTGGTATTCCAACTGGCATCAACTGAAATAATAAGTGACTTTCCACCAGCTGGTGCTACATTAGTCAGCAGATAGTATCCTCTTGATCTCAAACACTAACTGCAGATACTGGTTGGAAATTTTCTTGACCTGCTTCTTTACAGCATAAACTGAATTGCTAGAGTGATACATAATTGCATTGTTTTATTACCCATCTCTTGACTGTGAATATTTACACAGAACTCATCCTTCAAAATATCTGTCTTTGAATCTATTTTTTTCACTGTAACCACTCTAAATCACTTTCAGAATCTGATGTTCCTTCAATATTTTGTGTACGTTGGGTCTAGTCAAAAGTTCGTGAAAGTCAGAATAAATCCATGAATTTAGTGGACTCCTCTGGAAATATTTCTTTTTTCCAACATCCTCAGGTAAGAGCTGCTTTTTCCAAAATACATAAACATTTCTAGTATTCTTAGGCTTATTGTCCCACCACCACTGAGATCACCTACTTTGCATCAATGTATATGCCACGAGCACAGTACGACTGGATAAATGGACCCATGCCTGAAGCTAAAATTATCATTTTGGAAAATACTTGTAGATCCTAGCTTATGTCACAGAGAGAAATACAAAATACGCACCCTTAGAGCTTTTGTTTTGTTCACTAACTCACTGACTTAGGAAAAATCTGTACTAGAAAAGACTACTGGATTACTGCTGGTGTATCAAGGGGCATACCATTCTACCAATTTATCTTCTCATTGAGCCTAATAGGCGGCAGAATTGTACTTTCTGCATAACTCTGAAGTGCTGCTGAAGGTCTGTTTACCTGTCTGTCTGTGAGAGCTGTAGCTTCTGAAATCACTGAAATCCCCCCAAACACGTAATTTCAAGACATCTAAATATGGAGAAAAGTGAGAAGTGATAATGTCAAGGTCCTTATGTCCAATTACTGAGTCCAGGCACATCTTTCAGATGTTCAATTTGTGACTGGTCAGGAAGGGTTAAATCTTCAGGAATGTTAGAATGATATATCTTTGCACACTCTTTGTGACAGCTTTGCCTTTTATTTATGGTAGTTGGGAAGTAATGGTATTCTGTCAGGTCACCTGTGAAACATCTGGCTTCAGTTTTGGTAAAGTAGTGCATCAAAGGAGTTAAAATTTATTTGACTGTGTTTGGCACAGGTCAGAAAACTTTTGGTTGTCAATACACCAGGTAGATTTATGGTTATGCATGGACAGAAAGAAAGAATTGAACAGGTTTCAGAGAAATAATAATGCTTTTTTCCTTTGATAAATCTATTGGAATTTAATTTTTCCTCAAGACAGCTTCCAGCAACAGATGTAAAATGCATCTGGTTTTGATGGCACAGTACAGGGTAATATGAACAGTGAAAAAACCAGAGTTCTCTTCTGTCACCAGAGGGTCAATTTTTGTTTTGATCATTCTCCCCTCCTTACAGTAGATAAATCAAAAATATTTCATGTCAGTGCAGTGACTGAGCTTGAAGTTATGTCTTAGCCAAGCCACTTTCTAAGTACAGTATTAATTTACTGTAACTTACTATAATTGTAGTCAGCAATTACAGAATCATGAAATGGTTGAAGATGGAAGGGACATGTGGCGGTTACCTGACCCAGCTCTCCTGCTCAAGCAGGATCATCTAGAGGTTGCCCAGGATCAGGTTGAGATGGTTTTTTAATATCTTCAGGGATGGAGACTGTACAATCTCTTCAGGTAACTTGTTCCATTGCTGTCACCTTCACAGTACAAAAGTGTTTTCTCATGAACGAAGCCTTCTACGTTTCAGTTTGCACCCACTGTCACTGTTCCTGTCACTGGGCACCTATCTTTACCGTCTCTTAGGGTATTTAATTCATTGATGAGATGTCTTTGAGCCTTCTCCAGGCTAAACAGTCCCAGGTGTCTCAGCATTTCATCATATGAGACATGTTGCAGCCACTTTACCGGCTTAGTGGTCATTTGCTGGGCTTTCTTCAGTGTGTCCATATCTCTTTTGTACTGAAGAACCCAGAAATGGACCCAAACTCCAGATGTGACCTCACCAGTACTGAGTATTCAGAGAACACTCAACTCACTAATAACACTCCTGTTAATGCAGCCCAGGATACCACTAGCCTTCTTTGCTGCAAAGGCATGTTGCTGATTCATGTTCACCTTGATCAGTTTTGCAAATAGTCATCAGATCCCCTACTTTTTCCCTTTTCCCACATTTTCTTTTATTCAGCTACTTTTCCCAGTGATATTCAGAGTAAATTTAGGTAAGAGTTTTTTATATGGTTGAATGTGTTTATTCCAGATGATAATTTTCCATTCTGCTGCATCAAATAATAGGGAATTCCTTCTACAGGAAATACACAAGATTGATTTTCCTTCTTTTCCATTTCTACTATGCTCAGGGCTGTACTACACTGCACTTTCAGCAGTACCTTCATACTGACACACATACATCTGCTACAGACTGATCTAAATAGTTTTTCTAATCTACTTCCTCATTAGTGCAGACAGTTTTGGGTGTTTGGAAGCAAGAAGATATTAATGGGAAGCTATTGAGGTCACGTGTAGGTGGAAAGCATCAATTGTCTCCTGACAGAAATAATTTAGCAGGTATTTCCCTTCAGTGCATCTGCATCCCTAGACTCACAAATATGAAGAATCATAAAGATATTTTGAATCTAGGAATTGTTCTGTGAAGTGACATTATCTGTGTTGCATCAGAAAGCAAGAAAGATGACTGTTCTGACCCTTCCTTACTTTAAAAATTTGTTTACCAATGTGAGTGTAAGTGGATGGCAGGCAAGGCTGTAGTATGCTGTCCTGATCACAGATGATGGAGTCTCTTTGGAGCTGATCTGCTGATCAGAGGAAGAGTGAAAGAACAGAGGTGGAGTCTTGACTAGGTATACTTGCTACCAGAGGACAATGAGGCAGTGCTGGCAATTGATGCCTGCTTCAGAGAGAACATCTTTTCACACTGATGCCTGGCTGGCAGCAGGAATAGCCATCCTGACCCTCTGGTGGTTTGTACATACACAAACTGAGCAGCAGTACATGGCTATATAGAAGCACATATGGAGGTTTTGCTCCCTTTGCAAGGGGGACCATCCTGAAATAATGCAATTTTACCAACAGCTCAAACAGTCACGAAGCATTAGACATGAAGGAAGACTTCAGCCTAAAGTGAAGAAAATTGCTGTAACATATTCAAAATCCTTCAGCTTTTTCATTGAATGTGAGGACTGATTTTTAAGCAAGTCTTACACTAACTGGTTTATGAGAGACTATTCTGGAACTCAGTACTCCGGTATTGTCTGAAGGCAGTCAGAATTCAGCAGCTAAGCCAAAGTTGTCCTGGTAGCAATTTCATTTGTACCATTTCAAATTTGTATTGAGGCTCAAAGTATACATTTGGTACTTGATGGGAACTGTTTCTCTCATTTCATCAAGTTCACTTGACAAACATGGCCCATGAAAACTAACTCAAAATTTTATGGGGTTACTGGAACTCTAGTTTGAAGTCCAGTTTACAGCAGAAGTAGGCAGACAAAACTTCATAGATGTTTAGCAGAAATTCTAAAGCAGAGAACTTATAAACTGAAGATAGGTGATGGTGCAAGACTACTGCAATTGTTAGTTTGCTCACTGAATACATCCCAATAACATTTTCATTCAATATTTTGACTTGTTTATGTTACAGTGTAAAGGATTAGACAGAAACCTCCTTCTTGCACATGGGGAAGGCATATACCACATGGGCAATTCCAACAAAGTCAGGCTTGAGAAAAACTGGGAAAAAAGGTATGAAGAGTCCAATGAAAAAGGATTGAAGAATGGAAGACTCAAACCCAAGCTTATTAAATAGTTCAAGATGATGATCTTCAAACTTATGACTTCAGAGAACTATGGGTATTTAGAGCTATGAAACACAGCTTTGTGCTTTCCAGGATAAATGCATAGGCAATTGATAGAGGGTAGCTCTAGGCAAAGCAGAAATTACACTAAGAATATTTCATGGAGGCCAAACCCACAACTTTACAACCTGCAAAGGAAGGCATAAGACTTCCTAAACACCCTGGCTAGAAATAATTGTAGCTGGAAATACAAGCTGACAAACAGGTTTTTTGCATTAAATCTTAAGCTATTTGAAAGAGGGTGGTATGAGAGTTAAAGCTAGACAAATTCCCCTAAGGGAGAACACTGATGGAAGAAAAGACAATACTACAATTACTTGAAAGAAGAAGAAAATAACAGAATTCAGAAGTGGAATTCTTTCCTTGAAAAGAAACTGCTTTGGTCAGGGGGTGAAGAAAAGGACTGTAGCTGGAGGGAAAGAGGTGGCAGCAGGGTGAGAGGGGGGTGAAAGAAGAGAGAAGATACCTGGACACACTAATAGGAAATTGTGCCAGAAGGCACTATTTTCTCTGGGTTTAATTTCAGTGTATTCTGTACTGCAACAGATTTACATTCTACCTGCTAGCACAGTGTTTACGAGCTGTACTATGTTTCTGGGTGACAAGAAGAGAATGAAACACATTTTGTATTTGCAAGACTATTCCATAGGACGGACTGGACCACGTGACCTTTAACTCACCTCACAGACAGCCTTCGTGGGATCGTAGGCTGATCCGTGATGGAAAGGACCTTAGGAGGTCTATAGTTCAAACTCCTTCTCCAAGCATGGTCAGGTCTCAAGTCAGACTAGATTTCTTTGGATCTTGCCAGCTGCCAGTTGGGTATCAAAAATCTCTAAGGACAGAGATAGCAAGACATTCCTGGTCAGCCTCCTCCACTTCCTGCCAGTAGTCACACCATTGAAGCTTTTTTCTTTAAATGCGGCCTGAATCTCTCCTTTCAGCTTATGTCTGTTATTTCTCATCCTTCCACTACGTACTGGTGGCTCCATCTTGTCAGTGACCTTCTTGTGGGTACTTGGATACTGCTGTTATATCTCCCCCAAGTCACCATCCAAAGATAACACTGTCATACCCTCCGCTCACTATGTTACAACACCTAAAGGATACTATAATCTGCATTATAACTTTCTTCATCAGAGCAAGAATTTTCTGAAATGGAGACATAGAGAAATCACTGCAAAAAAAGCCAGAGGTTTGGTTTTGCTAAACCATGGTTGTTTTTCAAGTTTTCATGGTGCTGAAATTAAAATATCATAAGAACTTCTGAAATTTCTGCTGCTCCCTTATTTTTCCCTTTGGAATCTCAGCATTAAAGTAAAACCAGCTCTGTAATGAGATATGTATAATTCAATAAGATTTGAGGAAGTTAATTTTTTTTAAGGCTTGTGTAGATTTCTGATCCTTCTTTAAAAAAATATTCAGGGTGGCTAATAGTGCCTATCAAAGATGACCTGAAGAGGTACGTGAAACAGAACAATCACTATGTTTAGCAGTTATTCCTACAAGATTCTCAGAGACATGTGTCTTTATTTCCGGATTTTTAGCACCTAAAGAAACTTTCAAAGTCACTTGTTAAGTTTATCAGTGCCTTGAACATTCTTTTAAACCAAAACCAGAAACCTTCTCTAAATTTTTATCAGGCATATATTTTGCCAATAGAATATATACTGAAAAAGACAAAATATTAAGCCTTAAGTCTTGGGAAACTATATGAAAATGTTTATAGTAGGTTCAACACAGAATTATTTAAGCAAAACAAAGGCTGAAGAAAATAAGCCTTACATACAAATCTTTGTCCAAAACTTCACACTCTGATAACCTTTATAGAAAGGCAAAACCAGAAACTAAAGTCTAGGGTTCCTAAAGGCCTCCATGGAAAAGAGGGACCTGAAGGGTGGCAAACACAGCTCATAGGCCAAAACCCCTATGTAATATAAAAAGGAAAGAAATTACAGCTAAAGCCAGTGTGAACTACAAGATGAAACAGGCAGTGATCCAGGTCCCATCAGGCATTCAGTGTGCTCTAAAAAAAAAAAAAAAAAAGCCCAAATATCCTCAACTTCTTTGTAGCAAAGGTATTTTAGCTTTTGCCAAAAATGCTTAAACTTTCCTAGATCCTATCTGCGAGACAAGGACAGAATCCTAGATCCTATCTGTGAGACAAGGACAAAACATAAGGCAAGGACAGAACCTGGTCAGGATCTCTAAAGTTATTCACTGCCTTGTAGTCTGTTTCACTGATAAGTTTGAATGCAAGTTGCTGGCAGGCAGGCTGGAAAAAGTATGTCCTAGACAGATAAATACCTAAAATGCAGGGCCTATCTCAGACTGCAGAGATGAACTGATTCCAATCATTCTTATGAAAGCAGAATGAAAAACAGTGTTTTCTAACCATAAAAGAAAACAGGAAAAAAATATCTCTGATACCGAAATAAAACAAGGTCAGCTTTTCTAAAAAACAGATTTTGGGGTAAAGGTTTTTTTTCACCTTACTGTAGTGATACATAAGACAGGATACAAACAACTACTGTCAAGATCATACTTATTTTCAAATATTTGCAAGGTCATTAGGCATTTTGAAGTTCAAAGGAGTTCACTGAATAGAACGATATTCAAGGAATAATATATTGGATCTCCATCCTTAGAACAGCTGGAACAGGAGCTACAGATATATTTTATTATTATTACAGAAATATTAAGTAATGCCCTCTTCAGACTTTTTTCTAAGTCCAGGTTCATAAAGCAAAATGCTGAAGTTACAAATAGTCCTTTTGTGAAATCTACAATAATGTGAGCAATATATATGCTGGATATAACTGCATATTTGCCTGATTTCTTTGGGAATTTAGCATTTTATATGTATTTATTAAAATTTCCATTAGATATGTACATATATACAAGCCTGAACCCATGGCCCCATTCCAGCAGAAAGTTAAAAAAAAAAATCTTTGAGTGAGAAAGACAAATACTATATCTGCTGCTCCTGACAAAATGCACAGGAGCCCTTGGTAAGATGACAAACCCTCATGTTTGATATAAGTGTTTTTTACTTTTTTTGGTAATAACTACTTGAATACACTTTGCTTACTGTTAGAAAATACAATGGTACCTCCCAGAAAAAGATTGAGAATTCATTAATGTGGATACATCTTATCAGAGATGAGAGCTTTTCCATCTGTGGTCTTTTTATTCTCTCTGAAATAACTTTAGCACTTCCTGATGCAATTTAGATTGAGGTAAGGATGTTGTCAAAAGCAATTGCAATGTTTAACATGAAAACTGTTGACTGTTTAAATACCCATATAAATCATGCAAAGGAAATTCCAAAAGAATTTTCAAATTATTTTATCAGGTAGTCTTGGGGTCAATAGGCTTGTTATCAAACATAATGTCTATTTGTCTGTAGAAATCAAACATGAACAAGGTTATGAAAAATCCTATCAGAAGTGTGAGGGTATTCTGTCCCCTTCATCACAAATAAATAGGAAGTATGTGTGTACTAACCCGAACTTCATCTTTGTCTGTGGTGCCATCATACATTCATCAAGTCCCTGCAGTCAGTGCCATGCAGTCCATGCCAACTCTGACTCTGCACAGCTCAGCTGTGTACAGCAGGAGAAATGTCCCTGCTGTGTGGTGAGTACAGCAGCAGTACTGGGGCATACCCAATCTTCTTCATTCTTTGTGCTCTGCTCCAGCCTTGTCCCATACAGATGATCTGAATGGGTGTGCAAGGTGGATTTGCTGATGAAGTGTGGCAAAAGCAGTTCCTTCTACTTTTGCAGAACTCACTGTGCACATATGGCAGCTCCCTGACTACAGAGACTTCATTTTGCGGGGCTGTGGGATATCAAGAAGCTTTGCTGGAGATGATGCCATAGCCAGAAAGGTTCTGGACAAGTGGTTGAATCCCATTGAAATAACTGTCTCCAGACACAAAAGAGATTATGCAGTGACAAAAATAAAATAAAAAAAAAGTCCTGAGTGTGTTTAGTACTGCTCCTGCTTTCAAGTCACTGTTGTTGTCTCATCCATCAGAGACACCCTCTCTTCTAGATCAAGTCTCTGACTTCAGCTCTTTCAGCTCATTAGAGAACAATTCAATTTGTCTTCCTATTATAATGCCAGTATTTATTACTCCAATATGGGAATAAAACATGCATGAGAGAAGGAAAAGGGTGAAGATTATAAATACATTTTCTTAGCTTTTTGCACTTAGTCTGTCAAAAAGATTCATAACTGAGCAGTATAACAGTAGGATAATTAAAAAGCCATTCTTCTGGAATGTCTTCAAAAGTCCCTGTTTTTGGCATACTGCTAAAATAAAAGCCAGCATGAAAGTTACAAAAGATTCTATTTTTATTTTCACTCCAGTGATTTTTCCCCCCTGCTATCCCAACTCAGATTCCTTTCTTCTTTATGTGCAAAACTGAAGTAAATGAAGCACACATCAAAATACTCCAGCTAAAAGAGGAATCACTCCAAGGATCATTGCTTTAACAAGGATCACTAACTTTTCTTCCATATTTTCTACAATGACCATTTTTCTTCTGAAATCAGATGTCCCCAGGCAAAATTTAACTGAGAAAAAAAAAATCAAAAAATGCTTCAGGTCCCTGCAGCCTATATACAATTAAGCTTGTATTTTTTCTCAACCATTTTGAGCAAAATTGTGAATTATTTTTGTTTACATTTATGTTGTTAATAGACTTCCTAGATTCATCAGATAACTCATTTCTAGTTTCATCCAACATATACCCAGCTCACCTCTTAGAACAGCCTGTGGTCTGGCCATTTTCAGCTACAACCTTTTATCACAAAAGCCAGATTGAGGAGTTAAGTAGTCTTATTGATTGTCACTTTAGCAGTCTGACCAAACCCCAGAAAATTAAAGCAGCTCAGGTCCTGGAAACTTCTTTTGTTTTAGGTGGGTGGTTGTGTTCAAATAGCCTCACGTTTGCCTTGAAATTCTGCAAAATCTCAGTTGAATTTAAAGGAAACGTGTCGTAATTCTCTTCTTATCTGTTCACTATCCTTTCTGAGGAGCTGAGATTTCCTTGGTGTTAGAAATCTAAAACAGGTCACTGAACACAAACATAGATTTATTTTTTTTAAGTACTCGGATCAGCTCTGACTTTGACCTACATCTGAAACATCATTAAAAGAATGTGGATGCAAATTCATGACATTTATAGGACTGAATGTTATGGTAGGCTCTCAGTTTATGACCTCCATGTATGACGCTTCATAAACATCTTTTGTGAAATTGTATCTTCACTCATGATAATGTCAAAGTTCCCATGGATGTCAGTGGAGCCAGGCAGTCTCTGCTCAGCTTTTTCAGGGGCTGGTTAGTAAGTTTTCAGCCCTTCTCTGCACTGTAGACTTTCTGTTATTATGGTTATGTTGGTAAAACCCCCTAGTGCAACTGCAGTGCACATGCAGTGTCTGCTGGCTGGAAAAGTGCTTTGTAGGAGTACTTAAACTCCCTTCTTGAAAGTCATAACCAAAACGATCTAAAACTCCCTTCTGGCACCATAACAATATTCATGTCAATTTGAAGAGGATGCATATGAGTTTTTCATATAATGCAAATATAGTTGCGTCAGAGTACCTTTGCATGACAGCTATGGCCCACTTGAGGGGCTTACAAAATACCTGTGTTTTAAAATCTGCTGTTATGGAAAACTTTACACATAAATAGGAGAGGAAAAAATCTTCATTACTTTGATTTGTGTTATTGGATCACTCAGTTGTTTTTTCTGTGTTCTAGGTCCCTACACTGGCAAAACTTCCTACTACAGGAACTTCACAAAACACCAACAATGCATATGTAAGGCAGGACATAAGCGAGGAAGGCAGACACTCTGGGCCTGCATAAAGAGCATTGACACATCAGCATTAAAACATTTTTCAATATTTTTGGAAAAAAAACCCCGAACTTTAAGCAAAGACTTAAAAGAGAACTAATAAGTGATTTTCACAGATAAAAAGTCTTTTCCAGCTGTGAGGGGACACTTGAAATCAAGTGCTAAAGTGTTTGAAAATGCAGCAAGCATCCATAAAGCTTAACACTACAGGTCAATCAGAGGTGGAAGATGATGTCTTGATAATGAATAAGAAGTAGGTGGAAGAATGCCATGAATGGTTTTGGAAGTGAAATCACTTTCGTTTGAGGGGGAGATGAGGATCCAATTGTGCACTCAAAAAAGGGGTATCAAGATCAAAGCAACAGGCTGGGAAAATGATCATTAAAACAGCATTCTCAAAGGCTCTGACCAGACAAGACTGCATTTGTCAAGGTCAGGGGAAAGGATGTTTAAGATATGAGTGTCTCTGTGACTTGAACTGCCTGTTACAAATCTTGTTGAAAGATAAGATTTCATGAAAATGTAGGATGTCAGGAAATGTCTGGTAAGAAGTGTAATGGATTATGCATATTCGTGTGGGCATACACAGAATATTTCAGCTCTCACTCATTCATGAGTATGACATTATACAAAAGTGATCATGAGTGGGAATAACTGCCTCAAATATAGTCCAAAATTGAATATAGTGAACATGCAATTTAAATTATGTTTTCTTCCTTGTTACGGCAGTGGAATCTCTTCAACTGCATAATAAGGTTTAGACTGTAACTGAAGAAATCCTGGCAAAAGATGTCAAAGCATCTAAAACCATTAAAGAACAATAAAATTCTAAAACCTACTTAGTTTAGCTTACAAAAAGAGATTATTTATGAATCTGTGGTGATACTGAATTATATGCTAGAAAAATATGCATATTGAGCAAACCGCCTTCTAGTACATCATTAAGGACACAATATGTGCCTACAGATCTAAACCTTGGTCTGGGAAAGACCAATATGATGCTAATTTTTAGTGCTAGGTTTCTCATTGAGAGTGTGTTCAATTCAATCATATTAACTAGGGAAAAAAAGAGATAGCTCTGGCAAAGAGCTACAAGAACCGCATGCACTTTTGCAGGCCATAGTGAGTAGATAAATTTTGCTGAGGTCTGCCACTAAGCATTTGTCAGCACCATATTTGGTTCAACGCTATATACGTGAACTGCAACATTTTAAACCAATTTTAAACTGCGTTTTTCATACGCAGGTGGAAACATGGTTTTAGTGCTGTGGCACAGACCTTAGGTGAACCCTTCTAAGATACCAGTGTTCCAACAGAAGACCAGATTGTTATCAGAATCTTCAGAAAGATGCTCTAGTTGTGTTAAATAGCAATGCAAGCAGCACATACTCAATTTCAGGTCATATGTTCGGCCTGACTACCTGCAGTGGTTTACTTCTCTGCCCGAGTGTAAAGCAAATAAAGAACAAAATCAATCTGAAACAGTTGTTCATAACAGAGTTGGCCTCCAGAGCTGGCTTTTCTGAACTGTAAACAGTGAAGTTAGAATGTTACATTTGCTACTGCAGTGTTGTTTATTTAAATCCAAATATCAAATATGATTGAAGTTTGGCTTGGATTCAACAATTTGTACTGTATTTAAAGCAGCAATTCCATGTTTTGAATCACAGACTATTTTGCTTCTTTCAGGGTTTTTGTTATGTTCTTAGGCAATTTCTCCTTCTTTGACTTATTTTAAAATCATTTTTTTAAAGATATTAAAAGTGTAACTGTGGGAAACTCTGCTAGAAAACACAAAACCACACACAAGTCTTGTCTGCTCAGTAGAATCTGGGCCTCAGAGGCCCTTGCTGAGTTTCAAAGATTTGCGAGACTTTGCTCCAGGGTCATCTTGGAGCTTCTGGATAGTGTGAAAATATAACAAGAATTTTCAAAGAATTGTAGGTGCTAGGAAACTGTGAACAAAAAGTCATCCTAAGATCTGTAAGCCCCAATGGAGTAAACAGTCTTTGGAACCTGATGCACGTCAAAGTGAAAGGATTTTTTAAAATACATCAGCAACACTTAATAACTTCTTACTTTAAGATAGACTGATAAAACAGGCTGAATTTAGCAGAAAGCTTACAGCTGAGGTCAATACTCCCTAGGTTGCAACCACATAGTATTCTTAATTGAAAAATATTTAAAGAGTGAACAAAGAAAACAAAATGTCATTATCTCCTAGTTCCATGAAGTATAATTAAAGCATTGCATAAATAACACAGCTCCCCTAAGGTCATACCAAAGGATCAGAAGCAATGTAGGAAGTGAGTAAGGACTTCATATGGCAGATCTCAAGCTTTATCCCAAAAACAGTACTGTTCCTCTAATTACGAGAAGCCTGGCAATCAGAAGTCTCAGATAGTCACTGAATTCCTACTCATTCTACTACTTATTCAAAGGAGAGTGCTGTAGTTTAGCTGGATACTTGGAAACGAGGAGAAAACACATAAACTATTTGCACTGATAGGAAACGAAGGCAATTTCTGAATTCCTGCTGTCTTCAGGAGGTGACGATCATGTCTTTGTACTACAACTGAATTGAAAGTATTTTTACAGTACCTGCTCTTAAAAGTGTCTGTCTGACTGGATCACAGGACATGCTTCACACTGAAATTCAGCTAAACAATATTGAGTCTTCCTTTTCCTAAATTTCATTTTATTGATCATGAATTTAAAAAAACCCAGCCCAACAAATCCAGGTATGAACTTCAGTAAACCATATCACCAAACATTTGGGAGACCTGCACAAACAGACTTTAATTCTGTCAAGAATACTGGGCAATTTTCCTGTTACACAGAATTTTTTTCTTCTCCTCCCTTGATTAAGTGTGCTGTTTCCAAAGCAGTAACTTGTCAGATATGCCCCCGGCATGGTAATTCATTCTTCCATGCTGTAAAGTTACAAGCTAGCATCTGCACAGTGGCTATTGCAAGGAATTGAAGGAATTTTTATCAAATTCTTAAGGACTGTAATTCACCCAGAACATTCACAAGCAAGTTTTTCTTCACTGGAAAGTAGAAATGTGGCTTTCCCATATGGCAGCTTCATGCCAAATAGAAATTTCCCCAGTTTGCCACATACCCAGAATCGTTCAAAGGATCTGCAATCAGGCACTGTGGTATGTCCTAATGGTATGTCCTAAATGGTGGGTCAAATACAAAGCTATGGATTTGCATGTACTTCAACATGGCAAAGCTGAAGTCAGCGCTACACTGTTTTCCCCAGTTGAGAATATGGACTTCAGTTTACATCTGGACATTTTTCATCTTCATAAGACACTACTGTCTAGGAATTTGTGAAAATTATCTTTGTCTGGCAGAAAACAGTCTATACAGAAAGAAAATCACAGCTGCCTCACAGAGTCTCTAAGTGCCAGAACATTCAGCAGCTAGACCGTTCCTGGTTGATGGATTCATAGAAAATATTAACCTCAGAAAACTTAATATGAAGCCAGCACCATACATCAACTGTGTGACGGCAATGGCTGGGAAACAAGAATTCCAATACATGCGCTTATGCAGCATACATGCATACATGCACAATCACACCAAGTTTCAACATTTGTTTTAATTTTGTACAAGGAGGAATCCAGGATATCCTGAAATACTCATTTTTTTTCCTCTAAAATTCAGTAAAATACAGAAGCCTCATAATGAAAAGCTGCTACCCCAAGCTCCTGGAGCCTCACCACCAACAGCCTGAGAACTACAAACTACTTTGTAGCATGGGGCACACATGCTCTCTCTCCCTTCCTCACCAGAAATGTCATCCTGCACCTGAGAATTCTTACAACAAAAAATTTGAAAAAATTAGGTTTTTTCCTGGAAAGCTACAGTTTCAAGAGATCATCATTTCTGAGGGAAGAGATGTTTAATAAAAAAAGCATCCTGACCAGCGTGTGTAGAAAATCCCTTGAGAACACATTGAGCAGCTTGATGCTTGATGCATGTCTGCTTCACCAGACCATATCCTTAATATTATACACATGTAAGACTATCAGGCCTTTCATCCTGAAAGAAGGTAAAGCAGTCCTAGAGCACTACCGACATGATGAAAATGTTTCCGTTCTGTCCTGGAAATCTCAGAGTTCCACTTGTCCTTCAAATGAGTGTAATAGGGGCTTGTCCTATGTGAAACTGATTCTTCAAATTAACTGCAAATGTTATTGATCCAGAAAGACAGCAGTGTATATGGGACAAAGCCTATGGATGGGGAATTGCCTTAGATTTGACTGCAGCTGTTGGTGTCACAACATAACCTTGTACAGTTACATGATATTTGCCTTTTTTTTTTTCTTTTGGCATATGGCTGCATGAATATTATGATCTTTCTTGAAAACAAGTACTACATCCCTCCAGACCCAACTACTTTAAATAAACCTATGCTTATAAATGAACACACACATGTCAACACCGGTACATAACATACACATTGCAGCAAACTTCATCAGAGTTAGAGACAGGGTCTGGTTGTACCAGTCTGGCAAATGTCTCACTGGAATACTCTAACAGTTAAGTATAGAAGTGGCTATTCCAGGAACTCTGAGAGACACATGCTTGGTTCCTTTTTATTAGGTATGTCTGTGAACAGTGGAGCTGTGCTGGCTGGCACCAGAATAGGCTTTGGCCCTCAGCATTGCATAGGGAACATAAACTTGGCGAGTCTGCCTTACAAATCACATATAAATCAGAACTGCCCAGCAAACTGGTCCCATTGCTAGAATTCTTATTCCCACACACAGGATTACTCTGTGAAGCCAAGTGCCTTAAAGATGTTTTTGTTTAAACTGTGGCAATATAAACATTAAGGTTTCAAGGAGTTTATTCCTTCAGCAAATATTTTTACAAGACAAATAACAATCCTCCTATTTTTATATTTTCTTATTTTCTTTGTGGAACCATAAAACGTAATCTACAATAATCTAATGGGAAAATAAGACATATCTCCGTTAAATTTTTTCATTCCAGCCACTCTTTCACAGTTCCTCTCATCTCACATTGTTGTGGATATTTGTTTTTCTCTCTAACGTACATATATGCATATTAGTTTATTTGTGCTTTGAGATATGTCTATGAAAAGGTAAACTGGAATGTTAAACTTCTGTCTTGTTGGGACACAATATGAAGTAGTGTAGAACTAAAATATACTGGGAAAAGGACATGTTTTGGTCTACGTATCATACATTAGTTGTTTCCAAGGAGGCTTGTCATTAATAAAGCAGGCTTAATTTTTCTGCTCCATAGAAGTCTTTGAAATTAGAGGATTTCCAGATCTATTCATGCTGTTTCTGCACACAAAAAAAATGTAGGTATTCACGCTTCCAAGTGAAGTCAATGCACACAATGTTCAGAAGTCTCAGCTAACAGTCACAGCATGAATAGTCATACATCACTCTGAAAAATATTAACTTTATATTCAAGATCAAAGTAGACAGTGGCTCGAATAAGGTTGACTTTCTTAGCTCTAATAAGTATGGCTAAATACTTAAGTATTTTAGCTGGTATCCATCTGCTTTACCCATGAGAGACAGAGTGAAACTCAAGCAGAAACCACTAATCCTTGAAGTCAAATATAAAGTTGCCTCAAAAGATCTCTGGACTTCAGCCAAAATGAATTATTTGCAGAAGAGACTGATGTTTAAATAAATATGTATGTATGTATATATCACATCATGTAGATAGGTGCTCAGAAGGCAAAGTAGTACTTCGCAGACTATAATGTTTCCTCTTTAGACTGGAAGGAGTTTTATTGGCTTGAAAAGCAGATCTCTTAACGAAAATACCTACAGAGAAAGAAGTTCAAGGGCTGTAGCTGCAGCCATTAACAATTATATTTGCCACAGTTGTGTGGGAGTACTACTGAGTGTATCATTTAATTTAATTTCTTGTGCAGACAGAGTTTAGTTGCCAAATAAAGCCAGTATAGTGATAAGGTTCTCAAATAACTGTACAAGTTCATCAGTGAGTAATACTTAATACTGCCCATTTCCCCCAAATTGTATAAATATAAAATATACACATCTGATGCTGTGTGCTTTTGAAAGGAAAAGCATTAGCATTTATTCTTAGGAAACTACTACTAAAAGTAAAAGAGGTGAATACTAAGCATTCACTGTATTTTCTCTGCAAGGCATTCCTCCTCAAAAAACTTGTACATACAAGGCGTGCAATTTCTACAGCAGTGAAATTTCAGAAACCTTCTTCCCAAGCCTTGTGGAAAGGTGCTTGCCAGATTTCTCTCTATATATTTAACAAAGGATTCACTTAGAAACCTGGTGGAGTACTTGCAAAACAGAAGATTGGAACATGCAATGGATGGAATGGAGAAGGGTCACTCTGGATGCTGTGATCCCCCAGCAGGGTGAAGAGAAATATTTACTATTATTGGCATTTCACTAATAATGATTCTGACTGGAGATTAGCCACAGGAGTACCCAATACACATTAACTCATAAAACAGAGTTCTTGTGCCATAATACCCACTTCAGAGAAAGAGAATACATTTTAAACTGAAGAAATAAAAACAGAGATAAGCAGAACTGAATGATATCAAGCCCTAAGCATAAAGTTATCTAATTACTGATATGGAGAAGCATGTACTGTTCCAGTGGGAAACAGTAAGCAGCATATTAGGAGAATATGCTGGGGTAAAAAAAATAACAAAGGTGACATGTCAGCAAAGATTTAAGTGAAAGAAATGGGTAGCTTGCACACTGGAAGAAGCATAGTACAAATTCTACATGCAAAGAAGGTAAGGGAGGATACAGCAACAAAACAGTAGGAAGGACAAATAATTATGACAGGATCCAAGACAGGAAAGTACAGCAGAAACAAAACTTCTGTCGTGCTTTTTAAGCTGGATATAGGAAGAGTGAGAGAAAAAAAGAACTTAAAGCAAAAGACCAACACTGATTTAGCTGAGGAAGAAGAAATTATTTTAGATGATGATTATCGGGTAGGCTGCAGTGGGGAAGCTGAGTGCCAGGGAATGCACACAAAAGGAGGCTGAAGTAAGCCATGAGAGCAAAATGATGAGTGACACAGAAGAAAAATAGGTAGGTTTAGAAGATTATAGAAGCAAAGAAGACAAAATTGGATGGGGACCTGAATATTAGGAAGTGAGGAGTGAAAGGTAGTTTCATGGTTGTCAATCTGAGTGTCTGGAAAGATGGAAGAGTTGTCAACAGTGACGAAAGAAAAGGCACAGGGAATGGGTTTGGAGGAAAGACAAGAATTTTCTTTCTTTTTGATTAGTTAACCTGGGGTAGGGGGCAATGGGGAAGGGGGCAGAGAAAAAATCTGCACAGAGGAAGACATTGAATTTGAAGTTTACAAAACTGCTGCATAAGCATCAGACAGGACATCAAGGCGACACTGAACTCACCCAGGAGAACAGTACATAGCATGAGAAGATTAAGGAGAAGCACTGAGGAATATGGGAGTTCACATGTGCCAGCAAAAGATGTTCAGTTTAGAAACCTGTGTCATGGCATCAAGCCAGCAAGCTACAACTGCCACATCAGCAAGACTGACAACATCTGAGGAAGATTTTGAGCTAGCAGTTTCACTGAGGTCTGCATTTGACACTGTTCCAACAAACACATGTTGAGCCACAAACCTTCCATATGTCGAAACTACTGATCCCCCAGAAAGCTCTGCACATCTCATGGAGGCCTGAAATGATATTTTCTGAGAGTATTTAGCCCTGGCACCTAAAGCAACTTAACTAAGAGTTAAAATTCACTATCTGCAATAATGAGAAGTGTTAGAACTGGTCCTGATTTGACAAGGGTTATACTGTTAAAACAGAGAAGCCTTTTCACAAAGAAACAACATCTCTGTGTCATCTACCCTGCAATAACTTACACAGAAACTTCTGTATTTCTGGTCCACAGATACTATAATACAGTGCTTTTTGATTTAAGAGAGAAAAATCTATGTAACCTAGATGAACCAAGAATTTGTTTGAATCATCTTGGGCATTTACATGAACCACAAGAATAATTGGAATAAATAGAATCGAAGTTAAAAAAATGTGGAAGAGACGTAAAACCTCACACTTCCAGGCTCAAACCATGTTGTGACTATACAGCCTCAGGAGAGCTTTCCACACCTTCCTATTGATACTGGTCACCACCAGAGACAGAATGCAGGGCCACATTGCACTGCGGTGCCATGGCAAGTTCCTGTGCTCTTACTTGTGCCTGCTGCAGGTAGCAGCCACCCAAATAGGCGGTTCCAGAGACATCCAAAATGAAGACCTTTAGATCATCCTTAGGTTGCTCACTGCCAATGTTCCTTTTTTTCTCTCTTCTTAATCTCTTTTTATTTTTTTTTTTAAATATCTACAGAAATCTACTGTAATAAGAACATTACAGTTTTAAAGTACAGCTCTTTGGAGTCAAGTTGTAGAGTCAGTTTGTAAACACAGCTGAAAATTACAGTTTGCTGAACCACAGCAGAGCAGACCTTATGTTTGCCATGTGGAGCCTTAACTCTTGTAACACATTTGCAATGTCATTTTCCAATTTTTAAAGGGCCATGTCAGAAAAGTAAGTCTCAAAACACACAGCACCAATCCTCTGCCTCTCTTTAGTCCTTTGTAAAACAATTTATAGAATTTAAATTTCCAGTTAATTTTACCGCCAATTCTCCTTTCCACTCATCTCCACTCCTCTAGAAAAAATCAAATGTTCAGGAAGGAGGTTCATCACTAAATCCTCCCTGGGAAGGTGAATGAGAAAAGCATGAGATGGAAGAGAATGAACTGTTCAACCCTGATCTATGTTACCATGTTCGATGGAGTGGAGGGATAGGTGCTCACTTGTTCCACCAGTGGAAGGAAGTGGAAAGAGTTGCCTCTCAGTGGGATACCATCCCTTTCTGGCACCTCTACCAGTCTCTACAGCACAGTCTTAATCTGACACTGAATAGACAATGTCAATTTAACCTTGAACTTCCAACTGCTGTTCAGCTGGCTGATGATGTACACCCTTAACATTCCTCTTACAGAAGAAAAAATGCCTGACCGGAGACTTTTCAGGACACCTAAATGCTGCAGCAATACTGCCCCACTGGGAAGACCAGGTTGCCTCTTTTAACCTGCCCATTTAATCTGTATAAGCATGGTACATTGTATTGCAGAGATTCAAGAGTGTACACATCCGCATAATCCTACTGATGGCTGTTCCTTCTGGCTCACTTATTTCTAGCATTGCACACATAGCATCCCTATGGTCTTGGTCTGTATTAAACAAGATAATTCCCTGACACCACATGACAGCTGCAGCCACCAGATGGAGGAAAATCACCTGAAATCTACATTAAAAAGCACAGGAAAGGAAGAGCTTTCTTTATAATTGGTGCTGAATGTGAGACTAGTAAAGCTGGGAAAATATTCCCTGAGAAACACAAAGTTTAGGAAAGCTTGGTGAAATCAGACCATTTGTCAGAGGTAAAGAGGCAAGGAAATCATGAAGCCTGCACACACAAATAGAAAAATTTTCAGAAAATAGGAGATTATTCAAGTATTTAACATGCTTATTCTGGGAGAAGAAAGGGGCCATGAGGGGTATTTCCTTAGGTGTTGAGGGGATCATGAATCATGCTTAAATATGAAAGAACTTGCAAAACAAAGGGAAAATGAAGGAATAAAGGAAATTGGCAGCCAGAGATCTGATAGGAGTCTGAAACACTTGGGATTTCAGAGGATTAGCAGAGAGCAGGGAAAAAGAATAAAGGACAGAGTGTTTTTCTAGAAAATGTCAGCTTGGCCTTTAAACAAATTGTCAAAATACTGAACAGGGGGAAACAAATGAACAGAAGGGAGAAGGCTCAGTCAGACCATGACAGCAAAAAGTATGATGGTAAATGAGAAAGAAGTAAACTTGTCTAGGGGAGAAAAAAAGCTGCAAGTGCATAGGATGTTACCAAAATCATGGTAAGTCAAACTTCCTCCAGAGATGATGCACAGGGTAAATTCAGGAGCAAAAAAAACAAAATGAGAAGAAAGTCAATAAAGCACACAATGAATCAGAGGGACAGACAAATAATTTGGAGAAAGGTAAAAAGTCTATCAAGCATGAAACTAGGTATAGAGCTGAGGTTGGCAAGTAATACAACCAAGAAATAATCCCAGCTCTCTGACAAGCTGGTTTATTAGAGTTTTATAATATTTGTAAGTTGACTTAGCATTTCTGAGGAAATACCTCCATGACTATGATAGCAATCTGATTCCCTACCTTCTCTGTTTTGAATTCTTCCATCTTACAATGGTTACAACACTCATTCTTGACTGACGGTAGAAGTGTGGGGTGGTTACTGTAGGATTTTTATTTAGAAGCAGCAGAGAAATGACTCTGTTATGTCTGAAGGTAAAAATCAGATTTTCAGACTGCTGCTGACGCAACAGATATTTCTTTAAAAAACAAACAAAAATTACTATTTTTCCCCATATTCTGTAATTTTTTCACTATAATTTACGTAGCAAGTCTCAGAATTGTCCCTTGGTAATCTAAATTAAGCTGAATAAGTTTTTCCCTTCAACTACAGTATTGACTTACTACACAGAGGGTAGAGTTAGTCTGCCGACCTTTGGCATTGAAAATGCAAATTGAATCCTGGCTTTGACAAGAATGTTTGGATTTGGTATAAAAGAGACTTAGTCACGGTACATTTCCAGCTCCTGATTATGCCAAAGCAGGAGGGCTGAGTGAGTGCCAAGAAACAGTGGTTGCCACTCCCCCCTGAGGGAAGGAAAAATGGATAGCCCACTCCTGGCCCACACGCACTTTCTGTATTTCAGTCTTGCAAGCTGCCTGAAGAGACACTACAAAACAGGAGATACATGGAATTTCAAATTGTGTGTTTATTTTTGTTTCTGGTATTTGTGCAGAAGGAAAGTCTTCTACTAGCTACTCAACAAGCAATTCATTTGCACCAAATGGCTTCCAGAGCTTTCTAAAAAGCACATTTCAAATAAAAGCGTCTATGGGTTTTCCTGCATGTATGCACAGATACAACAGCTCTTAGCACACTCTAATATGAGTTATATGAATTTAAGTGCAGGACTTCTCAGTTCTTACACAAAACTTAAGTTCCTCTGCCTCTTTCTAAGGACTTCAGGTTCATCTACAGGATGGACATGCTGCTGGGTCCTGCAAAGTTTCTCCTGCATGCTTTCTGGTTTATAAGGCAATAATGGGTGAGCCTTTGCAGGTCCTCAGGTGAAAAGACCAATAGCAACGTTAACCATCGTTATAAAAATAAAAATCTAGAATATCAATTAAAAAAAAGCAATCCCAATTAATCTCAATAAAATTATTGCAGACAGCACATTTCTTCTTTTCTGTATTTACATTCTGGTTCACAAACAACATATTCTAAAACATAAAGATGACTAATTACTTGAAAGAGTCTCAAATAATATAGATTTAATAATCTATGCTAAATCTTAACTTCCAGGTAACAGAATTCATAAGGCAAATGAGTGCATTAAGTGTATCTGAATAAATTTAGTGTTTGTCAACTGAGGGAGGGGAAAAGAAATTCTATATTGCCACCTTTTTTTGATTAATTAAGACTCATGGGAAACATCTAGCTCAATTTCATTTAATGTTTGAAGGGGTTACATGGTAGAAATAACAATACCACTGACAAAAATGGGAACTTAGGAGTTGTATTTGCATGAGGAGAGGAAAAACAAAAGACTATCCAGATTCCTGGGCACACCTGTGGTCTCAAAGTTGGCATTTATTTAGTTGATGTGACCAGTTCTGACCATGTTTTAGCTTTTTTTCTACATATGTTATGTACCATCAAATAAGCAAAATAAATTAAGATAGTTAGGGTGATGAAATTTTCTTCCAGGAAATGAAAGAATGTTGTTAGGTTTTGGGTGGTTTGTTGTTTTGAAGTTGGTTTTTTTTTTGTATGATAACACCAGTAAAGATTACTTAATGGGATACATTAATTATTATTGACTTTGGGAGTTTTATTTCATTTCAAAGTGTAATTTCAGCTCATTTCAACAAAAGGTGTATTGTCTTCATTGAATGCTGTGGCTGAATCAGGACTAAAAGCCCTGTTAAAACTAAAAATAGACAACTACACAGAAGAGAGTTCTCCAAAGTTGACATTGTTCATTATCACGTGAATAACCTCTTTTGCAACCTTCTCATCATTAAAGGCTGGGCACTCCCCTTCCTTATCCACAAAGCTTTCCTTTTGAAGGGAAGTACATTCACCACCCAGATGGGTAATAGGCAAGGTGCAACACTGCACTGCCTCAAGTAGTTCTGAGATTACTAAGCAGAGGGAGGCAGATTTTTGTCTTCCAAATGCACTTTCTTATCAATAAAGCTAACTTCAGCGTCCTGATTGGTTTTTGGGGGTCTTTCATGTGAAGGACAGCTAACCTTTACAGATTGCTGGGGAAGGACTTTCTCTAAGGAGAGCACTTGTGGACTGAGCTGGCTTTTCAATCTGAGGAATCTTACTTTTCAATTTTTTATAAAGCTCACCAAGAACATTTTCATAGCCATGGTTTTCTGAATGTGTTTACTTAGTGAACCAGCACAAATGTTCACTAACATTTGAAAAAGAGAGTGCTTGATGTAATGGCATCACAATGGAAGCAGAGGAGTAATCTGAATATTAGTAATCAAGTCAGTGAAGCCCCCCTTGGTTTCAGATTCCTTTCCCTCTAAATATTTTTTCCAGGGTTGTGTAACAACACAGGAAATCCCCAGATGTTCTACTTCCTTCCCAACCTACTACTTCTGGAAGAACTTAGGTATTTTTGAAGGTAAGACATTTGTGAAAATTTTTTTCTTATTTTTAAATTTTTGGGAGTCTGTCTGTCTTGTAATGGAACTTGGATTCATTGAGATTTAACAACTGAAGATATTCATGTTTGAAAAAGTGAAACATATGGATTTGTGAAGATAAAACAGCACAGCAACTGGCAAAATCAGAATTGAATAGAGTGCTAAACTAAAGGATTTTGAAGTGTCACGCTGAGAAACTTTGATGCAACAAGCCAAATTCAAGTTTTAGTTGTGGGAACTGAATTATTGTGGGAACTCCTTGCTCCTCTTCATCCACAACAGAACTTGCCTTCTTATGGCAATAAAATTGGGGGTTCTGGTCTTCATTAGGTACATCAGTGCTGCATGGGGGGACCTTGCAATTCCAGCTTTCATTTTCCTTATTCTCCTTTCCTTTTTTTTTCCAGCCTTTTACTTGACTTTTTGGGTGTAGCCCTTCTAAGAGTTAGTCACCCTCAATTCCCTTCCCACCTAATGGAAAGAAATGGGTATTTCAAGGGTGTGATTCATCCAGGACCTTTAAAATATCTGACTGAGGTTTAGATGAATCAGGACTGAACTTAACTGACCAGGACATTGTTGACTGTAGCGGGAGTATGGATTTGCTAGTTGTGATGGAGGTGTCCAAATTGCAGACATCACCTTTTAACTAGCCAAAATTCACCCTTTGCCTTTTTCTTTACAGGAGGATTTAACTCTGATATTAAAGAGGCATTCTTGTGGCTCTCTAGGAAGTTTACTGAGGATCCAATGACTTTTGAGCCTTCTGTGATTCAGGCCACCCTCAGCTCAGGAACTGCATATGAGTTTACCTAAAATTTGGAGTTAGAAGTTTTTAGCCTGTCTGAGAAGGTGAGGCACTTACTTTAACTTTCTTGCTTTCAAAGATGAACTTAATCTGGCTGTATTATGCAAGTCCCATAAATTCAGATGGCAGAGTAAAGCAGGTATGTCCTACTTTAGGCTTTCCCACAGTACTTGTTTCCTTTTCTTTCTTCATCTCTTCCTCTCCCTGTGAAGTTCACACAGATCTTCATCTCCTGACTTCTTTGAAGAAAATTCCGATACCCCTGGTTCTTCCTGTCCCATTAGGGACACATAATTGGTCAGGCAATCTCACACTGTCAGCTTGGAAGCCCTTACACAAACTTACTTCCCTGCCACATATGCTTGCTGGGCACCTGAGCCAGTTCTCCCCTTGCCTGAGGAGTGGTTCAGTGGTCAGAGAAAGTTAAATCCTAAGCCTTTATATTTTTCCTGAGTTGTCTTCCCACTCTCCTGATCTCCCCACCTCTCTGCTCCTTCTTGGTGTTTCATAAGATCAATATTCTTTTTCTTCCCTGCCTTCATTTACTTGTTACACCAGCTGGTACTCTAACATCCCATAGTTAGTACAGATGTTGAGAGGACTGTGCAACATGGTCCACGACCCTTCTCCAGCTTTTCCTGACCATGGTTCAATCTCAGTGCACTTTTCCTGAAGCAGACCCAGCTGTCCATGTCTAGGACATGAAAAGGATGTTGACAGGATTAACTGGCTTCCTACTATTCCCATCTGAGCTGAATTCCCTGTCACTTTTGCTTTTTAGAAGAATTGGATCATCTCTGAATAATCCACTCAGTACCAGGGCTGTAAACTTACAATCTTTAACTTGAAGTCTGGTGAGTGAATCACACAAATGAACTTCATGATTCTTTATATCTGCTACTGTTTTCCTGTAAACATTTGGAGATCATCACACTGTTTTCTGAACAAACGGAACTAGAAACAAAAAAACAGGCTTTGCAGACCCTGCACAGCCGCTGGATCACCACCTTCCACAGCAGAAAGCAAATAATTTCAGATTACCCCATGTTAATAAATACATTATAGTCGGCTAGAGAATTTTGTGGACACACAAAACGTGTACAGTACAAGCCACTACCAATCAACTTCCACCACTAAAGGAAAACAGCCTTCCAGTCAAACACTCTGTGGTGAAATATTCTTCTCATGCATGGGGTGTTTGCAGTGGTAATGTTCCAATCTAGGATAGCATGCAATTATCTTGGAAAAAAACTACTGCGTTTTAGCATAATCTTTGACTTCAATTGACCCCAAAGCCTATGTAGATAATTAGGAGACTGTTTTGAGACACAGAAGATGGGATCTTCTGGATCCAGATTTTTTTCTTTAAAAGAAAACAAACTTAGTTCTACATGGTCGTGTAGCTTCCTTCAGTCAATGACATCATCAGAAAAGATGGCACAACCTAATTTTTCAGTTGAAGATTTTTTACTATCATATAATTAGTTTAATTACTGGTGATTCGGAATAGGTCCACTGAAGGTAAGAGAATTAATCCTGATTTACACTAGGAAAGAGAGTTGAATTTAGCGCCCTCTTTCTGATACTGAACATTTCACAAGTAGCACAGCACTTTGAGATTTGAGGTAGGTCCTTTCTGTTTATTTTATGTGTGTGTCCGTATCTGTTTTGAGAGCCTGCAGTAATCTTGCTATAATCTGAAGTCCCAAAATACCACAAGAAAGACTGTCTTACAATGTTTCCAGTCTAGCCAACAATAAATAATTCCTAGGAATACCACAAGGAAGTTGATTTATGGTTTGAATTCTCAAACAAAGAGCTCTGGACAAGGTTCAGATAAGAAAGTAATCTTATGGATGCTTATCCGGAACAAACTGGTATATCTCTGGGTCTTCACTCTAGACCAAAATGACCACAAGATAGAAAGCAGAGAAATTGAAAAATATATCTCGTATGGAAGTACTGAAAGGGTTTAGAAACAGGCATGCTTCTCTTAAAGTCACCAGCACATTTAAAAAAAAAAAAACTAATTAATTTTAGTGTGTTTAATTGTTGTCTGTGTCCCTCCCTCTCGTTTTTAATTTCCCCTTTACATAGCTTACAAGCCAAGAGTTTTTTAAGACTGCAAGGTTAACCCTGAGTGGACAGAATTTATAAACGTACTTTTCAGCAGTAGGATTTATATGAGGGGGAGAATATAGGATTTGCCAGGTGCAGACAGATGTAGATGATGCCTGCAGAGCTTTAATACCCTGATGATGATAACTGTAAACCTGAGAATTCAGAGAGACAGTGAGAAGGGGCAAAGCACAGCACCAATCTGAGCCTTGCAGCATTCCTGGGTTGCAAGACAGTTCTCCTCATGTTGTGTCAAGCTACTTTATTATCCTCTGGTTCTGAGTAGGCATAAAAGAAAAACAGTTCTTGTTTGCCTGTGAAGCTGAGTTCTGCTTAGTTCTGCCTCAGCTAACTCAGGTGCTGTCAACTATTTTTAAACTGGTTTAATTTTTTGGCTTCATCACCCCCCATTGTTTTCCAAGGATAACAATGAGTAGCTCAATTTTGAGTAACCTAAGGGCACCTGAGGGCATGAATTAACCAGAATGATTTAGTTGTGTTTGGTTGTTGTGCTGTAGGGTAAACCACGGGGAGTGTTGGGAGGTCTACTGATCTGCTGCAGGGGCTGAGGAGGTTGAGGGAGCTGCTGGGCTAGAGACAGGGCAAAATCATTGTGACTGTTAAAGGGCATATCATAGAAGCTTTTCCTAAAAATCTGTGTTTGACAACCTGGTCGATGAATTCTTGTTCCTAAGCCACTGTATAAGGTATATTGTACTTTGTATGTATACTTACTTGTACTAATCATGTAGTGAAGTAGAGAAAAAAACAGAGAATATTTTGACTCAGTGCTGGATAACATGTGTGGCATTTTGATCAAATTCCTAGCAACACATTTGGGTGTGTTCATCCCAGGGACACCTTTATGATTAAGATGAAGCTCTGGATGCTCTTATCTAGGCAACAGACTGGATCATATTCCGGGTATCCATACTATTATTCTACCTGAAACCACAGCACTTAAGGTTTAATATCATACTAGACAAAACAAGAAAAACTAATCCTGGTTTTGCAAGAAGGGATTGAAAAATAGTTTCTTAGAAATTAACGCAATTATTCAAGAATTTACAAGCAGCCTATGCAGTGTGCTGTATAGGGAGTGAAGAGTGGTATGGGGGAAAGGTTTTCTTTCCATTTATTTGATATGATCTATATAATTCACTTAGAGTTGTTCTTCCTGTGATAAATCCCATAATCCAGTATGAGTGACTGTAAAATTCTTTTGCTGTATGACATAATCATGCACTTCATAGCACAAAGGAAAATAAAGGTCATTTGATTGTTCTAGAAACAGTAAGGTGATGTTAAAATATCAGTACAAAATTGGAAAGTGAAAAAAAAATTAAAGTTGGAGAAAATCTAGTTCAGTGACCTTTAATATTTGTATTATAATATATGTTTTAATTTCATAACTGCACAGCCTTTTTTCCATCCAATGCAAAGAACAGGCAGTTCTTATTTACTTAGCAGCTATTTCAGTGGTAGTTTTATTGCCCACTGTGTCTATTATTAATGTTCTCTTAGGCTTTTCTATGTGCTAATAACTCTAAAACATGCAATTACTTTACAAATACTGTTTAGGGTATCTGCAGAACTACCCTGAGGCATGGTATATATTGTCCTTGTTTCACGTACAAGGATATGAGGCTTGCACAGAGTAAAATTGGAAGTACTTGCTAGTTTCAGATGCCAAGTTTGAGTTATCTAGGATCTAAATTTTTTAATGTATAATGCAGCATTCTCTATGTTTGAGAGCTCCAGCTGATACACACTGTTATTGGGAATGCTCAGACCTTTGCCTTCAGATGTAACTCTTAAGCAAGTATCCTTGTATACAGTGCCAAATTGATGACCAACACTGATTGTTTTGATTTAAGAGATTGTATTGGCTTCTCCCAGCTGAGGCAAGGATCAGAACTGTTCCCCACTGCAACATCAGCTGCGTTAACTGGGTCTATCTTAGTGATAGTCAATTTGCAATTCAGAGCAGAAGAAGGAAGCTTTCAAGATGCTTTTCATCATTGTGTATCTAAAATGCGTTACTGGTGCAAGTCCTTCCTGTGCCCCAATTAATTTTGTTTTTAAAAAATCAGAAATAGATCATAAAGTTATTTCCATCATCGTACTGACTATCCCCATTAATTCTTAACAGAAGAAACCTTCAGATAATTTTCAGAGCATTTTTTATATTTAAGCCATTGATATAAAAGCCAACAAAACTGTCACCAATGGGTAACAGCAATAACGTGGTTTGCCGATCACAAGCATTTTGACGGTAGGGAAATAGTAAGACTGGAGGAGGGACTATGATCTCCTAACCACAGTGCTATTTGTCAGTGTTCAAGCTTTTGTCCAACCCCCTTTGTCATGGTTTAACCCCAGCAGACAGCTCAACACCCCACAGCCTCTCACTCATACACACCCCTCACCCCCACTCAGTGGGTTGGGGTAGAGAATCGGAAGGGTAAAAGTATAAAAACTCATGGGTTGAGATAAAGAAAGTTTAACAATTAAAAAGAAAAAAAAAAAAGACACAAAAAGCCCCAACAATGAGAAAGGGGGGGTACAATAAAAATAAACCCGAGAAAAACAAGAAATGCAAAACAAAGTAATTGCTCACCACCAACCAAGCAACGCCCAGCCAGTCCCTGGGTACCAGGAACCACTGCCAACTTCCACCCACCAGCTTTATATGCTGAGTATGATGCCATATGATATGGAATATCCCTTTGGTCAGCTAGTGTCAACTGCTCTGTCTGTGTCCCCTCCCAAATCCTTGTGCACTCCCAGCCCACACTCTGGTGGGGTAGGGTGAGAACAGAAAAGGCCTTGATGTTGTGTAAGCAATAACTCAGCAATAAATAAAACATCCCAGTGTTATCAAAACTGTTTCCAGAACAAATCCAAATCATGGTCCCATACCAGCTAGTTAATTTTCTTCATTAACCCTCTCCCAGGCAAAACCAGTACACATTCTTCCTATTCTGTCACTTTCCTGCCTTTAGTTCTGCCTTACACAGGCAGGGGTTTGGATTATGTGATTTCTAAAGGTTCCTCTCAACTTTACATCCACATGATTTTAACATTTGCAATAGTCATAGTAAATGAAGATTAATAAGCTAAAATCTGATAGTAGATATAGCGTATTTTTAACATATAGAGACATATAAAAAGCTATCTTGGGTTTCAGTGGGAGGTGTGATGGATTTAACTTACTTTTTCAGACAAAATAATAAGCTCATTTCCTCCTTTATTTGACTTCCAGAACTTGGGTTTGAGGGTGTATATTTCCTAGGGCACAAATAACAACTGAAGTGAGAGGTTCTGGGATTCTCTTTGTACACTATTATAAAATGTGTAACAATAGATAAGGTTTCAGTTGCTATAAGATAAAAACCACAGAAGTCGGAACTCAGGTTTTGAAAGGAACTGACGATATTTTCAGATCAATTTTTATGTTTTGTAATTACCTATTTAATTGATTAATTGATAACTTCATCTGGAGGGGTTATGGCTTCATAAATGAGTGTAATACAGACATGGAGAATTTCAGGCCAAAATTTGGCAGCTGTTTAATAACTGCAAAAATGATTGGAGAATTCTTCCTATGAAAAAATATTCTACATGATATATAAATGAATGAAGCAGAAAGAACAACAGAATCCGGGCTTTTTCAGTTCTTGGCATTGAAGGTGAACTGGATAGAACAAGAGATTTCTGAACACCTTATCTAAACTTTGAAAAGCTTGTCCAGCTTCCAAATATTTTGAAAACATTTTTACTCAGATTCTTAATTTTTCACGACCTTTCATATCAGTACAATAGACAGTAAATGACTGATGATTGAGATAACAATCATAAGATTCTTACCACACAGAAAAAACCAAAAGTTATGTTTATATTAAGATATGGGACCAATAAAAAAAGTAACCGTAAGAGTTAGATGGAAATCAGATTTCACTCAGTATTCTGCTTCAGTATCTGATTTACCCCATATAACTATGAACTCATTACCCTCCCATCAGAGAAAGATTTTACTGTTATCATACCTGGAAGCAATTCTTATCTTTAATGTACCAGGTTTCAGCATCAATACCAGTACAGCCACATGCTGGTCATTCTATCTAACAAACAAAAGATTTCTCATTTTAAGATCTATTGCAGTTGTGAAAACAGGAAAGCATGCAATGTAGCATAGGAAGAAAATGTGGGGCCTTTTTAAAGTAATTGACTTGACTAAGACAGAATAAGTACATTGTGTGATCCTGCACCCACTGAAATTCAGCTTCAAAAGAACTGAAAATCCAGATGTGGCCATAGCAACTACTCTTTCACAAAGGAAAAAAAATAAATCCATCCCTCAAGGCAGAAATGAGCCCTGAACCACTTTGAAGTCCCATATCTCAAGCAGGTACTTGATTTCAGATTGGAACCAGAAAAAGGACACCTCTGACAGTGATGCTACGGTGTCCCTTGAAGTTATAACAGACATACAATATTGTAGTTACTTCCTTTTAGTATATGAAGCAATGATGACCTAAATGTGTTTTAAAGATTAATAGCTAAAGTGGAGCAGGAGCTTTCAATCAGTGTGGAAGATTGGTTATTAAAACTAGGTTTACGGTAAAAAAATCTTATACTGAATGAAATGTGACTCCTGTGCAAAGGACCAGTACAAGGTCTAAGCATCTCTTAAGGCTCTAAATCTCTACTGCACGGCATGACTGTTTCTTAAGGATCCCATAGGCTTTCAGAACAAGGATGAGTTTTATGAGGGCGGGACAGACAGTTCTGCAGAGAGCAGCAAGTAGTGTGAGAGGTAGCGATCTGTGCTCAGACTTTTATTTCTAGAATATGAGCCTAATTCGTAGTGCAGTGCAGGAAATCTGCTCTGTCCTGGATTTTCAGCATAGTGAAATTAATATCTTTGCATTATTTAAGGTAGCAGCCAAAAAAATGAAAACACTGTGCACAACTTTTCGATCAACTTCAACAAGAAAAACAAAAACCAGAATGGGAAGTGAATATTGTTTCTTGCTCATTGCTTTCATTACAGACCATATGTGCAATGCAAAACTGTGATGCATATCTGTGATGCAGGAGAAAGAACCACTCTCCATTCAAGTGGGTCAGCTCAGCATGAAATACACTGCCAGGAGAGTGTGAGGCTACAATAATGAAGAAGCTTGAAATCATGCAATGTCTAATATAACTACGCTGAGAAAAAAGAAAGGACAAGACAGTATATTTTATGAGACGTCAGCTCCTTCTACTTTATTTGATATTCTAGTGTCTTACAGGGCAAAGAGAATAAGACAATATACAGCTTTACAAAAGCACAGCACTCAGAGTGAATATTTTTGTTGTCCAGGAGATAAATTCTAAACTACATTCACTCTTTCTGTATCCTCTTGAATCCCTCCTTTCCTCTTTAGTAAGGCCTGGTTTATGACAGAAAAAGTGAACACAGGAGATATTTTCTTGGTTTTTGTTTTTTATTGCTGCACTGAACAATGTTCAGAGTTGCCTTTGACTTTGTCTTGGATGCACACAGGAGGTCACACAGCTCAACTGAGATAAAAGAGTGTTAGAAGAGAGACACTGATGAATCCTGGGAAAGTTTAGCCTAAAGAAAACAGGTCAGGTCAGATGCAGGATTAAAGGGACTGTTTGAGTAATCAATTTTGGACTTTCAGTTGCAGAGCCCCAATTCAGTGTCAAAGGAATTGAATGTATCATCCTGAGAGGAAGCAGAGAAATTCTTCAGCCTGGGACTTCTGGGAAAACTTTTGACATTATATGACTTCTTACATACTCTGAGAAAATAATCTACCTGTTTTTAATTTTTACCCTGTTTAGGGAAATAGGGTTATGTAATACTTGTTTGTACATAAACATCATTATGATTTTTCCTAAACCTGTAAGATCCTGAACTTTGGCTAACCACTTGGCTCAGGATGCAAAAAAACCTCCATCACAGGTAAAAGCAATGGACCACATGAAAACTACAGAGGTAGTTAATTGGAATGTGGTAAATTGGGCTCCAATTGTATCATGGAAAAGGGGATTTTCTGTAGCTGAATAACCACAAATGAGATAATACAACTGCAAAACCTTCTTGACGTCTGTGTAGACAGAAAATACAACACTTCTTCAAACGTGCTGGTAGGTCACAATGCAGGCAAAGGAAGGCTATTAAAGGTGCCCACAGTATTAATTTGCATTTGGGGGTCAAAAAATTATGCAGACAGACAGACTTCTGTGGACAGACTATGGAAAAGGCTAGTGTCCAGATGGTCAATTAAGTTGTGTGTGTCATTTTAAGGACACCTCTGGAATATAGCATCCATGCAGTCAGCATGCTTAATCACACATAAAACTCAGTGCAGTGTGGTGGCAAGAGGCACACTGAAACTTCTAAAGCTGAAATCAGAGGAACAGCCAACAAATCGGTCCTTATTCTGTAAGACTAACTGAAGAGACTCAGTGTGACATTTTTTAACAGCTTGAGTCTAGAAGCAGCGTCTATTCAGTCCAGTTATTCTAAAAAACAAGATTTTCCACCCACTGTTCTATTGCTTCTATTTTAACTTTGACCAAACACAGAAAGAACAAGTTTTGGGGCTTGTGCTTTGTTTTGTTGTGAAATGCTTATTTAAAACAAAAATAGTAGATTTTATCTTTTCCCACCATCTATTTTCCCATTTGGGATAGTCTGAGTTTTATAGGGTGATTGCATTGATGCTTATTCATTCAAACTTGTTCACATCTCTAATTTTCCATCAGACTTTGGAGACGTCAGTCTTGCGGCCTGAAGCTGAATCTATGCATTCATGCTAGCTGACCATGCAAAATGGGTAATTGTAATCCACAAACCTTGTTTGTGTATGCAATTACTCATTTTGCAGATGTAGATTTTGACTGGCTCACCTCCCATACCCACGTTAGAAATTTAATATTTTTTTTAAATTTTAAAAGCTATTATATGATTTAAAAAGTCATGGTTAAAGGTTAATAAATTATTTTCTCGATGTGCTTTGAATAGCCTATTTAGGTTAGTCAGCATCTTATTTGCCTGTCACCTGTGTGAACTGCGTTCTGGGCCTGATCTGTAAGATCACTATATAATGAACAAAATATACTGCTGACAAGACACAGTTGATGTATATGTTTTGTGTTTGTCACGATAAACAGCCTTATCACCAATAATGGAGAAGAAAGGAATTTCTTAATAAGTTAATTCCCCCTAGAAGCTGGTGGTTCCCTCCCTCAAACATCACATTCTGCAGATTGTGTCATTTTACCCTCTGAATTAATCAGAACAATAGAAGCCACAGTTAAATGTTCCCCATCAGGCATCTACATGTGGTAACCAGAGATCCTATTAATTTAAAGTTCTGTATTCCTGATTGACATGTAAAACCATAATAAATAAAACCTTGTTATAAATGCATAGCTCCAGTATGTGCACATATGATGTTCTCAATCTCATTGCATTACTAATAAATAGCCTTATCTAATAATTTTATAGTGAGAACATTTCTCATTTCTCAATAGCCTGGACCTTCAGGTCCCAATCAAAGGCCTCTGAGAGTTGAATGCAAGAGATGTTTCAGTGCAAAGATCCAGTTGCTCACTAATGCTTTACTTGAGAAGTATTGCAGTACTGGTCCTAATGCTTAATTATACATATGTCACTGATTAGTGCAATCTTGAAATAACCATTTAATATTATTTCTCTCTTAAAGTAGAAAAGCTCTCTCTAAGATGGCTGGAACACCAAAATAAAAAGGAAGAATATGAATATCCCAAATAATTCCCTGTTTTGACATAACTTTGCAACCAGGTTTCTAAGAAAACGAAATAGTGCCCTCTGGTGTTCTTTCTCGTTTTCCGTCACAGAAAAGTGATTTCCATAAAACAGCAGTGGCTTTCATTTCACTTCTGTAACTTCAGCCTTCTTGCAATGTTTGGAGTAATGTAGTCACGTACTGTCTGTAGCCTGGGTATGAGACAAGCTATATGTCTTCCTTTACATTTCTGACATAAGACCTATAAGCTTCCGTCTCTGCCGTTGAATCAAAACTGAGATTTTGTCCCTTAAAGCCCAGGAGTCTCTCCAGGGACACACTATTCATCACATCTTCCTGAAGTTGAGACAGGGTCACTGACAGAAGGGCAAATACACTGTGGCTTGATCAGCGTTGTTTGTTTGCATGTGCATCTGCCTTCTTTAAGGGTAAGTATTCCTGGCAGGAAACACTTCACTGTCACTACTTAGAGGAGATCCATACTTTTACATTGCACTGCACATTTTCTTGGTACTTTGCATATTATCTACCTTTATCTTATAGTGCTGGCTATGTCAGCTGAGTAACAAAGATACAAATGACTGGAGTGACAAGAATTACCATTTTTGGAGGAAAACATCTAACCGTTAACAGAAACTCACAATTAAAGCTGTCATTGTTTATTGGTCACTCTGGAGTAGACCCAAAATGTGCGACTTGTATTTGCAGTAAGTATCTGCCAGAACATAAGTAGAGACACTGCATTAAGGTGTCTATGGGCAAGTCATAAATGACTAGTTATGACCAGGGTGTCCCATTGCTATTATGAGATACAGACTGACCTTCTGTGGCTTGATTGACCTGGTCAACCATTTTAAAGATTGACATGATGGAAATTCTGACTGACAAATTCTAGAACTAATTTACCTTTTCTTTTATTAACCAGCTGTGTGCTATCACGGTGGATCTGAATAAATCCAGATTTTTGCCTTCTTACCTGTCAATGAGAGATTATCTCAGTCATGTCCTTTTCTCAGCTATGAGAAATCATAAAGCCAAAGAGGTTAAGGGATAAAAAACCCCTGCAAATGTCTGAAAATATTTCAGAACTTGCAGGTTTATCCTGTGCCATGTCACAGAGATCCAAACAAGTTATCATGGCTTCTGGTTTGCCTGAAACTTGGCTGAAGTGAGCTGGTGCCCAGTGGAGACCACCATGTAGGTATGTGTGGCCCACCACGTAGGTATGTGTGACCTCATGAAGTACATGGCCACATGTACCTCAGGTGGTACACGCTTAGTACCCACTAGCCTTGTGATCACTGAGGGCTGGTAAGGCCATACTCTGTTAGCATGTGATAACACTTACAAAGAGTTGAACATGACCTGTGCCAGGACTGAAAATGAGTAACTTTCAGACAAATTCATGGAAGGCTCTGCTGCATAGCTTCCCAAAGGTCTCCACCTATACCTTCCCCATCTGAATGACCATTGCTGTCTCACCACAGGCACCCACCACCTCACCTCAGCTCCCTATCTCTCTGTTTCACTCTCTGATCTCATCCTTTCAGGTTTTCCCTCCTTTGGCTCAAGCTGATGCCAGCCACTCCTGTGACTGACATCTGCTGCCGTCTTGTCTGGAGGCTGCTGCTGGCCATCCTGTTGTGTTTCTTCCACAACTGATAGTCCCAGCCCCTCGAGTAGGGGTCCAGGAAGCAGAAAGCAAACAAACAGGCCAACATCAAAGCAGCCCTTGGCAGTCTGATCCCACCCCCAGTTTCTCCTTCCCATCTGCTCACAATGAAAGAAGTTTTCTCCAGGGAAAGCAAGGGCTTCTGAGCTTTATTCCCTCCATGGCTGGGTAGCTTCACTCTCTGGGACCCTGTTTTGTCTTCCTTCCTTTACTGTCAAGGAAAACAGAAGGAAAAGGAAGGCTGGAGACATTTTATTGGAAGACCAGGGCCAAGGCTAAGACAACCCCAGGACACTCTATCAAAAATCATGGCACCTAAAATTCCCACTTAGCTGCTAATTGTGGCAATGCGAGACCACCACAAATATAGCCTTCACTACACAGTGAAAGGTGTCTGCCTGGTAGGACAACAGCTCTAAGAAGCCCCTGACACACCTTGTGGTTTGGCCTGGCTGAGATCTAGGAAACATGTTTTGCCCTAGGCTAGGGAATTCAACACACTCAAAAACATTTCCAGATGCTGTGGCAAACCAACACAGGGTAGCCTACAGCTCATGCTGAAGCTCATAAACCTTCCAGGATCCAAAGCCCCTTGGAGGCAGGAAAATGGCATGTTGGAAATGGCCCCTCAAACACTCACATTCCCAAGCTGTGCATGGGGATATTTCTTGGCACCACAGGCCGCAGCTGTGGCAGGGATTGTTTTAACAGTCTAATTGTCCATGTAGGTGACTGGGAGCATTTCACAGCTTGTTTCATTTGTTAATACAGAGGTGGCAAATGCCTTCTAGACCCCAGGTCTCCTGTTGGCCTTGACTTGGTACCCACCCAGGAACAGACTAAGCAAAACATCCAGTCATGACAGATCTTCTTGTCTTTCATAATTTCTTTTCAATAGAGTAATCTGGTTTTGTGTAACAATGCCTAATGTGTAATCACAATGTTGTACAAGTACATGTGCAGATATATTCTATTTCCCAGTCTCTAGGACAAGTCCTTCTGTCTGAGAGAGTCAGGATTATTCAGCTTGAAGAAGAGAAGGCTCCAAGGGAGACATTTTAGTAGTCTTTGAGTATCTAAAGAGGGCCTACAAGAAAGTTGTAAAGTGACTTTTTACAAGGGCGTATAGTGATAGGGCAAGGAGGAATGTCTTAAAACTAAAAGAGTGTAGGTTTAGATTCGGTATTGTGAAGAAATTCTTTACTGTGAGAGTGGTGAGGCGCTGGAATGAGTTGCCCAGAGTGGTTGTGGATGCCACATCCCTGGAAGTGCACAAGGCCAGGTTGGACTTTTTAAAACCCGGTCTTGTGAATGGTGCCCATGCCCATGGCAGGGGGTTGGAACAAGGTGATCTTCAAAGTATCTTCCATCAAAACCATTCTATGATTCTGCAGTTCTTCAGATTAGGTGGGAATGGTGTTGGGGGATAGAGCTTATAATTTCTCTTGGAGAAATTATTTTATGGTAAGGAAAAGAAAGAATGCTCAATTCAATAGAAAGGGGCAAGAAAGAAGAAAGCAAAAGGATATGATGGTGAAATTCTTGTGTTCTCCTTCCTGCTGCCCATATAATTTCTGCATTCTGCTTTAAGCAACCGCTATTGTAAACACTGAGTTACTATGTAAAACAGAACAGCCTGAGTACACCGCATCATACTTTACAGGAAAAGGTGTAAGGCATGGCTGCAACTTTTAAGAGTGGAGAGGCATCCCCATGCAGCTTTCAGGACACTTCTGCTTATCAGGATTTTAGTATATTCTGTCTTAAGTATCTGGTGGGCCTGTGCCTGCCTACTTTGTATGGTGACTTCATGCTGCCTGTTTTGAGCCCAGTGGGGATTGTCAGAGTCTATTTAAATTCTGTAGGAAGATAGGTTCTGATTTAATTTCTATTATGTTGCTGTAGTCCTTATTAAGTGCTCAGATATTATACATTACAACCAAGCAGGTCCTCGGTGAATCTCGCATATGCAACGCATAACAGAAGATTTGGAGGGGTGGGTGGGGAGAGGGCACATATTCTGATCTCATTTAATTTTTGAGTAGCACCAGTTTCTTCTAATTTAATGAGATTATAATCTGGCCTCCTGTCTTTTCGTGGCCCTACCATACTGCGTATTGCAATTTTCGCTCGTTAGACTTTAATAAACATCAACTTAATACTTAGTAAACTAGTTCTACTTTAAAAGAATAACACTGATTTGCAACCCAGCTCATGGCTTTAATCTTTATGTACTTGGCACCCGCCCAAGCCATGGGAGCTAGAGTTAATACAAATGTAAAGAAAGAAAAAATTTAAAGAGCAAAAAAATCAGAGCTCCTATAACAGAGCTCCTATAAAATATCCTATGTTTTAGCGGTAGCTTTTCTCTCTAAAATGAATAAATTAATAAATCCACTTCTTCATTCTGCTAAGATTAAATGATATGGCACATTGTATTTTTAAGGCAGAATTTCTGGGATCAAAAATTTGGCTCTTGCTCCTTGGAAGAGAAAAATGCAACAGTGTTCACAAGATAACCTCAGACATAAAGAATTTCACTGATATTTTTAGCTGTCAATGCTTCTTATAGACAGGATGCAATCTCACATGGAGGCATAAGACAAAGCATGACACAAACCCAGCTCAGCATGACTGAAAGCCAAGTGTATCAGAATAGGAACATGCATTTTTTAGGTCTTCCAACCCCGCATGCTATACTTCAGAGCCAGGGCTAATACCCATAGGATAGGGTTACTTTCTAGCTTCCTTATTTTTTAATTGATCTTGACAGCTTTCTAAAAGTTTTGGGTTTATCCCATTGTAGAAAAAACAAAAGCAGTGTCTCAAAAAATCAGTAAACATTCCTTTTTCAAGTAGGATCCTTGTACAAGGGCAGCTTCCAGAAATCAGCTTCAAACATGATACAAACCTATTCAATCAGTGTATGTCAACAAGAATTGTGGCTAGAGATTAATCTGGAAGTCAGGCAAGATGGGATTTCCCTACAAATTTCTGCTAAGGCTGCAGGGGATCAGCACTGTTCCCCCTAACACTTTTATGTTCTTCTTACACTAGTAAGTAAGCAACAAAAAACCAACCCCAAAACCAAACACTATAACATGTATGTCAGTATTTTATCTTTCAGTTTTTCAGTGGAAAAGATAAAAGCTGCAATACAAATGGACACGTGGTCAGTCTGAGCCACAGAGCGGACTATAACCCAAACATATTTTTTCTCTCAGGGGTTTTAATTCTCTAAATGAACAGAGGTAGCTGGGCTGAGCTTAACAATAAATAAACCCATTCTGCCATCTACTGGCTGTTCAATATCAACTTGGTGAAAATCTGGTTAATTAAAAATGTGATAAAAATAAAGCAGAATGTGCCCCAAAGTATTCACAAATTACATAAGGATTATTCATAAAAGGAAAAGAAGATACTGAGGATTGTTTTTAGTGTGTCAACATATGTTGTTTTGCTATAACTGTAACAAAAAGAAAATTCAATCTTGTTTATTTCAGATGTCATATGACATTTTTATTTAAGGAAAAGGTGATAGAAAAAAACCCAGTTTGATTGTATTAAAATATTTGGGTTTAAAAAACCCTTTTCTTACAATTCTTACAATTTTGTTGTTCACCTACCAAGTTTCCAACCCTCTTTAGTCATAAAACTCTCTCCTCTCAATGTTCTCTAGATTTACTTCTGACTTCTAGTAATTTCTGGTTTATTTTTAAGGTTACAAGTTTTACTGCATTTTCTTTAACAGAAGTTTCTCTGCAAAACATAGAGCAACCCATGACAACACTTTCTTAGCTCACTATCGGGAACAATGATGCTCTTAGATTTACTTTTAAATAAAGGCTAACCTTCCTATTTAGATTTTGCTAGACATTTATCCAAGATGAATACAGGTCAATGCAAATCTCAGACAGAGTCACTGAATCAATTTGGAGCAGGTCTTGCTAACCCTTTTCTCAGGACCACTTTGCAGTCTTGTTTTCTCGACAGCAAAGGCTTTTACATTAGCCTGAAATAGTTTGGGAGATTTTTGGCAGTGTGTGGTAGTATTTTTGCTGATGTAAACCAGCAAAGATGGCTTTGGTCCATGGTAGTTCTCTTTTCACAGACACACAAAACTTGTGGGTTGAAGGTCTGAGGTTTAATCTAATATTTACTGGTGAGTGCTTACTGAAATCAGATCATGGATATACTGTAGCAATAATTTATTTTAAGATACTAAATGTTAAGTTCCAAAAACTGCAGGCATCAGTTTTGGATTTAAGATTGAACTATTTTGGCTCTTTTAACAACAAAGAGACCCTCTGATTCCTATATAACCTATGACTCCTCTTTCATATAAGAAATAGATGGGACCACCCATCTTGCTGGCAGTGATTTTCCTCCAGAGCCCATGTAAGCATAACTGTCCATCTAAGAGTAGTGAGTAGGAGATTTAGTAGGACTGACTTACACTGGGTGAAATCCTGTACACCAAGATTTTTCAGATCACCGAAGACTGTCTTCTGGATAAAATAGCGGCCATTTCCCCATAATTTTCTTTTGTATAGGTTTGTAAGGTTTTAGTAGGGGGGGGCTACAAAGGTGGCTTCTGTAAGGAGCTGCTAGAAGATTCCCTGAGCTTGCTGGTCAAGGCTGAGAACATAAGCAACAGTGGTAGCGTTTCTGCGATAGCATAGTTAAGAAGATGGGGAGGGAGGAAAAACCTCTACACAAGAGCAACTGCAGACAGAGAAGGCAGAAGTGACAATAGGTGATAGAAAAACTCTGCAAACACCTGGTTCAAGGAAGAGGGAGGGAGAGAAGATGCTCCAGGCACCAGAACTAAGATTCCCCTGCAGCCCATGGTCCCGAGGATGAAGGAGTGCAGAGACAACCTATGATAAACTGACCACAACTCCCATTCCCCACTCCCTTGCACTTGCTGGTAGGAGGAGTCATAAAAAATTTAGAATGGAGTTGAGTCCGGGATGAAGGAAAGGGTGGGGGAAAGGTGTTTTTAAGATTTGGTTTTATTTCTCATTATCCTACTCTGTAAAATACTAATTTTTTTCTCTAGTCTATTTTGCCCATGATGATAACTGGTGGGTGATCTCTGCCCATTCTTATCTTAATCCACAAACCTTTCATTATGTTTTCAGTCCCCTGTCAAGGTAAGGAGGGGCAGTGATAGAGTACCTAGTATCTGGCTGGGGTCAACCTTCCACAATAGGGAACACCCTTAGCAGAGAGAAAAGAAATTGATTCCTCAATATCCTGCAGCTGCATGCAATGTAATGATCCATTAGACTGAGACTATAGGCAAAGATCTCTTCTGACATATCCCTGGTGCCCTGAAGGTCCTGGAGGACTTAAACTGGGATGTTCTGGGAGTTGTTACACACAATGTAATTAACCCTTGGCCCTCAGAGGATGCAGTCTGAAAGGTTGCCTCGTCATATATTTCATGTTTTCCCTCAACAAGGAACTCAGCAGAGAATTCAGCCACGGAAAAACAAATATGAAAGTTCACCACAAGAAATGGTGAGGAGAGATCGCATGCATGTGTGGGGAATAAAAACCTTTAAAGATTTCTAGCCAAAGCTAGTGCTGAGATGCAAGACCCCAAATTCCATTTCCTTTTAAGCTGCATGTACAATTTCTTTCTTAATCCCTAGGACAGCTGTAACCCTGGTGGTTGAAGATTATTCTACTGCACTCAAATACAGACGTCAATCACACAGTTCAGACTGGAAGTTGCCAAGGGAAGAAAAACACCGTTTCATCAGATCTGTATGCAATATGGATTGACTCCCTTTATTTCCTCTGTTTACTAAAATACACTAGACAGTGTCTGGCCAATGTCACTATACTCCCCACAAGCAGGTCTTGATATGACCTCCAGGACCACCCTATCACACAGTTAGCCTTGAATATGTCATTCTAACTCTATAGTTTTATGAATTCAACAGATCTGGATAAGATAGCTCCAGGACAATTAGCCTGTTTCTGCATATTGTCTTTTACTGTGAGATCTTCTGCATAACACTTCAATATGTTGTCATTTTCTCCTCTAACCTTTAACTAAAAGAGAAATCAGAGATTAAAAGTTAACATATTAGTAGTGAAAAACCAAGCCTGTATCGACTCATCACACACAGAATAGAGAGCTGCAAGGTGACGTCTATTTAGCCTGCTACACTAGTACAAGAAAAGTTAAGACCTTTCCAGTATGCTGAGTGCCTTCACCTAAATCTGACAACTCCTGGGCAGACCCAGGCCTTTTGCAGGTGGAATTGGATCAACTGGGGTTTTAAATCCTGAGCCTAGACAGTGAGAAGACCTGAAAAGGGAACTACGGCAATGAGACACAGAGATTGCAACATGTCTACAACAGCTGTTTTGGGAGTAGGCTGGGCTGCTCCAATTAGTCTCCAACAAAGCTTTTGGGAATGGAATAGAGAATGACAGCAATATACTAAGTCTGTCATCTGTGTTACTTTAATATGTCATGTGTTATCTCAAGGAAGGCTAAAATGCAAACCAGGGATGTTGAGCTTGATATAAGATACATTAACACAAACATTTCTCATATGACATGATTTGTACAGTTCGAAAACAGCCTTGGAAATGGTGGAAAAGGCAAGCAGGGTAATTTAATCAGAGAAGAACATGGCAAGCAATGAGTATGCACTAAGATTATAGAAAAGGGTAATCCACAAAATCAGCCAAAAGAGAAAACTTCCTTTTTAATTACAGACTTACACATAACAGTGCACATACATTATTACATTGATTTTTGCAACTGTTTCTAATTTGCTAACCAAAACTTTAACTTTGCCTTTTCAGGAGTGAATTTATTTCCTTTTGCAAATTGATTCCATTTGAAATGTGAGTACAAGCAGCACAATGTAAGTTTTTCATTGATAAACAGGACAGCCAGAGCCCTTTCTGTAGTCCTGTGGCCAACTGGCAGAATTTGATTGTCTCCATACTGCTAAATGCTTTTAGTATCTGTCCAAACAAGGCTGGATGCATGAAAATGGATGTCAGAAATGGTCCATAACCCATATCCATCACCAGCTCTCTGGGAATCACTTCTCATCTTGACTCAGCTGAGACAAAGACTATCCTATTAGTTCAAATACTGATAATCAAATTACCCAAGAGGCTTTCTGGCATTGTTTAATTAACTTCAATAGGCTATGTCCTCAGAATTCTCAAATCCATGAGCAAAATACTACTTTTCTGAAACTTTTTGAGGTCTCCTCTATCAAATAAAACATTAGAAATTCCAGGACTTTTATCCTCTGTTCTTTTTTTAGGTTGTAGGAAGTGAAGACAGCAAACACCCAGTGCTGCAGGAATCTCTCTCTTGACAGAGCATGTCCCTGCCTTTTAAACATTACAGTATTCAAACAGTGATGTTGATGCCACGTGACTATTTTTCACAGAAAGAGCACCCATCGTCATAAGCTTGAACGGAAATGGGCAATGCCTGCCCATATAATCATATGAATCAAAGTGACTGCAGAAGAAAGTATTCTTTCACTTCTATAAAATGCTTAAAATAGTAATCTGACAGTTCACTGAAGAGCTTGCAGTATGAAGCAAGGTTTTGAGGTTACTAAAGAGAGAAAAAGCTACTATTCAGCTAAATTCCCTCATTATTTTTTAACAGTTTTTGTACCTGGCTCATTAACTCACCAGCGTCTGGAAGAAAATTCTGATGTATGTAACTGGACAACCAGAATACTTTGCCTCGCAATTCAGATTGTCTCCCAACACTTCATAAACACTTTAAAGCTAGTGAGTGAGCACACGTGCCATGTTTCTCTCAAACCCTGCCTGATATAACACAACACGTAATGGCACTTGGTATGGCACTTTAGTTTTGTATTTTGAGAGATATAAAAGTAAGTTGTCAAACCTATGTATAATTTATTTTTTGAACGCAAAGCGCCTCCACTAGATGGTGCCAGAAGTCCACAGTAGTGGCCTCAATGGGTCCTACAGGGGCCTTTAGGTTGTTCAGCAGGGCTGCAGTGAGCCTCTCCTTACTGTACCAACTCAAGCATGCATGATCCTTCAGGGTTATGATTCCAACTCTTGGAAAAAAAAGAACGATATAAAACAAATTTACAAACTAGAAGAAAAAGGTTATCAAAATCACAGAAATAGGCAGGCTGAGCAGGACAAGCAGGACTGAGCCTCAATATGTGACATATTACTAAGATAGATAGATATATATATATATAAATAATTTATAAGTGTGGCACAAAAGTTGATATTAACCCATTCAATTTGTATTTTGACTATTACAGTCATCTGTATATTTTCAAGTTAATATGATAGTGGGTTTTTTCTATTTAGTTTTTTTCAAATTATTATTTCTACTTCTCTTCCAGGGTCTGATATACTTCTTTCAGTTCCTTTAGTGTAAAACTGGAATGATTCCATTTAACTTAACAGAGCTGAAATTGATGTGTCCCAGAATGAGATCAGATTCGGGACCCAGCTGCCAAATCTGTTCACTGAAGATTTCTGAGCAAGAAGAAAAACCAACCATGAACTAATGATATGTGTGGCTGCTCTCAAACTTTTTAGTCCTTCCCTTTGCACTGTATTCTTTTCTGTGAAGTGGATGAAGTGCTTCAAGAGGACTTCTGCAGCCTCCTCTCCTCTTTCAACCTTCCTACGAAAGTCTGAGGAGAGGCGCTTCTTTTCAACCTATCCAGAGCTTTCTGTGCTACAAAGTAACCTTAGGCAGCCTTCTTCACCGCAAGGTGCTTCTGTCCTGAACTTTCAGACTGAGAAGCTGATATTTCACTTACCAAGAAATTAAAGTATTTAGAAAACTTATTTTCCACTGTTATTTGACCAACAAGAGACTGGACTATTGTTCAAATACATCACCCGAATTGTTGTCTTCTCTCAGACTTCTTAGTATAAGACACATTTAATTGCAAAAATGTCTTTATTTCAGCTCATCCACCAAAGCACTATATACATACACCTTTCCTGCTCCAGCTGTGATGTCTGAAGGCGTTATTATATGGTTAATAGCCCAGTGTCAGCTGCACAGCATCACTTGAAATCAACATGCCTCCAAATCTGCTAGTCAAACATCAAGTGCGATGACTCTCTGATCTACTTCAGTCCAAATAAACCCACTGACAGAGATTGAAATTATTAGAGATTATTGGAATAACTTCAGCAGTTTTGGCTTATTTTTACTGGGAAGAGCTGGTGAACACTTATAAGAGTTAATTTATTTAAAGAGCAGAAGAAGTGGCAAGGGTCCTAATGAGCAGTTTAAAATAGTTAGACAGTGTAGCTTTGCAGTTGCAACTAGAAAAGGATACGAGTCAGGAGGGATGGAACTTGCAAAACCCACTGGACAAGTACAATGTTAGTCTGAGGGGAAAGCCCAAAAAAAGTATATTTTTGTTAAAAAAAAAAAAAGCATGTATTAGTCCTGCATTTAGTAGTGAGATAAAAAAAAAAAAAAAGGTCTTTATTATTTTGCTGAGGTTTCAGAGTTTCTTTCTGCACTCTTTCCTGAACTCATATGACAGGCAAAAGAATCAGATTTCCCCTTTCTCAGGAATGGCCAAGGAGGGGTTTCCAAAGACTTAACAAAACTGAAGTCACTTAGCCACCATGTATCAGTTCAGATTGACCAAAAAAAAAAAGTATTTTTCAGTCAAGAAGAATAATTTCAAAGTTTAGATTAAGCAGGGAGTAGACTTTATCTAGTTTGAGAGAAAAAGACCTCTAAGATTAGTTGTCCTATAGAAGTCAATATCAGATGTTTAATGAATAATTTAATTTAGAGAGTATAATTGATTGAAACTGAATTATTAGTAGAGTTAGTAGTGAGCTTCTGCTTCTTATTTGTTTGAAAATAAATAATAATATTTTTTAAAAAAACTCACTTCTGAATACTGAAATGTTCTGCTTGTGTTCATGAACTACTTTAAACTCTGTAGTACACTAATTTGATCAGAGAAAGAACAAAAAGAGGAAAAACTCAAACAACAAATCACAAAAATAACCCCACTAAGATCAAACCTACATATCAAATTAACATTATTTTTGTCTCTATTTAGTTCAATCTGGAACTGTAAACAATATTTGGTCAAATGACTATTAAAAGGCATTGTTGTGGGGAAACACTGGAATGATTGATAGTGTGTTCTGCAGGACAAATTCTGTATCTAAAAATGTCTAATTCGGAAGCATAATGTGAATTTCTGGCATTTATGATGTTAGCTGTCATTTGAGCATTTTTATATACTTCATGCTGCATATAACATTACCCAGATAATCTAAAAATATTGTCATGTTACTACATCCTAACATACCTTCCAAATAACAGTATGACAACTTTTACAACAAAAATTAAGCAGGTACTAAAACTACAGAGAACTTTATTCAGATCCACTCAGTCCTGTATTTCTATGTTATTTTATATGGGATTTTCTTTTTTCGTAATGGATTGTATTAGTAGTTAGGCACAGAGAACAAAAGCAATCAAAACTTTTCTTCAGCCTTTGAAGGTTATGTTTTCCCTCATGTTAAGCATTTCCACAAAGAAAAGGAGCAGTAACTTACAATTACTGGAGTTGAAAACTGAACTCTTCCAGGACATAAAATAAACCGGACTTTCAGAAAATACTGTAATGCTCTGAAGGAATGTCCTGCAAACATTGTGGGATGACTTCACCCATTTGAGGACATGGCATATTTGGCTTTTATCAGTTGGCGGCAAGACTGCACGTGAGTCAAAATCTGAGTTTCTCTGTCCCTGCTCTGCTATAATCTCAATTTGTTTCTGTATGCATGTGTTCCTATAAACAGAAATTACCAAAAATTTTTGGCCACATCTTCAGACCAACGAAGAGATTCAAAATGAGACTGTAAGAGCATTAGATTGATTAGAGAATTGGGAGAAAAGATCATTCTTCAGCTCCTATCCACTGGAGCACATTTTCAAATTAATGCTGAGCAGAAGCCTGAGGGGAGCAGAAGGACTACTGGCTGATGTAATGACCCAAGCCCATCACTTGCTGTAACTAAAAGACACTCCAGACTTTTCCTCACACTGGCCATTGCTCCCAACCACTTGTCTCATGTTGATCCTTGGCACCATCTCACCCTACAGGGAGCTGTAGGAGGGAGCAACTCAGAAAAATGTTGTCCTTTCTACTGGTGTAGGAAAGGTCCCTGCAGTGCCAGAGAAGTGTGGGTGCCTGCTCAGGGAGACCAGAGGACAGATGATGGGGCGGGTTGTCAGAACGAGTTTGCTCACAAGTAAGCATGTGGGTTGCTGTAGCTCAGTCTTCCAACAGCACCCAGAAATGTAGAAGAGCAAGAGTTAAGACTGTGCACTTAATTTTCTACAGCCACTGTGGAAAAAATCCAAATCTTGTCCCTTGTAAATCCTATGACTTCAATAATTAAAACCTTTATAATTGCTCAACTTCTTCCTCTGGAAGAACTGTGCTGGTAAGTCTTGGGACTTTGGAGCACGTAAGAGACTTTCATTTTAAAGGAGCTAAATTGGAGTGCTGACTTCTACAGCTCCTCATGCTTCTAATCTCAGGAGGTAGTATTTCAGTATTACATATAAACACACGTTTAACAGAAAATTAGAGAAAATTAAGTGAGTCCTTAAGGGATGAGGAAAGGAAGTTCTCAAAACTTTTAGAGTTAGATTTTGATTAAAGCTCCATGAAGCTTTCCAGAATAAGTTCAAACTGAGTTCAAGAACATTTTTAAAAATAATAATTAATATGAATGCTTTTGGAGATAGTGAAACTAAAACTGGATCTAGACACTAGGTCATCATATTATTCCTTAGTGAAATCTTAATGAAAAAATGAATTTAGAGGGTCTGTGGAATCCTCAACAGAGAGTCAAAGTGACCTGTGTAATTTTTGTTTGTGAGATGGAAATCAACCTGAGGCCAGAACAAACATGATTTTAAGGAGCTCGTCAAATTAAAATCATTGCATGCTGATGAGGAAGTATGATAGTTCTCACACAGTAGAAGAAAAAGAGAAGTTGAGAGGAAAAGACAGGGAACTGTCAAATTCCCAAAGACAACACTGAGCAAACCAGAAAAAATCCATGTGTGAGGTCAGAATTTTCATATGGATACTGAAGTCAGGATGCAGAGAGCTTCCGAGCTAAGGATGCTAGCTATTGTGAATCTCACTGCTAGGTTCCATGCTATCCCTCTGAAACATAGAGGTACAGCTTGTCACCTAGTTCAGGGCTATGTGTTTTTCCCTGGATGGATAGACACTGGAAAAGTTAGTTATTAAAGTACCTTATTTTTAGTTTGTCCTACATCTTTCTTTCCCTGAAACAGTCTCAGGAAATGCCGTTTACTTCATCTGAGCCATTTTTTGCATATTTGTGCAGAGAAGAATAATGTCAAGAAGCTGTTTCACGCATCCTTGTCTAACCTGAATATTTTCTAAACTTTTATATGCTTGCAAAGCGGTTTCCATTCTGATTTTCTCTCCTATGTCCTCCAGCAGACCCCAGCTTGGACTTCAGTCTCAACTTAACATACTTTATCTTTCTGTTTTATATAGACCTTCCAAGATGCATTCATAGCAAATTAGAGCAGACTATATGTCTCCTTCTCGAAACAGTGTTCAACGAGGAATATAAATGATCATAAATATTTACTTATGGAAAAACAGCAAAATGTGGGAAACTGGTTTGCTCAGAGAAACCTGCTATAGCTTCATTATTCTGTTTCACTTGTTCAATTTTTTTGGCAATACTTAAGATGTGAGTAATGATCAGCATATGTTACCAACTGATGAAAAATAATTAAATCCTAAATACTTACAGTTCCCTTAAGACCATGAAAATGCAAGTGTACTGCATTGTGAATCAAAAAGAACAACAAATCATGGGACCTAAATTCTGTGATTATTGGTAGGACATATTGTTCCTTAGAGACAACCTATGAAGAGTGTACTGTATAAGCTGATACTTGATAATGATTTGATTTGACTGGTGCAGCCTCCCCCTTGAATACTGTGCGCAGTTTTGGGCACCTCAAATAAATACATCAGGCTATTAGAGTGTGTCCAGAGGAGTGTGACCAAGGCAGTTGAAGGACCCAAGGGCCTGCAAGACTAAGGGGAAGTGAATAAGGTCACTTAGTTTGCTCAGCTTGAAGAAGAGAAAGCTGAGGGGTTAACTCATGGCAGTCTGCAACTTCCTCAGGGGTGACAGGAGGAGGGAAGTAGTAATCTCCTGTCTCTGGTGTCCAGCTACAGGACACAAGAAAATGGAATGAAGCTGAATCAGGGGAAGTTCAGATTTAACATTAAGAAAAGGTTCTTCATTGAGAGGGTGATTGATCACTGGAGCAGACTCACCCGGAAAGTGGTAACAGCACCAAACTTGTCAGAACTCCAGAAGTGTCTGAACAATGCTGTTAGTGATATGATTTAATTTTAGGTACTCCTGTGAGAAGCAGGAGTTGGATCTGATGATGGGTCCCTTCTAACTTGAGATATTGGATGATTCTGTGATTCTAATGAACTTCTTAATTTAATACCTCAGTTGTATACAAATGTTATTATCCATAACTTTTCTCCGGTATTTTCTGAATAAGGCAATAATTTCCTCAAAGAACACACCTTTTGTTTACTGAAGATCTTTTGTGAGCAACTATATTATTAGGAAATATGAAAGCCTTAGGTCCACAAATGAAGCTGCTCATTCAATAAAAAGTATGCAGTACTCAGTTCCAACTTGCCTCTGCTTAGAAACAATCTTTCTAAGCCACAGCTATTGAGAAGAATAAGAAGCCATAAAAGAGTGGTAAATAACAGCTCATTTGTGCATCCTGATTTACCTTTTCCCATTATGCAAAAATAAGAGGACATCTTGTAACAGAACAATCCAAAAGAAATAACTGGGCATATTTTTTATTAAACTCTACAGCAAATATGATTTACGGCATTCACTGCTACTCAGTGTACTGGCTTTTGCCTCAGGCATATTTTTTTGAGACTGTTGGCTACATATCCAAATAGTAGTTCAAGAACCTTTACGTTTTTACGATGGGATTAGAAAAGTAGCTAATCCTCATGCATCAGAAGACAACCTAAAATCAGTGACTGAAATCAGGAAAATCCTTTCATCAAGGCACTATATAACACTACCCCTTCCAGACAATTATGTAATCCAAGCTAGGGCAAGCAGAAAACCCTGACAACCTTTGCTCAAAAACATGCAAACTCCACCTGCTTTGAAAATCAGTTTGTTGAAGCAGTCATTTCATCAAGAACTTGCTAGGACAATAGGACTAACAACTGCAGAGCATATATGTGTGATTTACCTTTCTTCAGGATGAAAATGTTAAAGAACCACGCCATTGCAAAATACAGTTTAGCAGCAAAGAAATTATCACATTTCTCATCACCTGTGGAGCTATTTTCTCAGATATTTGCAATTATGCACTGTAATAATTCAGTTTTGAATTGAAACCAATTCCGTTTGAATGGCACAAATGAAAGTAATGAACAAATTGTACTGGTAGTTGAGTCAAGGATGAAGACTAGATTTTTTTTTTTTTTTTTATTTACCACTTTCCATTAGGGCAGTACTGAATTTATCCACCTCTGGTACATCAGTTCAGGTAATGTAGCAACCTTTTAATTTACCAACCTTAAAATATACTATTATGCCACCAGATTACAGTGGCATTATTCTAACCCCACCCCACTTCTCTCCCAAGGCAAAGACAATATTATCAAACCTAGACAGCCTCCAACATCAAAGATGAATACAGTTATGCAGTTTATGTTTCTCTTTCATTTAACTTAGAGGACTGGTTAAACTAATTATTAATGAGAACCCATGTATGGCTAACTTTAGGACGCATTCAGAATCGCCTAAGTAAGAGTATTAGGAGCCTGTCTCCCTTCATTGATTTAGATGTCCCCTGGAGAACATTTTTTTCTCACATAACGTAAGTTGACCTTTATCTGCAAATTGAATACTAATTTAGTTTTTCATTTAAGAGGTATTTGTTGCTAGAAGATTTTTTTTGTTTAGAGAACTAAGTTTTAAATCTGAGAAATTAAAAAGATTCATAGGATAAAGCTGGCCTAATAGGAAGCTTGCATAGCAAAAGATTGGATTTTAAAATTCATTACACATTCACTCAAGCACAGTAAAGAATACCTTATTCAGCAAAACTGTCCTACTAAAAGAATGAGTAAGGTGATATACAGAAGACTGTAGCCTGCAAATTCCTTGGGTTATGTTTTTTTTTTTGCCAGAAATGTTATTCATATAACAGATTCAATTAATTTTCCTCTTTCTGCTTGCTGCATATGTGACCATATATATTTTCAAAGCATGTCCTTCGGCCAGATATTGATTTTTATTTCATATTTCTGATAGAGGATTTTCAAGTCCATCTGTCTAGATTTCATGGGATTACTAGGTAGAAGTATTTCTTTTCTCCTTGTTCATCAATACTTTTTTGATGGCTAAGACATTACTTTTCTCAGACTTCAACCTTTGAACAGAAGAATTAAATAAAATAGAGTTTGTCAGACATCAAGTTTTTGTATCTCTGTGTCTTAAGTGCCACTTACTTTTTCTTGTGAATAAACTCCAATTTTTGATAAAATAGCAAAAATAAAAGTGTCTCCAAAATAAAATGCTTCCTCTTTTATATATAGTTTGGGTTAAATATGAGTCTAGATCCAAAGTTCATAGAAATATATTGAATTATTTTAATCCGAATGTTTGGGGTTTGGGTTGGGCACTGCAAAAGCCTGGAATGGTTTAACTGAAGACCGCCTAATGTAGAACTGAAATAGATCTCCATTCTAATATTTTGGAAAAATCATAAACATCTTAATAAATGCTGATCTTTGTGGGCATATAATTCACTTTTTGAACATACAAGCACTGCAGGTTCAGTGATTTTGACAAGTAAAGATACATGATGCATCATACAAGACAGAATTAGTAGTTTCAGTCAAGATCCATTTCAAACCTAAGTAGCCAGCAGGGGTTGCTATTTCAAAACACAAGCACCGATTAGTTTCACTAAGGATTTGAAAAGCAGATGTGAGATTCTAACCAAATATATTAAGGTAAATGTGACTTAGTTTGTTCAGACAACAATTAGATAAACAACAAAAACCTGCAAACTTTTCAGTACACAGACACAAATATATATATAAAATATATGTAAGCATATCTTTCATATATATGTATACAAGCTAAATCCCCTCGAAGTGATCTAAAAGTTCCCATTCACTGCAATGAATTATCCTGACTGGTTGTCATTCTCCTGCTGTGGGCAAGGGATCATTCAAATCACATTCCATAAGGAAAGTCATGAAAGAGATACATCAACAGCTTAAAAATTAGTTTTTCTGGCAGAAATTGGTATGTTTTTTGGCTTGTCAGTTGGTAATGATTTTTCACGAACAGCAATAAACACTCCCCATCACTGTCTGAGACAGTGAGGACTAGAAGTGCCTTTTCCATGTAGGCTTTTCTGCTTTATGTTCTACAGATGTGTCATTAAAAGAATCTTAAGAGTAGCTATAGACTTTGGCACTAATTTCTGCAGCCGCATGATCTGTCATTTATTACTTTACTTTTTTACATTTACATTAATTTATGACATTACTTTTTCCACACATCTCATTTGAATTCTTATGGGTTTTTCAATGACGGTATGCATGAATAGTACTTTGTCATATGGCCCTGTAGTGAAAAAAGGCTATTTTCTCTGAACAAGAGTACATTTGCTTTATTTAAGAATGTGAAAGAATCTAGCGAATTAATGGAGCAATTCCTGTTCCTTGAATTAAGTAATATGTGTCAGATGTGAGAACCAGGAACTTAACAGAAAACCCCAAATGTAAATTGTATCATGGCTTCACAGGAGATGCCAATTTTATAACTACTTCTATATGAATGCTAGAAGTCTAAACACCAAAAGAGGTGGACTAGGATGTCTACTTTTAAGCGACAGAACAGACAACTCAGAAACTAAATGGAAAGAGGACAATTTACACCAGAGTGTAAATGACAAAACAGTAACAACCAAGATTTTGCCAGAGAAGGAATCATACTGTAGTTCAACACAGCTTAAAGTCATTAAAGATTAGCCTTGTCAACAGGCAACACAGAATCCTTGCATCCATATCTATATAACTGGGTAATCATAGTGGGATGTGATATCAGGTATACGAATGCGATGGCAAGATTGAAAGGGAAGCACTGGAAGAAGAAGACTGCAGGGCTGTCAAAGGTAGAATAGTTGAAGGTTTTGGAGAGACCACGGCACAAACAATAAATTTTGATCTACCATTTCTAACTGCTTTCAGAAACAAATAGTCAAAGAATGCACAGAGGCAGAAGAAATTCTGAAAGCAGACCTGAGTACTAGCCAGGTCAATCAGACAGACTCTCAATCAGGGTATTGCTATAAGGAGCTTCTCTGTAGCAGCAATTGTAATGTACAGATCTTAAAAGCCTTTAGGAAAATGAAATGTCCTCCAACTAGCAAGAAATCACTATAGTAACATCAGCTTTTAAAAGATCATCATAAATATGTGAAAGTGTTAAAGGAAAATTCGAAGAAGCAGTTAAAAGAGTGAAATATTTGAAGTGGTATGGAGCTTGTTAATCTCAAGGTAAATGTGTAAGCCTTATGAAAAATATGATAATAAAATGAAGAAGTTGCAGTAAAGTTAAGCTTTAGGGTAAAGGGAACTATAAGAAATACAACAAAAAAAAAAGGAAAAAAAAGAAAAAGAAAAAAATCTGAACTTGTTTACCAATGAAGAAAATAGAAACAAAACAAAAAACCAGAAATGCACCAAAAGCTTTGGCAAGTTAAACATAAGACTCTATGAAGTTACAAAAAAAAAAAAAAAAAAGTTTTGAGGAACAATTTACTAAAGGCAAAAAAAATTGGAATAATGTTTTTTTCTTAAACACAGAAGAAAAAACATCTTGCCACAGAGCAATAAGGTCCCGTAAATGATTGAGATGTCAGTAAAAGATTCACAAATGATAAGACCATTTGAGGAAAAATAGCTAGGTTATTGTTATTACTTACAGTGAAGCAATTTAGAGACATTCCTACACTGAAACCTTTCTTTAAAAAAGTGACTGTGAGGAACTACCTGAAATTACAGTGTCAGTAGAATGGCCTTTCAAAAAAGTCAATTAGGTAAATGGTAATAGCTGTTGAAGACTGGAATTTGAGAAATAACAGAAGTATGAATCAATACATTCCACTTTTTAACTGGAGGAATGAAAAGTGATACCCTTTGTATAAATGGTTTTAGAGAATGACAGAGCAGTAAACTGAACCCATACCAATAAGCAAATGCAAAACAAGGTTTACGTTAATATACAGATAGATATATATATGAACTTGAAGGGAAAGAATCAACATGTATCATGGAAGGTAATTATATTTCAGTGTCTATTAGAACTCCGGATAATTATCATGAAGGACAGCCAGTTTGATAAAATGCACGTGTGATTTTGGAACCACTTTTGGTCTTCACAAGTTTTAAAGTCTGAGTCAAACTGGGTGGAGATGAATCTCAAAGATCTGACTGAGCTGAACTGGATTTATTTCACATGTGTTCTCGTCCAATGGATGAGAAGAGGTGAAAAAAGAAAAAAGAAAAAAAAAAGGTATTATTCTAACCTGGAAAGCATAGTTTTTTCTTGTAATTCATACCAGAAAAGAAAAAAAAAAAAGATATTGTGATGTATAAGAAGATCTGATTTCGGATTTGTAATGAATGAAAAGAAGGAGCAAAAGGTATAGAGAAATCATTAATTTTCCAAAAGAAGACATTTTATATGTATAATGTTATAGGAAATCAGGGAGACCTGTATGGTTGGACATGCTAATAAACAATCAGGAAAAGGAGTTGCATAGTAATGTTTTTCTGGTATTAATCAGTAATATTTTGCTGATGGCAGAGTCAGGAAGAGTCCACAAAAAAAAAAGGTAAGAAAAATGATCCAAGAACTTATTGCATTGCAAAGAAGTTGCAGACACAAACTACAGTTGGAAAAATTCTTAAAAACCAGCCTGCTACAGTGTCACTTTTTAAAAAGTCATGCTTTTCTTGCATGTGGCTTTAGAAGAATTTATCATTTGACTGTCATTTGCCAGACTATACTGTACTAGGTGGGCAGCTGGTCTGCCCTAGGATCTTGGCTGTTATTCCTATGTTCTGCAGAAAGGACACATTTCCAGAGCAGAAAGACACACTGGCATCTTCTCACAAACTAAAACCCACCTGCATGGTCACCAAAGTGAAATGATGTTTCCAAAAGGTCATTGTATTATTGAGAAAACAATTCTGCAGTCTTTTTAAAAATGCTTGCTCTTTAGGAATTGTGAACACAAACACAAGATCTGTAGAACTCAGGATTAAAGCTGACATGTTGTAAATGCTGATTTACTTGTGCTGCTGAAATGAGTAATCACTGTTTGTGACATTTGTGGGTTTTAGACTCTCCTTCCTTGCCTCAAGGGGACAATGGATAGTTGGTCATACTTGCATATCAGTTTTATTAATATCTTTTTAAGGTGAATATAACAGTGTCTGGGAAGTCTATGCAGCATGAAAGACACAGTCCTGCTTGTCTTGAGGAAATTTCTGATACTAACAAACCACACTGTTAAAACTTTAGAATTTGTGAAATGTACCTTGTCTCATTTGATTTACTGGTATCTCCCCTAACTCTAATAGCTGCAGGTGTTCTTGTGTTCCATTATCATTTTCTTCTGATTGATGAGATTTTAAAGACTGAAATAGCAGCTTCAAGGATTTGATGTATTGCTACAAGTCCTGAGAAGAACTGTTAATTTTAAAATCATATAAATCAGAAGCTCTATTAAATTATCACTCTGTTGACAAATTCTGTTTTAGGTCAAACTATCTAAATGTAACTGATCTTCACAGATTCAAGGTGAAGAATTCAGATCACTTGAATGATTCTGATACCAAGAAAATATCTTTTTGGACACTTTTGGAGGAAGGCAATTGTAAATAGTGTTCTGACTCACTCTCTCCTTCTCTCAGTAGCTAGTCACATCTTGACAGCTTGATCAATTTGATTTCACTGGGAGGCTGCTCTGTCCCTGCGTGAAGGTGCAACGAAGAGTGATATTGGGTGTTCAGGGTGCTCTTTGTCTCTCCACCACCCCGGTCTGTAGGAGATTTCCCTCATGGCACTCAATTGTCTTGTGCCCTCTGTGGCTTCCACCAGCTCCATGGAAGTTGCAGCTTTTTTCCTACAGATACAAACAGAGCATGTGTAAAATTAAAGAAGTCTTTAAAATGTGAGTATACTGATACAGTGAAATATCTTTTCATAATGTTCTTTCTAAATCTGTAGGTTGAATTATAACATTCAGACCATATGTTCTCTAGTTTCAACACCCATTGAGATACAAAATGATTGCTGTTGATATTAAAAGTTTAATGGATTTGTTGTGGAATGCCTAACAGACTTGCACAGCAGCCTAAGGAAACAATGACAGCCAACTCACTGCTCACCAACAAGAACAGCTTTTGTTCTACTCTTTTAGCAACCAAAAATGAAACTTATTTTTCCTTACTGCATTTTGCCCACAGAAGAGAAATATTTTCTGAATCTCAACAAAGAAAGAAAATGACATTTCAAAATGTGCGTGTAACACAACATAGAAGTTTACATTTGATAAAAATCTAAATTTTTTCTTCTCAGAGCTTCAAATCAAGTGCACTGGATTAACATTCTTTGAATTTCAAGAAGAGGAATTTTTCCCTGAGCTTTTATGTGATTTTCATGGTCAGTGTGTACTTCCTCATTGGAGATATATTAGAAATATTAGTGTAACTGTGAACCAGCTGTGCTGCCTTGAAAGTATCCAACTGGCATCGCTTGGCTCTGCCATAGAACAACAATATAAGAAATATATTAAGCTCTTAGAGAGTATTCAAAGGAGGGCAGCAAAGATGATGAAGGGCCTTGAGGCGAAGCCATATGGGGAGCGGCTGAGGACACTTGGTCTTTTCAGCCTGAAGAAGAGGAGATTGAGGACAAACCTCATTGCAGTCTGCAATGTCCTTGTGAGGGAAGACAAGGGACAGACACTGATCTCCTCTCTGTGGTGACCAGTGACAGGATCTGAGGGAATGGCCTGAAGTTGTGTCAGTGGAAGTTTAGGTTGGATACTAGAAAAAAGCTCTTCACCCAGAGGGTGTTTGGGCACTGGAACAGGCTCCCCAGGGAAGTGGTCACAGTGCCAAGCCTGACAGAGTTCAGGAAGTGTTTGGATAATATTCTCAGGCACATGGTGTGACTGTTGGGGATGGTCCTGAGCAGGGCCAGGATTTGGACTCCATGATCCTTGTGGATACCTTCCAACTCGGCATATTCTGTGATTTGGTTCATGTGGCTTCATGCAGTATTCTGTAATTCTAGGTCAGGTTGTTGCTCTTTCTAAACATAGGTGACTCCATCCTTAGACACAATGTATTTTCCCTAGCAAAAAGTGTGCATATTCATTAGTCCTGCTTATTTGGGGTTTCTTCCCAGATGCTGTATTTCATTTGTGGTAAATAAGCCTGTCCAGGACATTGCTGTTTTTCAACCATAATCCTGTTACTTACTCTCTCTTAGATATTAAGACAATGCACTTGGTACGTATTACTTCTTTTCTGAGCCTAACTTGGGACAGAAATATTACAGGAATGCAATAATTTCAGGGAAGACTGTTTTTCAGACAACACTAAAGTTGAGAAACTAGACTGGTGAGAAGATTGTTCTTAAGGGGATAAAGAAATGGGATTAATTGAAGTGTCAGGTCCAAACTATTTCCTTATTAGTACAAGGGCAGACCTGCTGTTAAAGTTTAAACCTAGAATATCTAGATTCTGTTACTGATTTGTATCATAAGCTTCTTGTATGGCCTATAGCACCAATCATCCATGTCTTCTGAGTCAAACATGGCCTGTAAGAAGCCTCTGTGCTGCTTTTTCCTTTCCGTGCTGTTTCCACCATGAACAGCAGACTTCCATTGCAACCTACATATGTCAAATACTGTATGATCTGATTTATTAGTATTATTTGAGACTCTTGAAAAGACTGAGCTACTGAAGCACAAGTAGTATTGGGTTTACAGTGATCATCTGCATGGTTTAACCAAGACATATGTATTGAAGCAAATTTTCAAAAATTTCTACAAAAATATCTAGAATTTAAGCAGATAACTTTTAATTTTCAATTATTTAGGTAACTTTTATTTTTCAATTATTTTCCAATTTTTCATTTCCAGTCTTGAAATCGTGCAAAAAAAGATAAGTGAATATAACTGCCCTAAAATTGTTGGCTTGGGTTGGACAATGGTCTAACCCAGTTTTCACAACCATGGCCAACAAATGCGACATAGGGAAGAATGAATGAATAAAATTATGCATAGATACTTAGTTCTGATTTTTATCTCCAGCAATTTGTAGCTTAATATTTCCAGATAACTATTCTACAAAGTTCAATCAGCTTGCAGATGACAAGTTGGGCAGAAACGTTGATGTGCAGGAGGTTTGAAAGGCTCTGGAGAGCGATCTGGACAGGCTGGATTGACAGGATGAGGCCAAAGTTTTGAGGTTCACTAAGGTGAAGTTCTGGGTCCTGCATCTGGGTCACAACAACCCCGTGCAACCCTATAGGCTGAGGGAAGAGTGACTGGAAAAGGACCTCAGGGTGCTGGTCAATTGGCTGAACATGAGCCAGCAATACACTCAGGTGTCCAAAAATGCCAGTGGCATCCTGGCCTGTATGAAAAACAGTGTGGTCAGCAGGACCAGAGAAGTGATTGTTCCCCTGTACTCAGCACTGATGAGGCCTCACCTCTAGTACAGTTCTGAGCCCCTCACTTCAAAAAGGACACTGAGGTGCAGGAGAATGTCCAGAAAGGGCAACAAAGCTGGTGACTGGTCTAGAAAAAATGTCTATGACTTGCAGCAGAGGGATCTGAGGGTGTTTAACCTGGAAAAAGGAAGGCTTAGAAGGGAGCTCACTGCTCTCTACAACTACCTGAAAGGAGGTTGTGGTCAGGAGGGCATTGGTTTCTTCTGCCATTTCTCAAGTGAAAGGATGAGAAGAAATGGCCTCAAGCTCTACCATGGGAGGTTCAAGCTGGACAACAGGAAGAATTTCTTCACAGAAAGGGTGAATTCCATTCCAACATTGATGGAGTCATCATCCCTGGAGGTGTTCTATAAATGGCTGGGTGTGGCACTTGGTGCTGCGGTTTGGTTGGTGGGGTGTTCAGTAAAAGGTTGGACTGGATGACCTTGGAGGTCTCACAAATTCCATAATTTTATGTTAAGGGAAATGAAAATGGAAGAGAAAGAGGAAGGGGAAGAGGAAGAGGAAGAGGAAGAGGAAGAGTAGACAGTGCAGTGGAAAGATACTACCACCCATGGATCCAGCAACAAGATTTGGTTGTTGCAATTTCAATGCCCACTGGTCAAAGCGATGGTCAAAATCTTGATCGGGGGTGAGCCCACACAACATAAAGTTCAATGGCTTAATATATGTTCAGGTTCCGGTGGGAATGCCCAGGTACCTCTCCTTGGATGAGGAGTATTACACTGTCTTATGCAACACTGTGAGTCATGCACAGTCCTCTGGTGGAAGGCCACAGAAATGAGTCTGGGAGCACCTCGGGGGTCTTTGATGGTTTATGACACCTTCTAAGACGTGACAGCTCCCTCTCTCATCAGCATAGTTTAGCCAGATATGCCCCATCAGAAGAGATGAATAACCCCAGGCCTACTTGTGGATGGCCCAATACCTAACCCACCCGGGGGTCGTAGATTTTTACACCTGAGCCAGTCATGTAAGGGAGGAAACTGACATGATAAAAAGCATTATGTCACCTCACAGGATCTGCTTCTTATCAGCCTTTTCCCTTATCTGATTCAAAAACCCATCTTGTTGCTTAACAAAGGTCAGTCTGTCATGGTCATCCTCCAGTGGTGGGTGCACACTTACTGGGCACCTGAGCATTCTTAAGCAGATCAGAGGTTTCACCACCACACACCTAAAAACTCTCCTCCTTCCCTTTGGCTGGAAGGTTCAAACCTGGCCTCCGCAAACACCCTGCAGCTTTTGCAAATGGCCAATTGAGCCATTAACCCTTCAGCATTTCAGTCTCTCACATTCCATGCAAGTCCATCATGTGATTATAGTGTGTGAGTGAGAATTATTCTAAAATTAGTATTTCCAAACCAAGTGCAAAAGTGCTCGAGGTAAAGCTTCTAGCAAATATTTGCATGTGATCAGAATATATTACCTGCTTATTTAATTTCAGATCCATAATCAAGATCACCTTTATTAGATTGCAGTAAATTTTTATTGCACTGCTTTCTCCTGGGATAGGTGCCCAAGGGAGTGAACCCCTAAGGAGAAGCCAATTCTCTAATTACTACAGCCGTGTTCAGTTTGTATCCATCAAAGCACAATATTCATCTTTGTTTTATCTGCTAGGGCCCATTGAATAAGAAAGCTTGTCAAACATGTACTTGAGAGTGTTGCTGCTTATATTGTTCCAGATTTGATTTCATAGTAAGACACTGATGCAAACCTGGAAGAATTACACCTGTCTTTTTCCAGGGAGGAGTCCCTGAGTAGCTTAAACCCTGCAGAGGTTAGGAGTGAAGGAAGCAAGGAGAGGTGTTTTGAAGTTAGGGTTCAGGAAGTGCCAGGTAATGTAATTCACTGCTTCAAGATGTAGTTCTGTACTTTGCAACTGGACTAGGGTGGGACATTTGGCAAGTCTCTGAACACGGCTGAACATTATTCTTCATGTGGCTATTGGAAGGATATCTAGAAAAGGCAGCAAAATAATCATGCATATGTGGGGCAACAGGGCTGAAATTGGTTTACAGTATACAAATAGATTCTTCATTGTCAGTGTTTTGAAATCAAGTGCTTTTCCTGTAACATAGCTGTGTATACCAAAGCTCTAATAGGTAAATAATTAAGATTTTGAATGAAAGGCGTACAAGTCCAGTTCAAAGCACCTTCTGCAAAGAGATGATGTAAACCAGAGAGTGGAAGAATATAGTGTTTGTATATGTGACAAATATTCCTCTTGGTTCAAGAATAGGTACTTTGTTTTTCATTAGATGCGATATTGGAGATGTGTCATCTTTAATCCATTTCTTTCAAGCTCGGTTGTCAGAAAGAGTGAAATTTCTTTCAAAAAAGACATAGCTGCTAATCCCTAAAAGCACACTGCAACCACATTCTTGTTCTTCCAGATTTCTAATCAATGTTTCCTTCTGCAAGGATGCCCTTGAACCTTGGAAATGGCCTCATATTATTAATAGAAAAGATAAGAAGTAGTTTTTATTTCTGTTCTTGTCTTGAGGAGAGGGACACCTTTTTAAATATTTGTTTGCTTTGTGACAGTGTCACAGTTTCACCAGCCAGCTGAAAACTCATAAACTCAGTATGAATAAGAGGGAAAAAATGATTGATGTGGTCTGTTTTCTCTGGAGCCTGTCCTGTAGTGCTTTAAAAGAGCCCCCAAATGGTGGAACGTGTCATTTTGAAGCAAAAGCCTTTTCCCATTGAGTATGGCCAGGTACTTGAAACAATGAAAGGGATCACTGGTAGACATATATTTCTTTTTCACAGGAAGAACACTGTGTGTTAGGAAGAAACTGACTAACAATCAGATTTCTTTGGCAAAAGATGTGGTTCTCTTTTTTATACGTATAATTCATTAGTATTATTGAATACTCTTACACATTTCTTTTAATTATAAACTATTTCCTCATACTTGGTTCCTCAGTCTTCAAAGGCTTTAGTAGTTAGATAAAAGCAGGTACATGTTAGAAGCCTGGGTAATGTGGGGGTGTTAATATGTGGTAGATTTTTTTTTAATCTAAGCACATGTATTTTAGGAGCCATTAACTTTTCTTTTTGTAAGGAGGTCTTAGATTGACTATTACATTCCAAGGAAATTCAGTGTGGGTTATTTCAGTCACACAGCGAACAACACTCCTCACCTGGACAACTTCTTGTCCAGTCAGACAAGAGGGAAAAATTAATGTTTTCTCAGATGTCCTCACAGGGCAGAGCTGGGTGAGAGCCAGTCTCCAGTGTGCCAGACAAATGAATAACCAAACTCGCAGACCACGACCAGGACCAGCTGTGGGACAGCTCAGCTCCTGGTTCTGGTATCCGCAGGAAGAGTTTGAGTTGCAGGTGGTTGAAGATGTGCAGAGACCATTAAAATCAGCATTCTTCTGTGATGCTAAACACGTGTGATGTGAAAAGCCCCTTTAATTGTAGCTATACAGCAGCCTCTGTGCACTCACCTGTGATAAACCAGGCCTTTCACGAAAAAATATTGTTCATATAGATACTAATCTGTGCTCAGTGACAGCACAACACTTCATCTACATTTATTTATCGAACACTGGGATAGGCATACAGCGTGTTTCTCTCAAAGCTTCCATGAATGTTAACGACAGGGAGTATCACTTGTAGGCAAAACTTGTGCCTAGGAAAATAGGGAAAAAGAAAGCCAATAAAGCACCATGCGAAAAATATTAGCTTGCTGAAAAACCCTTCATGGTTTGAATTAATTTTTAGTTCAGCTGCACTTGTTAAAACTATAAATAGATAAATAGTCTCTTGCTTTTCTATAGCTTTTTTCCTCTTATAGTGAGCTTTAGAAGTCTTCACGTTCGGTGATTTTTATTTTATTATATTTAGCTATCACTGCAAGCTCTCTTTCAGAGAACTACTTTGATAGTAGGCTGTTTTATCTCAGTTCCTAGTGTGATAAAAGCCAATTTAGAGTCACTTACTTTATACAAAACAATGGAAAATACAAGATATTTTGATGATAATAGCATCTTTAAAAAAAGGATGACCATCTGCCGTTATTCACTTCTCCTGCTTTCAATGTCCTTTTGAGCTCCCGTTTCCCTATGGAAAGACAAAATCACTGAGATCATTTTCAGTCCTGTCAGCTGCGAGGATGCGGTAACCATCTTATAAGACAAACATATGGCTGGGTCTTAAGGGCTTTTTCAAACTGGGAATCCAAATATAGGCTGCCAAGTTGTGTACAGAAGCATCTGCCACGTTGGTTCCCCATCGCAATGCCTCCCTGCACAACCAGGAAGCCTGAGCTGGTGTCTGCTCTTTTCCAGGCTGGCATTTCATGGCAAAAGCTAGTCACAAAAATCCAGGTGTGTGTATATGAAGGCTTAAATTTAGGCTCAGCTTCAGGCTCCTGAATTTGAAAGTCTTGGAAATAATTTGGGGAAGATGAGACTCGCCCATCCGGAGTGTTACAGCAGAAACCCAGCTGTGAGCTGCTGAGTGATCTGACACGGAGGGACCTGGATGTTGGGCAGTCTCTCCAGGTGGACCAGGGAGTGATTATTTTGGGATACACTTTGAGCCCACTGACTGAGCAATGCCATTCACACAGTCCTTATTGGGCAGGCCAAGAAAGACCTATTCATACTCCATCTGATTTATTTTTACACAGTTCATGACAGAACTGTTGCCTAGTAGCCCCAAAGTGTCTGCATCTTGCTTTCTTTGCGGTTTCTTGGCTTAGATGGCTTAGCTCCCTCAGGACTGTTAAGTAGAAATTGCTCCGATGCATGGGACAGCACCAGCTCCTCACAGCTAACCAGAACGTGTCTCCAACTTCAACCACTTGATTGTTCTGCTGTACAGTGTTGCTGCCTCCTGCCTTTCATGAGAAGTGTTGTAATTTGCCCCACAAGCAGTTAGGAAAGCTTTGGTGCTGACAGAAGCCACAGGGCAGCTCAGACTGCCCTGGGAGCAGCAGCACGGGCAGAGCACTGTAGAGAGCGGATTTAGTGCCCTGTGGTCAGCCAGCTTTCCAAATACAAAAACTGAGGAAAACAGCATCAGAAAGAGATTTAGCTCAAAGGCACAAATCAGGTTTTGTTGTAAGTAGTGGATTTCATGGCCCTCATGGAGAAGAAGTACTGCAAAATGTAATTCACATTGTCCTGATTATTTTCCCTTCTCTGTGGACACCAATGCCTTCCGTTCACCAGAGTGGTGCCATCCTTTGCAATGCCTTAGAAGCAGCTTCACATGAAAAGTACTGAGTTGCATCTGATGGCTCATATTGGAGGTTGACTCCTTCCCTTTGACTTTGAAACATGGCAGCATTCTGGCAGGGGGGTGGCCTTGCCCATGCCTTCCTTCTACTGAGGGCTCTGAAAAAGGTAGGTCTGCGCTTAAGAGGAAATACAGCCAAAGGAATTTGCAGTTGACCCTTTACTTCCTCATCAACCCCTTACACAAGAAATACCAGTATAGAGAGAGCTTGATAAGGTATTTTTCCCAGGTAATCAGCATAATTATGACAAACTTTCTCATGAAAATGTTTGTGTGAGGACAACTATTTTCATTCAAAATGTGCATGGTGCTTGTGGGCTTACATTATTGATTAGGTGATCATCATAGGTTTTTATATAGTAATATTTATTTTTTGCCTTTTTTTTTTTTCTTTGCCTGGGCTTTTTGTGTTTTGGATTTTTTCTAAAAGCAAGGCATCTAACATGTTCAGCAAAACAAAGACTGACCATTTTTATATACTTTTAGTTTTAAAAACTCCCTATTCCAGGAAGTTAACTTACCTGTTCTAAAGACGTGGAACTTGCCCTGAAAATCAGAGAAGGCAGTGTAATAGAGAAAGATCTGTGAAGGTGCAGGAAGTTAGATTTATTGCCATTTGTGAAGCCATTTAACACTGTTCAGAGCAGTTTTAGCTCATCAACACCACACTGATGAATCTCAAAATATCTTATGTGTATCTGAGACAGCCTTCTGCAACGTATCTTCACTTGTTCTTACTTAGTGTTTGCTCTCACCCTTTGCTTTATTTTCTTCACCTTACTTTAAAACTTCAGTCATTTACTACAAGAGTCAAACCCCTTCTCCTCCCCACCCCATGTACTGAACAACCAATTAAGAAACAGCGTAAACAATTCCTGAAGTACTTCCTTTGCCTAAGCCAACTGCAGGAACCATATTCCTAGCCATCAGAATCACACTGGAAACATGCCTTGAGCAGACTTAAAGCTGCAGCCATTGCAATCAAGAGATTAACAGATAAGTAACTAATTTTGGTAAGTTGCCCTCCCACACGGACTGTTTTAAACTTCAAGATTGATAAAATGAGACATTTCACAAACATGAAATTAAAATAATCCCCTGTAGCTGCATTAATAAAAACAGACAACAGTCTTGACTCATGCATTTAACACTGTCTGAAAAAAAAAGAGTTTTAAAATTATTGTTAGGTATGCGATTATAGAATACAGAAAATAATTTTTCAAAAATAGGTCTTTATTAGCAGTCTGGGTTAAAGGAGTGGATATTCACTTTGATTAGGGTTTTCTGTTGAGAGGAATAAAAATTTTAGGTGTTCACAGGTTACAAGTTTAAAAATATGGAAAGTGATCTATTTACAGTACAAAGATGAAATGGAGTTACAATGGCTAATAGGGTAAGTGTTGCAAGTTAGACATTAGAAGAGGGATATGAACCCAATTTACGGGGCAAATTAACTTTTTCAGAACACTTGAGCTGGTGCAAAGATAATGGTGCCTTTAGGAGACAAACTGCCTGCCTTGCCCGTGTACTCTACAATGTTTCTCTAATGATTATAAAGTTCTTTAGGCAGGCTTTTTCACCAGCCTAAGGGAGCCAAAAGACATCGATAAATGTGCAACAGAAATAGGATGAAAACAGGACTTAATGCCCTAACTCTCCGTATCTTAATACCTGCATAAGCAGCTCTGTTTTTTCTGCTCTGTGTAACTAAAATTGTGCTTCTGCATGACATCGCTGCCACTGATTTGCAAATGGAGCTACACAGTGTTTTCAGGACTTGAATGCAACCCCAGAGAAACCCTTAGAAATAATATCCTGGAAAGCAAGGTAGCAGATAGAGCCTGACCAAACTGAAGGGGAGCTGAAGCCTTTCAGCAGTGTCCATCTGAGGCAGTTCAAATATGGACAGAAATGCATTTGGCAGGTTCTCTTTCTTTCTTGATAACAAGCTGTACTGTGGTTCACCTTGTGGCCACAGATTTCACAGTGCCTGATACAAGTAAGGTGAGCGGTGTCTGGATCAGTCGGCCACTGAACAAGGGGATCTTAACATGCTTTTTAGTGCAGAAAGTCTTCTGCTGTTTCCAGACTGTTCAATAGGAAAGGGAGACAGACTTAAGTGATGTACCCAAGGTCATGCCTCAAATTAGTAGCAAAATGGGAAGCACCTCACAAACGGTCCCCTTCTGAAATTGTGGAGATGATCTGCCTATCTGAAAATAAAAGAAAGCTAGACCTCTTTGCAGCGCCCAATTTAAGCCAATTTGTATTGAACAATTTGATATGAAATTTGATTTTAAAAAAAAAAGAAAAAAGAAAGAAAAACCTTGTGAAGCTAGACTAAATGGTGTTCACAGCAAAGCGGTCATCCTTTGATGTGACAGTTTAGAGGAGCTGAGGCAGAATGTGCTGGTTTTGTGCAGTTTAATAGAAATAAGGCTGTGAAACATCTTCTGATGCAAAAATCCAAGACGCTTGTCAACATTTAACTCTGAACCTTAAAATTACCAGACCTGAATGCATGCAGATGAGTCGTGTTCATTAATTGCAACCGCATCTGTGCCCATTACACCAGTTAAATATCTAACATTCAGTATAAGCAGTTTTCTTGTCCCTTTCCAATTAGCTTCATTACAGAAAATCTAATTAAATCATGTCTTTTAGCAGGAACCAAGAATTCAAGAGCTGTATTTTTGCACTTAATTAAAAGCTCTTCTTCTTGAACTGTTAATTTTCTGAAAAAGATATCCAGTAGTTCTTCCTCTGATCCACTTGGTTACTTGGTTGGCTCTGAGTTGGCTCTTGAACTGTACACTTGGGCTCCAACTCTTATGAAGATCTCAAAAGATGATAGGAATCATAGCTGCTTTTCTCCTCACTTCTGGATAAAATCTCTTTAGATACAGCTTGTGTTTCTTTTGGGCCCAGAGAGACATCTGGATGACCATCAGGAAAGCAAAAATGCCAACTGCCAAGGAAAAAGATTTAAACAAAAAGATCATGTGTCTTCTTTCCATGCCTGTTTCGGTGAATACAATAGGGTTTATGGAAATGTTTGCAGTCTCTTCTGTGGGCAACAACTCAGTTCTGGCTCTCAGCCTTGCAGTTGCTCATATACCATAGCCTGAGGCTCATCCTCAGCGTCAGAATTCACACAGATGATGTTCACATCTGTTAGGCTCATCATGTATCACCTACAACTTCACCACAACTCACAAGGCCTCCTTGGCCATGATGGCATCTCAACACAGAATTACCCATGGCCTCTCTCAGCTATTTTTCTGGTTTGCTTTTGGACCACAACACTTCTTTGTTTTTGCCTCTGGCTCCGAACCATAACAGGGAGGTGTTCTATAACTTCCTGCTCTGTGGAAGGAGAGCTTGGCCCTGGAGCAGGTAGGCAGTAGCGGCCTGATTTAGCTGCCTGGCAGTAAGGTCTCAAAAAGCCCAACATCTACAGACTTCCCAGGACCCTGCTATGGTTGTCAGGAGCCAGTAAGTAGATCTTGGTTACCTCTCTCTTCAGGCTGAGTGGCACCAAATGTGGGATGATTTTACTAGTTTATGTTGCAAATTCATTATCCTTTCTTCCTTAAAATGAGATGGTGAATCAGAAACATTCATTTGGCATCTGCTTGAGCTATGTCTGGGACAATTACAGCAAGGATGAGAGCGCTTCATATGTTACTGCTCCTGCCACTGTAGGGACAGCCCTACAATGTCCCCAGACTTTCAGATAATTTCCATATCAGAGCCTAAAGCACAAAAATGTTTCATCTTTTCAAACAAAATTTAAAGCTTAATCTTTGCATGATGCAGTTTAACCCACTTTTGAAATTCATTGCTTTTTCATTTGTAAACCACGTGGGGCTACTTTTTGCAAGTAGTTTTTATAGGTTTCTATTTTGAAATTATAAAATAATTAAAAAGTGACTATTTTAGAAAGCTTAGTTCCAGGAACCATATTTTTATGAGTATTTAGGTCTCTAAGGATGCAGGAAAGTACTGAACAAGAGTCACAAATGCTACTAAGCTGGCTACAATTATGAGCTGGCTGCCTGATACAAGTAAACAGGGAAATGCTACCAAGAATGTGTATGTCTTTCCTCTTTTTGAAATACTACGTGGGTTTTCCTTTCCCTGTTAGAAGTATTATTCCAGGTTTACAATGCAAAGAAGTTTCCTGTATCAAAAATGATTGACTGTAAATGAAGAATACTGACTTTATTTTTTTCTAAATTTCAAAGTCTGCTTTCACCGTGGAAATGGAAGGAACAGTAATATGTCTGTCACAAAATGCAGAGAGCTGGTTCTGATCAAATAAGGTGTTGCAGTAGTGTTCACACTCTCCACAGCTCTCTGAGGGTACCAGTTTGAAGGTTTACACAGATATCTCACAAGGGGAATTTGATGGCAATATTTCATAAGCTATAAATTTTTTTGGGCAAATTTTAGATTTTCAGAATTCACTTCCACAAACAACACTTTAGATGCTGTCTTCATTCTTTTTCAAACTTACCTGGCAGAGTTTGTGTCATCACTGTGAAACTAATCCAAGACCCAGCCTGTTGCAAAGAAAAAGGCACTGTAAGTTGTATATTTTACGTAAAGCAAAATGGCAAGGTTTCAAAAGTTACTCCCTAAAAAAAGAGTGTGGTACTTGTACTGGTAATGGGAAAGGGAATAGCTAGAAATGCTAGAAATAGCTAGAAATTAACCCTGGGTGGGGTGAAGAGATGGATAGTAAATTGTTGGATCACTGGGGAGTCTGTACTGGAGGGAGATAAAGAGCCACAATAGTGATGTGAAGGAAAAGGAGGGTCTGGTGGAGAAATAGTTGTGGGAGCAAGGAGGCTGACGTACAGAACACCATGATTGATGTGCAGAGGGAACTGCATGGAGGTGTTGCTGATTTCTGGGGACAAAGGCTGAAGCACAGGAACCACCTACCCTTTGCATATAAGCAGAAGAAAGTCATGTACCTCATATGTATAGTTGGGACAGGATACCAGCAGGAAGAGCCATGTGAAGGGGTTGTAAGTTGGACTTGGAAAACAGGTTTTATTTCCTTATGAAAAGAAAAAAACGGAGGGAGGGAAAAATTAAGACAGAACCAGTTTCAGTACAGGGAGGGATGAACTGAGCCTTATCAAAGTTTGCCTATGTAACAGCCATCCCCTCGGCCAGGGCTCTCAGAGTACAACTTTTTTGAAAAGTTTCAGTGAAATCTTTGGAGATAGCGAAAGTTGTACGTATCCCAGCGAGAACGCTGCTTAGCAAACCTTCCACCGGTTTTTACAAGAAGGTCTGCCATGTCCAGAGGATGCAACTTCTGTTCAGAGGAAGAGAGAGAGACAAGTAGTTTAATGTGTACTAGCCAGCAGGTGAGGACTAGGGGCACTCTGCTGGGATATAAAGGATGCAGCTATATCTTATGCAGCCTGGCTCGGGAACGTGAACCTGTCTGCTCTCACATCCTCACCCTACATCTCTGGCTAGAATAGGAAAACAACTCCAGAGCTACCAGGATGACTCTCTCCAGTCACCGATAATGCTCACACAAAAAGGTCATAGTGTATACTTTATATTTTAGATATTTAATATCTAATAAAAATTCAGTGGTTTTGTAAACATGTGGGGTTTGTTGGGTTTTTTTGCTTGGTATGTATTACTGTGGGGTTTTATGTTTGGTTGGCATTTTTCCCTTTCCTTGCTGCTTTGGACTGGTGAGCAGGTAAAAATAATTCCTTTATTCTGAAGTTGGAATTGAAAGATTTCCTGTTAGGAAATATCTCATTGATTTCTCATCACGGAGTTGCATTACCCTATACAAAAAGTAAGAAAAGAATTGCAGAAATTGTCTATTATCAATATTTTTAAGTGCTGGCAACAATGCTATCTTTAATACTTGTAGGCACTGAGAATGTAATTATTTGGCTCTTGCTGCTTTTAAGCTGAATTAGGCCCCTTGCACCAAACAATATAAGCACTTGCCCAACCACAGTGCATGAAAAGCCTTCCAGAATAGAAACTGAATTCTGTGTGTGAAGCTGACCATACTGTGGTAAAATAGTTTCTTAAATAGGGTGTTATAGCGGAAAATTATACTATTAATGTCTGCAACTATATTTTACTTTCCAGTATATATAGTATAACTTTTATTCTCATGATACAAAAGGTCCTGAAAACCCTTTTTAGGAGCAGCCTTTTAAGAGTATACGTATATATTGATGCCTGTGCAGGTATTCATGAGTCTCTCTTTGTGTATTTGTATATATGTGTGTGTGTCTTTGCCTGAGATGCGTATATCTAAAAACTCTGCAATATAGTTTAAAAGTTTTTGAGACTTATTTAAAATGGAATCTGCTGTCAGTTACCAGCATGCTTTAAAGAACTGTGCTTAAATCCATATTTAAATTGGAGTTGTGTTTAATTAAGATAAATTTGCTATAAGCTTTGGAACAAAAACAGTCTTGCTAAGGTTTTCTTGTCACCACATCTATTTTGAAGATGCTAGACTGACAGCATGGTACCTACTTCATCTTTCTTTAATCTGTGGATGTAGGTGCATAAATTACTGTACACCAGCAGAAGATGGATAGGTTAAGCACATTTCAGTCTTAAATAGACAAACAGGAAACAAAGACAGACCTGAATTAGTTTGGTGAGCTAAAGCTACGTTGATAAAGTGATTTCCAGCTTCACACATCTGCAAGACATTAAAAACATGTTTTCAGTCATATGCCTAAAATGCTGCGGGAACTGCGTTGCAGCGGCTAACCAGAATCCCCCCATTACAACTCAGTCTCTGTACCCAGCAAATCTGTACTCTGAAATGCAGCTCATGATCTTTGTGAAGCACACGAGTGTGTCTAATGAGCACAGTGGGTGCAGCCCGGGGTGAAAGGCCCTGATTCAGCCACTGCAGAGCTCGGTCCAGGCAGGCCTTCAGCATGTGCCCCATGCTTTGCTCTGGGGAGATCAGGGAGGCTCCCTGGGTGTAAGGAATTCAGCAAGATGCTCTTCTTGATTTATTTTGGATTTAATCCAGGCTGCAAAGAAGCAGGTGAAAAGATGACCACTGGTTTTGTAAGGATGTTGTGAGTAAGGTGCCTATCCTCTTCCTACACACGCTTTCAAAGGTGTTCAGTGTAACATGAAGGAAAAACAGGGTGAATAAAAAGGCAGTGGTTCTCTGAAGGGCAGACTGGTTGAATGGCTAGTAGTCAGGATCTGAAAAATGAAGGGAGCCATATTTTCCTGGTTCTGCAACTCTCTGGTTTTTACATTTTCGGCCCTAACCAACCTCTCAAGCTTGGTCATTAATATTTAGATGTTTTAAATCTTTGGAAGAGGCATCGTGTCTCCCCATTTGGTTTTATAGCATGCAGCAGTAGATGATTTCAGATTTTCTTAAGGGCTTTCAGTACTTCATCAGTTACAACTGCTGAAGAATCAAACCCAATATTTACCCATATTTACAGTGGGAACTGGTAGGAAAACCAGTTTCAATTCCTGGAAAAGAAGGCCTGTCAGCACAACTATGTCATTTTATGTATTTAATTTTTTGCTTGCTCTATGAAGAAAATCAAAATGCTGTATACATTGAATGAATGGAACTTTCCTATTCATTTCCAGGTTTGAAGACTGATTTGTCCTCTCCAGTCGAAAAAATGCAGTGTTAAAAAGTTCCATTTTCTTACATCATTTGTCATTCTAAATTTTGCAAGGCTGGAAAAGCTTTAAGAAACTAAAATAAAAAGGAAAATGCTAAAACCTAGAGACGTTAAAAGCATAAAGTCCAAAAATTAATACCAAAAAAAACCCTCCTTTAAACTTTAAAACTAAATTGCAAAACTAAATAAAACTAAATTGAAAACTAAATTAAAACTAATTGACAGAATATGTAACTTCATTTCATATTGAAACGTGCCATTATCTGAAAGAACATTGTGGATGGCATTGCTGAAAAATTTTCCCCTTTTAGACAGAGGTTTTTGTGGGGTTTATTTGGAAAGTTTAAATCAGGTCTATTAGCAAAGCTGTTATTCTGCATGGATAGGTAGTTATGGTTCAAATCTTGCTGTTCTTTTATGGCTTTTTAATTATAACTACCTGATGGTCATCTATTATAAATACCAGATGCAAAACAATAAATAGCCAGAAAAGGAAATTCTATTGTAAAATACCATATCCAAAGCTATAACTCTAGCCATAGCAATAGAAGTAATTTGAATTTACATACTTCCCATTATCAGCTAGGAACATGATTTTTTTCCTGATTACTATTATTTCAAAGAAAAGGGTTCCATAGTTAAAAGTGATTTTGTGAAACACTATACATACTGAAACGTGCAATGCTTGCATTATGGTGGAGCAGGAGATACTCACACACTGTAGTTAACCCCCACTAATTCTATAATCAATTCTAAGTAAAACAAGCAAAGGGCATTTCTGCAGGGCTTTTTATCGGCTTACCTTTGACTCTGCAGCTGCATTCTGCTGTAATTAACTCTTATGTGCCTCTCTAGAAATGTGACTGTTAATGTTCTACATTGAGAAGTACTGCTAAATGTGAGCTAGTCCTTAGTGTCTCAGATATAAAATATGGGGCAGTGGGGAACATCAACCGAAAAGTTTACCATATTTACAATTATAAAATATTGAAGTCTACATACTGTTTTCCCTCTTTAAATTCCATGTGTACCCCATAAGAAAAACATCGCTGGAAAGCTTAGACTAATTTCTCTATATATGAGAATATTTCAGAAGGGCCTGCAGACACTCTTCATATTACTCAGTACCATTGTTTATGGCAGCTGCAGATGTATACACTTAAATCAGGCTATGTAGTAAACATGAGCTTTAAAAGAGGGTAAAAAAAAGAAATCTTCCAAATATTTTATTCATATATTTTAGAAACCTGTGGAAATCGCTTCAAATTATTTTATATTGTTTGTTGGTGTTTTAAAATCGTCTGGGAATCTGCCAGCACAAGAGCTGAAAGGGAAAGGGTTTGAGTTTCCATTGGTGGGGAGTTCTCAAAAGAGCTGTAAGAACCGAAACCACAGACCAGGTGCTGATGCAGATCTGAAGGGGATTGCTGTATTTTATATCAAACAACCCCAACAGGACTCATCCCTTTGCTTAATGGCAGCAATTTCCCTAAAAGCTATAGCAGGGCATGTTACATTAAGGCAAGGAAGGATGTTTCAATAGAAATGGAGGCTTTTTCTACGTTGAGACTTTGACGACTAGTTTTTCTGGTAGCACTGGGTATTCAGAAGTTTTCTTGTTTTCAAATAACCCCTGAGCTTGGGAAAGGCACAGACAGCAAGGTTCTGGGCACATTACTGCCCACCACTGGCACTGCCTCCTGTCTCTGCAGTACTGGGCTATTGTTTTCGGCTGTAAAGCCTCATGGAGTGTGTGAACTTCTTCATATAAGTATTTTGCTTGTCGTTGCTATACCTTATTAGGGCTTGAAAAGCTGAGACCTACATGGACAGCCCCAGAAACAAACACTGCCAAAATTGTGATCTTTAAGGGTCTCTATTTACAAAAGCATTTCAATATTGCTAAAGGAGTTTTTGAATGTCTTTCTGAATAGTGTTTGCCTGAAAGAGCCTAGACATGTTACTGTCCCACCTTCCTGCTGTATTTCTGGAAACTGATCTGTATCTGACTTCCAAAGAGGCTGACTGTTTTGGATACTGATCCATACTTGCTTGGGTAAGTCACCACCCAGAAGTTCCCAGTAAAATGCCACAGAGGACAGGGAGAATTTACATTTCCATGTGAGAACTGATGAGCTTCTGTCTCACTGTGCAATTACGTTCATTCAGACATCAGTCCCAGTCGTCCTTCGTCAGCTGCACTTTCCCTTGGCTTAAGCCAATTTGGCAGAGATTGTTTTCATTGTTTTTAATAGCTGTTGAGGTGAAGTTATTCAGGATACACTGAACTATTGCAAAGTCTGTTTAGGATGTAATTCTTCGATGTTTTAAAAATCACAAGTTTCAACTTGCCTAAATATTTGTTTTAACATAATTATCAGTAGTTACAACGGTGATGATGTTCTCATTGCTCTGATACAGTACTTCACATCAAGCTCTGTATACATAAATAGTAGCAGGCGACTTCCTGACTGAGAAACCTTAATAGATTAGCACTAAATCCGGTCAAAGGAACAGGGCTGTGGGCGTAGTCATATGTGTATATATATATACGTGTATATACACAAATGCAAAGCAGCATTGCCACATATTACTAAATCGTGATTTACTCCTTTTCCACAATCATTAATAAAACTTCATTTTTGTACGTACCAGAAAAGCAAGGGCAGCATAAGAAACTTGTCTGTGGCCAAATGCTAGAAAACAGAATGAAATGATAAATTGCATCTTATGGTATGCACATGGTTTGCTATGGGTGAAATTAATCTAGTGCTGAGCAGCAGAAATACTTCTTTCCTGACAGGATCTGCAGAAAGATTGGATATTATCACACACAATATGAAGACAATACAAACAGTAACAGCACTCTGAAATGCCAATCTCTTCACCAAGGATCTCAAGTCAGGTTTCACCCATCTTTTTTACTTATTTGCCATCTTAATATATCCAACTGTTTTGTCAAAGCAGCTGGTGCTGGTAAATTGAAAAGGCACGGAGAGCAAAGAGAAGTAGAGGTCAGTGGCAGAACCAGGCCAACTGGGTTCCATAGGCCTTTCTATCCTCATGAAGAGAGAACCCAATACATAACCCATCTGTAAGGTAAAACATAGGCAGGTATTCTTCCCAAGAATGCCAAGGCAGTGGTATGATTAAAAACAAAGATTTATTTCAGATGCAAGGACCACCTTTTAATGATGCTGCACATACATGGCCCCCAGGGGAAAATGGCAATATCCTGCCTTCTCCAATGCTTTTTGTATCTTTTCTCTCTCCTCTCCACCCTCTCTGGCCCAGGGAGGCCTTGTATATGTCTGGAAACATGTTATCACTTTGCGTACCAGGGAGATAGCGTGCTGACAGCTTCTCCCTGCAGCTTTCTCTGAAATGCAGAAGGAAGGAAAAAACCCCACATCTAACCTGTTTGAGAAGGCATTTTACAGTCTTCCTAAGTGAAGTGGAGTTCATGTTCATCTCCAAAGGTTAGCAGTTCTCAAGTAAACCTTGCTAACAGCTGATGGACACAAACCACATGTATATACCTCATCTTCCTGACCAAGTCTCATCAAGCCTTCACTTTTGAGAACCCTTTTTTTCTGGTTGGCATCTGACTCCTCAGTGATGCCAAGGGCAGGTGCTAAAAGGCCTCCTTGGTACCACCAGCACCCGTCAACTTGTGAGTGTGCAACTGCTAAACAGATGTTCTTCATAGGCCCTTTGTCAGCCTGGCTTAATTTACCACTCCTGTGGTAAATTCTGACCTATCTTGCCTTTCCTTGTCGGTGCCCAAACCAGTCATTGCTGGAAAGGGCTGTGGAGGTTACCTGCTCCTGCAGCCAAAATAAACCATCAATGTTTTACTGATTCTGCTAACTATGCCAGAGGGCTGGTGATCTCCATCATTAGACCCAAATGCCTATAATTGTCATTTTAAGGCAGTGGTAAGCAATAGGAAATATTTCTTCTAAAAGCTTTCTCTTCTGTGTCTTGAACAAATGGTTTCCTCAATAAAGAAGCTGCACCTACTGATTTTATAGCCCAGACCACTAAAAATTGTGTCTATGGAGGTTCCTGTATTGTTTGCAGCATTGTTGTTAAAGCCACAGCAAATTCAACTGTCTTTCAATGAATCACATAATTTTGAAACAGAACTTCCATGCTGTTTTGAAAGAAAAACAAATGTCATGTACAAGAAATTTTTTATTGAGAAAACTCACCAATTTGCCTGAGTGTAAATAAAAACGGCAAAGCAACTGCTTTGTTCCCAAAGCTCATAGATAAATCTAATATACAAAGGAAAAGAGACTAAGGTGTAGCAAGGAAAGTAAAGCAGCAGAAAATAAAACTTAAGCCAATTATGCTCAAAAGAAGCAAAGGCTCAAAGAGTAAACGAAAAAAATGTCGTGAAGATACAGCAGTGCAACAATCAAATATGATTAGAGGGAACAGAATGATGAATGAAACATGAAAGTTTAAAAAAATAGGATCTTTTTGTTATCAGAGCTATGGGATGGATTTTTACTGATTTCTCACCAAAAAAAAAAAAAAAAAAGGAAAAAAGAAAACCCTAATTTTCATTAAAAGGATGTACCTTTAGCAAATAAATATCTCCTCCAAGAAAATGCAGCCAGTTCTAATTTTCTCCTGTATTCTTAATATAAATGTTGTGAAGATGAGCAAAATTTTTGTGTTTTCTCCACTTGGCCAATGTTTCCAGTTGATAAAACTGGACAGTGATTGCCCAATGCTGAACAGGCACGTACATTTGGTGGCACAAGCAGAGGTGCCTCCAACATAAGAATCTTCCTTCTGGCAGAGTGTAAAGGCTAATTTCTGCTAGATTAGTTATGTGATCTCATGTGGGGCCCTCTACTGATTTTGGAGGACTTGAGGTTACATGCCAAAAATTTTTTAAAACCAAGGTCAGTTTTGTGCTCTACTCATACATACATGGTGGCGTATACCGTGGGTGGTTGATGTAGTAGGCGATCCAGGACGTGAATCCCCAGTAAAAGGCACAGCCCTGGAACAGACAAAAAAAAGATAATCTTTTTGAAAGGGCAATGAGCAAGTGCGAACTGTAACTTTATAAACATAAATTCTGGTAAGTGCAAAACCCAGATGACCATTGAGAGACTTTGCAGTGGCTTTGTGAGTCTCAGAATATATATCTTTTTTAAGACGTTGTGAAGCTAGGGGAAAAGGAAAAAAAGGACAAAGTATGGGGGGGGGTATTATTATTATTATCGCGTTAGATGTGTTTTATGTCCGCTGTGGGAATTGGGGTTTGTTTTCTCATTCTTTGGTTCTACTGCTGAGGAGCACATTTCTCTAAGTTGTACTATTAAAAGTCTAGGCCTGGTTAACACAGCCGAGCTGTTACTGTACCTTAAATTCAGCATTCCCAAGCAAGATAGAGCTAGACAAACAATGCTAAACCAGACGAAACAATAATGAGTAAAAGTGAATAGGCCTGGTTTAACCCTGTCAAAAATAAAGGAACACACTTCCTTTAAACATATTTGGCCTACACACTACTTTTACTCCCATAAATTCCACCCCATTTTATCGTCTTGCTAAAAAGCAGCATCCCAACTGCCTTTGCTTGGTGATTGAAGCCATGGGCTTAGTAAAACCCAAGCAGAGATAATGTGATTATGTTCTTGACCTGTGTAGGAGTCACTGCTCCTATCCTTTCTACAAGAGTGAAACAAAATCCACCAGTCAAACAACCAAAACCACCCTGGAGACTGGATAAAACTTTTATATGTGTCTAAGTTAAGCATCCCATGCTCAGTAGCTGTTGAAGAAGAGCAGTGTGCTGGCACTGGATGCAGTTCCATGCCATAAGTAGAGCTGCCATTCAGGCTTTCTCTTTTTAATCTTTTTATGCAATGTCACTGTGGTACACAAGGGGATAACAGTAACTGTGGGTCTTTAACTCCCACGTGCATGAGTCACTTTGGAAACAGCACTCTGATTTCAAAGCCATTTAGCTTATTTAGCTTATACATCTCTATCTGTGCATCTCATCAGCTCCTTTCTGACTGGAATTGAGTCAAACCCCCTATCATGACCGTATGTTTATTTCCTTTACTAAAAGCTTAAATGTATTCCAAACATTTAAAGGGAAGGTCTTTAAGTCACACTGAATGGGGTGGGGGCATGATAAAAAGTGACCTAGATGGAGTGTGTAAAATAAAAGAAAGGAAAGCCTATGAGTAATGACACACAGTTGACATTCAGGAGGCTTTGGGAGACAGAAGACTAGGCCAGCCCAGTATTGTCCTGCCTGAGGCCTCCATCTATAGAAGGAGAATTTTTTTTTCTACTTGTAATTTGATTTTCGCTTCCTAATGCAAGGCCTGTCTCTCTCTCTGTATTTATGTTGCACAGAGGTAGTAGTGTGTGATTTCTGTCAACACTGCTACATGTTGCAGCAGCAGGTCTCATAATAAAATAGGATTCAGTCTGAAAAATATCGTGGACATGACAATCAGCCCCTTGGGTGAATGAGTCAAAGTGGACATTGACATGCGGGAAGTAAAGTGGACATTAATTTTAATTCATGTCCTTGGGGACGTGGCCCTGAAATTTTCCTGTGTCTGTATTTTGACTAAACATAGTTCTTGGAGCTAATATAAATTAATTTTTATTTCCCTATCTCCTTCCTTGATATGAGAATATTCTCTCTTATACAAAATGATAAACATATCGGTACCTTTATCATATTTTTCAGCGGAGTGTGCCCTTCTGAAAACTTGTGAACAAATAATGTCTCCAGAAGATGTCTGATGTAGTGTAAACAGTGACAGAAGCAGGCCAAGCTGGAAGAAAAAAAAAAAAAGAAAGAAAATTAAGGTAAGTGAAAGATTGCTTTCTATTATTTCACAGTTAATGTCATGAAAGGAATAAGAACTAATATTCCAAAACCGCAGTCACATTGAAATAGTGGGATTTAAGTTATTGCCTTAATTGAAGCATCTGGAACCAAAGATTAATGGAATAATTTTCAGTGTTATAGAAAGTTGCTTGCATTTTGCAGGGAAACAACTTATTTTTCACTAGCCTTGGATGAGAAAGAGCTCCTCGAGCTCTGAATATGATACATAGCCCTGACAAGACATTTAGACAGGACAGCTGTGTATACAACTAGGCGTCTGATGTGCTTTTTGAAAAGAAGTCTCCCACGTTTTAAGGCCACCTTAATGCTCCTGTAGGATGTGTCTGACATTTAAAAACATTTTGAATATCTTCTGAATGGTTTCCTTGTCCTTTGCCAACTCAAGTAGCTGCATGGAGGTAGTTTGTATTTCAATTCCTTGTGGATACAAAATGGGATTTTTTTGCAAAGTTAATCCATTCTGATGGCTTTTTTGTTGCCTGTTATAAAGAAATGAGGTAATTGTGGTAGAAATTATTATACTGATTCTCTTTTGAGGACGATTATGAAACAATAACAGGCATTGCTGATTTGCTTCCGAGAATGAGTTGCAGCTCATAGTGATTGAGTTTCTGAAACAAATGTCAAGAGTGATTCCTGATGGCATTTTATCTTGGTTACATTTACTGTGCTACCATAGCCCATCTTTCTGCAAACCAATTATAAGACATAAATGAAAAGTGGTTTTCAGCATGTAAAATCTCAAATACTTTTATTATGCATCTTGTATGGTAGCCAGAGTCAAAGATTAAACAATTTCAAAGTGATTAAACCAGAGAGAGTAGAGCTAAAAATTTTTCAAACAATTAATGACTTATCCAAAGCCTGGAGCAAACTTTCAGCTTTGCTGGGAATTTTAAAATGAGTTTGGCTTAGGATGGGGACCTCAGATGAACCCATTAAGTAGTGGCCACCGGAAGGATTCTGTACACTCCTTGCCCACATAAAAGAAGGTAAAGGTGTTGCTGGTTCTTCTGTGCTCTCCTTTGAAGCATATGAGCAAGAGAGGGAAGACAAACATCTTGCAGCTCTGGATTTGAATTCAATTATTCTCTGTTCTAATTCCCAGCTCCACTAACTCCCTTAATGTCTCTCCAAGTGTCTGTTCCTCCATCTGTGAAAAGTAATATTACTCACTGTGTTTCTCTGCTGTATACCAGTTCCCTTGATTCTGCAATCATAGTGTGGAAAAAGTGCTGTGGGAAAGCTGTACAGTCCTTTGAGCTTCCTAGTTCCCTAGTTCCTGTGTGCCCTCCAGCAAGTGGTCCAGCTTACACAGATGACAGGCTTTCCTTGATCACATTTTACCCCTCTGCCAGGCACTAACCACTCAGAATGGGAACAATCACACTGAAGGGAAGTTCCTTAAGTGTGAAAGTTCCCAGCCTTCCTGGAGCATTATACCACCATCCCGTGGAGATGCCCCTTTAGAATTTCTTGACCTGACTCATGACACACACATCTGTTGAATTCCCTCCTTCCTGTGCCTAGGTGAGCGCTGGTGTGGGGGTAGTTATACTCTGCGCTGGATGCTGACGCTATTCATCTCATGAGCAGGAATGTGCTATAAAGAGATTGGGAGTGGGACACCTGAAGTCTTGTCCTCTCTTCTCTGTCAAGCTTGACCTTGGGTTACTGACCACTGTTTTTATTATTCCACCCTCTGTTCAGGCTTTGTGTCCAGAGTGCAAACTATGTGGAGAAAACACTGCATCTCTCATGGTGACCACTGCAACTGGGATCCCATTTTTGGCCAGGCTTATGAGATCTGCTAAAATGCCAAACCGTTACTGGTAAGAATTGAATCTGAAACCAGGCATGAAGCCTCATACTCCATGTACTCCTCAGCTCTGGAAGTGCCATCTCCATCCCCCTGGCTCCTCATGCTCCAGGTAAGTTGTTCACACAAGTGTCACTTACTGAACCACTGGGTGGCGGAAGTTCTTCCTACTTTCCACTTGATCATAAATAGTTGAGAGGCGAATATAAAAGAGCAGATAGATTAGAAGAGGTCCGGTGTATTCTGTTAGAAAAAACTAGAAATGAAAAATAAAATAGCTGTATCAGAGTAGAAAATTGTACCAGTAAAGGTATGAGCAAAAGAATACCCCTATCCACAACCCTATTCATCCTTCAAATGGCATTTTGGCTTCATTTTGAGGACTTAAATGACACATTGAGGTTTTTTCTGCTGTCTCTTTAGCAAAGGAGTAAAATCCATCTAGGAAATGAGAGAGAGATTTCTGTGTAGAAAATTAACCCAGTCAGGAATGTTTCATGGATGGTGGTCAAAATCATATTTATCTCCTCTTTATACTTTTGGCTGTGACATCAAAAGCCCATTTGGAATCAAAAGAGCACTGAAAACCAAGGCCCAAAAGCTGAAGGCAGCTTGCTTTCTGCCAGTTTTTTGCAATTAAGTGATATGTCAGTTAAAAGCCAACCAAGTATGACAGAAACAAACATAGCCTCAACTCCTGGTTGCTAGCAGAGTCATCTGGAAGGGAGGGATCATTGCTTGAAATTTGGTGTTGGGTGGAAGAGCAGGACCAGCCTGCCTGGTGCATATTGCTTTGAGCCTTTGTTCAGTGACTGAGTGGTACTCTGCCTGGGCAGACTTGACAAATAAATTACCCTGTTGTGATGAAAGCGACGCAGGAAAAAATAATTTCATCTTCCCACTGTCACCCCTGCTAGACAGAGAGAGCTGAGAGGAGGGGCAGGAAGAGAAGGCAGAGTCATAGAGCTTCTATGAGCCTCCTTCAGTTTTAAGTCCTGGCTTTGGTTTGGGACAGTCTGTATTGCCTTTTGTTGGGGAACGCTCCTAAGCCACAAGCAGCTGGAGGAAGTAAAACAATAAAACAAGGTTAGAGTGATGTGAGGTCCAGATCTGATCATCTGTCCCCACTGGAATCAATCTCAGAATGAAACGGAAGCAGTATAGTCCTCCATGTTTACAAGGACTGGCAAATCATACCTCAGGTGCATAGCATTGCTTCAGGGGTAAAGCTTTATAATTAATTGGCCATTTGGCTTTAAAGTGGCTATTCACACTGCTGTGGAATTGTAATGAATAAATACCTGTGGTTTAAGGAAGCAACACTGAATTTAGACTACCTGTCTCAAAATTAGTATTTGGCCCCCCAGGAGGCCATCCTTCTAATCGGTCTTCAGAAGAGCATTGTTGGAGAAAGGTTTTCCTGCAGAAATACCTTGCAATTAGGTTCCCTTCATTTGGGACCCCCAGCACTATTTCTTTTCTTCTATTATAGGGGGAAACTTTTTGAAATTTTAGCCTTTCATAGCAGGACTGTCTCCAAAAGGAACTGACTGAAGTGTTCTCTACCAAAATTTTCTTTTGTTCCATGTGACATCATAAATTCTGTGCTCCCTTTAGACTCTGCATGAGTCCCACCCAGAGCAGGTGGGTGTGTAAAAACATTTAATCTAGGAGAGTCTAAGAGCACATTGTTGTGGAATACCCCACAACCAAGGGCTTATTTATGTTTTGTCCTAGTAGCAGTTGTATGGGTCTGTTCCTAACTGTCAGCCCGCTGTGTTGGGCACTCTGCAAACACTGTAAGAGATGACCTCCACTTTTAAAACATGATACACTAAACATAGATAGTAGTGGTATAGAGAACAGAGGTACAGAAAATACGGCCTAGGCAGGTCAGTGAAGGAGCTTGGAATGAGCTGCTTTCTTCAGTGTAGCTTTTTCTCTCAGCCATGAATTGCACCACCAAAACATCCGTAACTGCCAGCTTTTATCATCTGTTTGGCATGAGCATATTACAAAGCTGCCAGGAAGAGTTTAGCAGGACTTAGCGCCAAGTTGTGCTTATTTGTGACTGCACCAAGTGTTCCCCCCTTGCCCCCTGACTGATTTCAGATGCTAAAAGAAGGAAACTTTCAAAACCCAGTCTCTATTTCGTAGCCCAAGCTATCAGTCACATCATATCTGAATCCCTGTGATGAAGTTTGTTGTAGGAGAGGGGAATGCAGGGCATCCCATCATAGCAATTCAAAGAATCAGCTCTTGAGTTGGGGTTTGTGGATCTGAACAGCACCAGCACGCGCAGGGTTGGGAACAGGGTTCAGTCTTGTCTGTGTGTCAGTCACATCTGACACCAAGTGTTAACGTGGAGGAAGGTGGTCCATGGTCAGCGGTGAGATTAGCAATCAGAGTAGGTACTGTCTGGCAGGCAGGACTAAATTTGCCTTGTCATACCTGTGCCACACTGCTGGAACATAGTTAAGATCAGTAACATTCTGGTTTAGAGGATGAGGTTCAATTTTTTGTAGTGGTTTTTGTTGTATTTTATTTTATTTTGGTTGAGTTTCAAACTGTTTCCTTCTGTCCCATGCTGCAACCACTGCTCTCGTTCTCTGGCTCACTGATTTTAAATTCACCAGAAGATAAAAATGAGTTCCAGAAAGGCAGGCAGAGAAACTCTGCTAAAAATTCCCATGAGTTCAAGCAGGTGAAAGGGAAAGCAGTCTTAAATTAACACAACATTACAATAATTTCAACCCACTGGCAATCAAGGGCAAGCACCATCTTTTGAACTATTGATTCTCAATGAGTGTATTCAATTAAGCCTACCTAATATCTTCATACTCATCCTATAGATGACTAATTGCTAGGCTTGGGGAGTTATTAGTTGTGTCAAGGATCAGTTCAACCTATCACTTTTATAGGTGCTCAAAATTAATAATTCCTGCTGACATATCCTGCAAAAATAATAGTCACATTTTAAACAAAAGGGTGAAAATAATAACATTGTAGCTTGCTGTTTCTGAACAAAAGAAATACCATTTCATTTAAAAAAAGTGATCATTTAAAACACTTAGAGCAGTTTTATTCTGTAGAAATGTAAAAAACAAAATATTTTTTCTTTACCATCTTGTGGTCCTGCCTAGATTATATTGATGTATTTGGTGCAAGCAAGTAATAATAATAATAAATACAACGCTCTTTGCCTTATGTTTCTGTAACAGTTAGCATAGGTCAATAGAATTTAACTGTTGGGCTCATCATTAACTGTCTGAAGAGAGAAAAGAGGATCTTTTTTCCACATCTGCACGCTTTATTTCATAGCATGCAGAGTGTCCAGTTCTCTTTACCTTCCTTCTCCCCTCTCCACTGTCTGGCATTATATAGTCTATATACCTCTCATTCTCAGTAGCATAGAGAAAGTGCTCTTGAATCAAAGTATTCTTGAGTCAAAACTCTCACAGGCATGAGGTCCATACAGGGTGATAAACTCAAGGTTCTTTAACTTTCTCAATTATCAGTCAGGTCCATGGGGATCTGATTCAGTAACACATAAACTGGAAATATCTACTACATAAAGCAGAAAACAGATCTGAAACATGTCAAAAGAGAGCAAAGATAGGATTTTCCATCACTGAAGAGAAGATGTGACAAATGGCAAAACAAGGCACAACAGCTAATCTGCAAACCAGCAAGGCATCTCATCTTACATGAGCCAGACTGTACCTGCTTCTTTTATCTCTGTTCAGCTGATCATGCCAGTAACACCTTGCTGAACCGAATTACAGCCAGGTCAGGTATTAAAATCCCAGTCCTTATAGGGCAGAGGGTTTATATAGGGAGGCATTAGTGGAGCAGAGGTGAAAAGAGTTTTTCAAAGTTACTTGAGGGAAGGTGGGGTGGATTTTCTGGCTGGTAGAGACAGCTGACATTACCCCAACATGTCTGCTAAAGGGAGTGGAAAGGTTTTCGATTTGAGTTAATAGTACCATGTGCACTGGTTGCAAAAAGGCAGAAAAGGACAAAAGGAAGCTACAAACAGAGGCAGTGGAGAGAAGGGACTCTGAAAGAATTCCAACAGAATCTTCATAAATGAACAGCCCACATATTTGTATCTTCACATGAGGGCATCAGCTAATTCCTCTCTGTAATGTTTATGACATGCCCTTTCTGTAATATCACACAACACACCCTATCTTGTTGCCTCTTGGCATAGTCTCACATTATCTCATTTATGACAAGCAGCAGAGCTGAGGAAAGGCCATACAGCCTCTTCCATACTGAGCCCTTACTGCAGCTCTTTCCAAGCCATGTAGGGGCAGTTTCCTAGTTCACTGGTGCTGGTTGTGATGTTTTCTCTTCCACTGTCCACTTGATGTTTGGGTTCAAGCAGGGAAGCAGAGAGGATAATACCTGCAGCTAGGACAATGATTTTGGAACACTGTCTGTAGCTCTCGGCACAGCAAGAGTTACAAAACAGCTCGAGCGTGTCCTGGGTAACTCTGATGGAAAAGCAGCTGCAGTATATAAATTATCTAATGGACAGGGCTTAGTTTCTCTGATAAATGTGAGACAAAGGCACTAGCTGCAGGTCTGAGCCAAGGGCAGACTGAAGCGGTACATACAGCACAAAGAGGAGGATCTACTGATATCAGACAGACAGACCATTACTGTGTGTGAGTGTACAGAGCACAGCCTCTGAGAAACCCAAGAGATCAGGCAGTTGAATCCCTCCAAGTCCCCAGATCACATTAAACTTAGCATCTAACTACCTTAGACTCCTTTTATAATCCCAGCCCTAAGTACTCTTCAGCTAATGATCATTAAGAAACATTATTAATTTCTAGACTAATTTCTGCTTTGTACACTTTGTTACCTCATTAAAGGCCATACAGTTACCTGGGGATGATAATGGCATAATTGTAGCACTATCTCTAAATCTTCGCCTTTGTAAAAGTTTCATATTTTCATGCTTGCAAAAATCCACAGCAACAGCAATTTTGCATCAGGTAATACAATTCTTAAGGGCTGCTTGAATATTCAATGACTTTTTGTTCAGTTCTCATGGAATCCATTCTGCAAAACTTAAGCAGTGCATGCAGGGGCACCTGAAACTTCCCTTGTCTGGGCAGACTTTGCAGTGACTCGGTGTCTATGAGTATTTCAGGCTGCAGCTCAACATTTACTGCAAATGCCAGAAATAGGGATGGATTTGCTGTAAGATTTTACAGGCAAATTGCAGCTGACTCAGGACAGCTTCAGGAGCTGGGGAGTGAAGTCATGGACCCTGTTTGTCCCTGAGTCAGGCCTGTGCTTGCTCTGTGGAAAAAGGGAGATGTAATCCTAGCTTCCTATTGTCTTCTTTCTTAAGACTGAGCTGTCTGAAACCTTGGCATCAGACCACTTCATCCTGTGGTCAAAATTCTTCCCTGAGACCACAAGCCATTTCATGTTTCTTACTCAAAATGGAAAATTAATGCAAATTAACCAATGTTATGCTTATGTACACATATATATGCATGTTGTATATGTTTATACCTATGAATATTCAGTGAAGCACTCAAGTTCTGTTTGTAACCAAACACCAATGTGAGTTCAGATTTGCTGCCAAATCTTTACAGGGCTTTGACAGCACTTTGAAATCTGCCATATAATGTGCATCATTTTAAAATATAGATTTATCATCTACTATTTAGATACATAAATGAAATAGTGATTTTTAACACCTGGTTATTATAAATAACCTCATCTAGCTCTTCATAGTGCTTTTCATCCAAAAGTCTCAAAGTACTTTGGAAAGAGAAAAATACTGCGATTTTCTTGCTACAGATCTGGAAACTGAAATACACAGAAATTCAGTGACTTGTCAAGGGCATCAGACAAAGGAGGACAAAAAATGACAAAAGGGCACCTGTGCCTCTCAAACACTAGTTCAGCCTGACTCACTCTCCTGGTTCACTCTATGGTTCACTCTCCTCTTCGTGGTCTCCTTACGCTTTGTATGGGGTTGGTCAAAATTCCCCATGTAAAATAATTTTGCCAGAGTTACACATTCTAGAAGGACCAGAACTGCTAAAATTTGCACAGATTGACAAAACGTTGACCTCCTTAGTTACTCTGAATACAGTTAGGAAAGCGTCTACGCTTATCAGCAGCATACATCAAGTAGCTGTTTGTTCCTTAGGTAGCAGGAAGGCTTTAAGCATAAGCTTGTTCATAACTCAAAGAAACAGCTTGTTCTGTTTACGCTTTCTGAATTCCCTCTACCTTCCTTTTGCACTCAAGGTGGTAAAAACTCAAGGGCATTCTTATAAACACTTGGGCAGAGGTTCTCTCAGCCTGCTGTGCTCAACAGCAGCTAAAACATTCACCCCTCAAAATTAATTTTTCTAGTAGCTCCCTAATTCCCTTTGGCACCTGAAAAATGGACCTACTGGCATGGTTCATCACGAGCTAGTGGTATTTGTCGCTGAGACCAAGAGAAATTATTGCAGCACGGTTTGCATTATTAGAAGCAGCATCTGAGGAATCCAAATCAGCCAGCTGGGCAGTTTCAGAGGTCTCCCCTTCCGTTATCTGTTGACTTCATGCTGCCATTGGGCAATAACAAAGTGCCAAAAGTACGTGTGGCCCAAGCACAGGCACAAACAATATAAAAACATGGCAAGAAATCAGGCAAGTGCAAGCTGTTCTCTCCTGATAATCCTGGAGGTTCAAAAAAATATTAGACTTAATTAAATTAAAAATAAGACCAATTTTGTGTGTGTAGTTTGCCTTTGTGAAAGGTCACAACGTTTCAAAAGTTCATGGCTTTTGACTGGGATCAGCTTAAGACTTGGCCCGCTGTACCAAGGTAGAGCAACATTTAATGTGTGTTCAAGCAGAAACAAACCTCTGCCAAGTACAAACTGTTAGCTGTAAAATAGAGGTGCTTTGCATTACAAGTAATTGTAGTTGGAAAAGGTGCTGTCGAGGAAATAGTGAGTTCTTTTTTTCCTGGAGATCATCTTCTATGAGCAAATTATCTATTGATCCAAGAGGTTTAGCAATGAAAAACCAGTTGGGGATTTTTCTCTCTTTGGCACTTTTTTGTAGTTGTTCTTAAGCCACCCACAGATTTACACAGAATCAGATGTTCTGTTTACTTGGAACTGCTGCAAAATTTTTTCAGGTACCCAAAATTCCCTGAAAGCATTATTCAGTTTGTAGGGTCCTATTCCCACAACTAACCGTGATTGAATTAGCCACAAAACATGCAAACTCTGATACATATCTGCTGAGAATTATATTCACTGACATTCTCTGATACATCCTACAGATCCTCAGCTCCCTCTCTTACCTGGCTCTCAAATTCATTTCTAAGCTATGATCATGTCAGTTTTCTTATATTTATCATCTTTACACTGCCTCACTAGTTTTCTGGGACTCCCAGTCCTCTCACTCTTTCAGATTCCTCAGATCCTCTCTTTTTTTTTCTGTTGTAATTGTCTGTACTTTTATATCCCATTGAGAGTTTATAAACCTTAACTGAAGTCTCTTCTGTTCACAAATTAGGGAAAATATCTTGAGTTGTTCCCCATGGGGAGCCCAAAGCTGACCTCAGTGTAGAGGAGGTGGAGAAAATGAGTCTGCAGCAGTTTGGCTGCCTCTTTTCCAAACCCATCCATACGCAAATTGCTTGCTATCCCAATCATCCCACAGGCTTCGTGGGACTCTTCCACATCTACAGGACCAACTCATTGAGCTGTGCTAGACAGTCAGAAAAAAACCTGCTCCTCCCCTATTTGCCACCCACCCACACCCACAGGACAGAAATGCTTTGGCACGCTGGCGGTGTGTGAGTAAGAGGAGAGAAGCACACTGACCGAAACGCTGCCTTCCCCCTGGGAGAACAGGCACATCTCGTTACTGCACTTCCCCACTGCGTGTACCTGCTGTACATAACCACGCAGCTTCAAACATAGATCTCTTGGCTTCCAGCTCATTTTCCACAAAGTCTAACTCGGTGATAAATTTGCTTGCCAGCCAGGAGGGAACAGATTAATTAGCGAAAAATGTGGGTTTTCAAACTTCAAAGATGCTCTTGGGTTTAAATAAGTATTAGTCTCTGCATTGCTAAATTGAGCAGAATTTTTTTTTATTGGGAAATTTGAAATAGAGCAGTTCTGCTGCCAGCCTTACTATTTTAAGGCCCTCAAGAGTCAAACTCTTTAAGCAATCCCTAATATGAAATCACAGTTACAAAAAAATATTTGCTGAAGCCCTGTGTTTCAGGATTAATCCTCTGAAATTCACAGACTTGTAGGTAAAATACATTTTCTACATTTCTGTGCTGTTTTCTTGGTTCTATTTGGATGCTTCTGGTAGCTGGCCCAGGTGGCAACAGGACAACAGAAGCTGATAAATCAGAAATTGCAATCACTGCTCAAATGAGGAAAGCTGTAGCAGAAGTGTGAATTTGAGGATGAAGAATGGAGGTTTTTCTTCCTTTTGACTATAGCAGCAGTATGCATTATTAGTAGTAAAACACCAGCCATGTGTTTTGCTGTGCTGCATTGCAATGTGTAAAAAGAGGTGTCTGTCAAACACGCTTAAGCCCAAAATTGAACAGAGATTAAAAATACAACCCATCATTCCAGTGGTGGGCCATTTCAAACAGCCCTAGGGGTAAAATATTTGCAGGGCCTTATAGAAAAGATTTGTAAACTCATCTCTCATCTCTGCAACATCAGTCAGCAAACCTCAACTATACCCTCCAGGTAGGGTAAAAGAATTGTAAGGCTTGTGCAGAAGTAAATTATGTGTTTCTGGAAATATTTGATATAAAAGAAGGCAGAGTAGAGTGAGAGTTCTAACAAAATCGATGATACTAAGAAACATGTTTTGTTTTGTCCCTGAATTGTGTTCTGGAAATCAGCCTTGAGGGTCTCCTTTCTTCTAAAGGAGCCAGCTGAGGCGATATCTACTGACATTATCCCAGGAAAGGATCACATTCTCAAAAGAGATTGACAAATAATTATTCCAGCAGCAGAGAACTGCAAATCCCTCACTCTAGTTTGTCCTCCCTCCTCCATCAGAGCAACCCAGTCTCTAGGAATTGTTGAAAATTCAATCTCAAAGCTGTGGTGCAACCTGAGCCCAGGGGATGTCTGGCCTTTCACAGCAGAAAACACCAACAATATTTTGATCACTGTGCACCGTGTTTTAAGAAGGCTGAGGAAAAGAAGGAAACATCCTTCCTACAAAGTGTCAGCCTCTCACAGAGGAACTAAGCAGACAAGATGAGAGAGCAAACTCTTGAGCCACCAAGGTGGAGTGTGACAAGGACTGTAAATCAGAGATTGTGCATGCTCCAAAAGGGAAGCTGAGGTTTTCTTGATTCAGAAGAACGCTCCTAGACAGCAGCATGACCTTCTATTTTATGACGTGCTTGGAAAGGGTACTGCTCCCAGGAAGTAGAGGTGGAGGTCAGTACTGTTTTCCCCTTTTAAAAACCACAAGTCATTGTCTTGCTGTAAATCCCCAGCATTGGGGGTCTTAGTGTTCTTGATCCTCAAGTGTGATCTCCAATGACATGACAGAGCCCCAGAAGACTCACCTCTGTGATTAGTGTTCCCCTAGACAGATCCATGCCCAAATCATTGACCTCTGAAGCCACCAGCATGTCTCCCTGTACCTCTGTATCTATTTTTGGAGTCCAGACCTGAATGTGGCCCTTTGTACCCTAGCTATCATTTTGCTGACGAGATAAGAACATTTTCATTCTGCGCCTTGTTTATTTAAATGTCAGCCCTTTAAAGCAGAAACATCTCTCACTGTGTGCGTAAATCTGAAAGAGTATGAAGGGGGATGGGAGAATGGGAGCTCTAAGCATAGTAAAAATGGCAGTAAAACTACACATCCTGTGTACAAATGCATTCTTAATTGCTATTGTTAGAATACAATCTTGTATGAACTTTTTCTCTGTTGTTACAGACTAGCTATAACGTAAAAATCTCCTGGCTGCTTAAATGACATGGCTAGGAAGATTTCTCTCACTGAGAATGTAGACAATTTGGAATATGGAGCAGAATGGGATAACATGAATATTCAGAAACTCATGAAGTCAACTTCTTGCATGCAGATTAAATCATAAAAAAAATGCCACTGCCTGCAGTATCAACTCCTGGTCATAACTGCACTATTTATAATGGGATATTAAGCTTTAGTTATGTTACTGTCTTAGGCTACATAAACCACCAGGAAAAGAGAGAATAAATAAGGTTTTTGCAGATTACTTAATTGTAGCAAGCAGGAAGCTGCACTAATCACAATTTTGCTTTGCAAGGAAATTCCATGGTTGAGAGCTGGTGGGGTGGATTCAGGGAGGAAACAGGACTGGCATTAATCAGTGTGGCCCCAGCAGGCCATTAATCAGGGTGGGGCAAAACCTTGGTAACTCTCAGACCTCCACTGAAACAGGAAGGTGTGAAATGCTATAGCTCCCCTGAAGTAAACTCCTTGACCTGGGGATTTGTGACCTGTTGGAACTGGGAAGGATGGATACATGTCATGTTCTTCTTCAAAAGAGCTAAAGCCTGTCAGAATTTGTGCTGATCAGGGCAATCTGCCTCCCTGGAGAGGGAAAATGTACATGAGCTTGAGCGGGTGAGATGAATATATGACCTTACAGAACTGATACAGAGGCTGGCATGCCAAGGTCAAGGGCAGCTCTGGCAGTAACATTCACCTTGAGTGTCCCTTTCAACAGATAAGGAACTGTAAAGTAGCATGTTCACTTCAAGTGTCATGTAGTAATGCTTCCTAGCCCATAGTGACCTATTGGAGAGATGAACAGGTACTATCACCTGCAAGCTGCTCCAAGACCTGAGGCTCACAAGCTTCATCCATATAGGCACTGCCAAGGAAGGACAGTGGCTTATCAGTGGGTCTTGTAGTCCCCCTGCATCAGCAGGGTGGGATCTGTGTGCTGTCTGTGCTAAGAATTTAATAAGTTGGCCAACAGCCATGATGCCAGTTAGCAAAAACTCACTTGCTTCATTAAATGAATTGCAAGCAATTGGTGGTTTGCTTTCCATTGCTATGAATAGTCTTGTCAGGGTTTTTATGGCTTTCAGAAGCAGTAGCTCTGTCTTACTCATGTTTCTCACTGCAGAAATTGGGAATCTCATTATCCAATATATAGATATGGACTGTGTCTTACCCCAGGTAGTGCAGTACGTGCCAACTACAGCAAACGCTAGGTCAGTCTAGTAGTGAGACTGCTTTCAGCTCCACCACACATGCCTGGTGCAGGACACTGGGAAGGTCTCTTCATCTCCCATTCCTTCAATGTCCTTTCAAACACTTCTACTGTCTTCTGTCTTTGGGCTATGAACAAATTGAATCTTTCTCTTGTTCCTTTCCCAGAGGAGCCTGTAAGGTTAGAGTTCCCCATGAGCCCATTTGGGTGGAATGTGTTGCCTCTCTCCCACCACCCTGACCTTCCAGCTGTGTTCTTCATATTGATTATATACTGTATTCTGAAAGATACTTACAGGAAAATAACTGAAGTCAGACTGAAACCATGTTTACCTAGAGCATAATATAGATATTGTTGCTCATGGCAAATACTTTTGTTTAAGAAAGAGATTCAAAAGTTGTGACTCCTGAGCCTGGCTGGGCATCTTCTGCCTGGAATCCTTGGCCTCTCTGTCAGAACTGGTTTTTGGGTGAACAAAGATAAAGATATTTTCATCCAATAATTTTCCTACATTAGTAACAGGATTACTAGAAATCTATTTTTTCCTTTTAATATCCTTCCACTTTCAAAGCTGAGGAGTCTTGCAGCAAATTAATGTATTTGGCTACAGGTTCTACACAGGCGTATAAACCCTAGATAAGCTAAAACTGTTTTTTAAAATTGATTTTTTTTTCTCAGGCAATATTTTTATGTCCACCTTCTAATGTTTAATTGGTTGCCAGAGTTAGCATATTTATAATTTGGCTCACTATCCATTTAATTCTGTTTTGACTGCTGATAAAGCACTTACACCATTTTACATAGCGAAAGACTGAGTGGGGAAGTTAGAGTAATTTGATGGTAAAACCCATTGTAGATTAAGACATATCCTGTTGATTATGACAAGGACATACTTACTGTGGTCCAACCGACCTGCTGACCCAGGTCTGTGAAATACAGTGTAATGATGGAGGAAACAGCAAGGGTTTGAATGTTAACTGAATCCTTCAAAAAGGGCCCGTCTGCAATGACAAAAAAGGAAGAGGAGATGGCATGAGCAACAGGTATCCTCTCAGAGGCTCAGCGTAATGCATAGACTGCCCTGATAATGGTCCAGGTGTCAGCCCAGCTTGTATTCTGATTTATTTTGGTGATGTGGTACTTATTCTCCAGGTTAGCAACTTAGAGCACTTCTATGAGAGTTACTCTCATCTCATTTTAACAAAAGCATCAGGCTGACACGACACTGGGCAGCAATGCGTAGCAATTGTATGATACTATCTCTGTTAATCTAACCCATTAGAGACATGCCACGCAATCACACAGAGAGTTCCATGGAGCTCTCTTTGTCCTGTCGTGCAAGACTAATGGCAAAGTCGATGTTATGCAGTGTCTCCCTCGCTGAACTATTTTGCTGAAGCATTCGCATCCTCGGGCTATTCCACAATAGGTGGCACCTCATGATGAATACAACTTCTTGGGCCAAGGCCCACTGTCCAAGATTTCTTTGTAAGCTCTGACCTAGGCAGACCAGGTATATGTGAGCACCACATTATTTTTCACAGTATTCTGAGGCATCTGCTTCTACTCCTAATGGACCTAGAGTGTAGAGATAGAGAGATAAAATGGCAATATATAGTTCTTTTTTGTTTTATAGGGGCAGTGAGCTGGATATTGGGAAACTCCAACAGCCACTGGCATGGGATGTTGCCGTGGCTGCAACACCTCTTTGCTCTCTTCTGCTTTATGCATTTTGTCTCACTTTCAATACATTTGTTGCCTGTTTACGTCAGCAAGGATGCTAAATTCTATCAGCTGTTGAGCCCTCATTTTCTGTGGCTTTGCAATTCAACATGTCCACAGACCAAATACCACACAGCTTGTGGCAGCTTTATCTTCCACTGCCATGCCCACCAAGAACTTGTGTACTGGCACAAAAAAAGAGGCTGCCTCCTGCAGCCAGCTGCATCTTCTGATGAGGCTATGAGCAAGTATTAAAACTGATCATGCAGGGAGTGAGGGAAGTGAGCAAATGGGTTTAAAACTGCCTTGTCTTCATTATTTGATCATATACTGTATTCCGAAACATTATGAAAACATTAGATTCCTTTATTAATAAGAAGACTAATAAGTTAATAATTGATATCCATTAATGAAAACGTGCTAACAGTTCACCCAATAACATGTCTAGAGAGAGCAATGCTGTTAGGAGGAGAATCTGCCAGAGGATTAGTAATACATTAGGTGGCTGTATTCAACCATATGAATACTTACTGCGTTCTAGTTGCAGGCCAACACGGGAAGGGTACCACTGGGGACCTGTTCCAATCACAAAGCGTGGCTGTTAATTTCATGGTGAAGGATCTAAATTTCTGTTAGTTGGGGTTTTTTCAGCTGGTAGCTACAAAAGCGAGATGGAATAAAACCCCACCAGTCTTTTGTTCTTAGCTATGCAAGGAGAATACAAGAGAGCTGGAGGAGCACATAATACATACACTAGAGCACAAGTCCCTCTGCCCTTCTTGAGTGTTGGAAGGGTCAATCTCAATGCTGAATGCTCCATCAGCACATGAAAAATAGACCTGTATGTACACCACTGGGAAGTATAAAGAGGACCCTGTTTATTACTGTATTTGCCAAAACTCAGTACTAAATGTGTTGGTCTTGCCCCTCCTTCTGAAGTGATGCCTATGCTGCACTCTGGTCCAAAGGGGGTGATGTTTCCCATTCAGGAATATAAAACCTGACTAGGGATATGCAGCTTGCATTAGTTCTTAATCATGGATTAATCAGGGAAATAGAGATACAAAAAGTAGAGGCACATGGGTACCAGCTAATACTGGGTTATATATGACTTCCATGATACCTTCAACTTAAGGATGTTTCCTAGAAGTAGATTTTTAAATGCACTAAAGGTCATCCCTAAATGCACAGTAGCCATTGGCAGTTGTTCTTGGATGCGCTCTGATGATTTGGGACTGAATCTGTCAGTTTGGTCTAACTGGTACAGTTCAAATTGTTAACTTGGCCAACTCTTTGTAGCGCCTGTAGTGCCTCTACAGCTGTGCTGCTGAATGGACAATATAAACACTCCTCCTTTGCATCACAAAGACACATAACTTCACTTAACCCATACTCTTCAGTTTGATGTTGAAGGATTTTAGGGTTGACCTGAGGCAGTCTGGGAAGACCTTATACAGCCCATGGTGTTGACTGAGATTTGTGGGCAGCAAAGACTGTCAGAGGAAGGCAAGGGAACTGCTGCAGTATCACCACCCTCATCCATTTCTACCACATTTGCCTTCATTTCCTTTGACACACCTGAGGACAGTTGATAGCCTGAAGGAATCTTAGAATCACAGAATATTCTGAGTTGGAAGGGAAGGGACACACAAGGATTATCAAGTCCAACTCTTAAGTGAATAGCCTATACAGGGATCAAACTCGTGACCCTGGTGTTATTAGACTTGCTTTGTGTTTTCATTTCAAAGTCTGAGTGAAATTGGTCAAATATAACCATGGGTTTCTTTAGACCTATCTTAAAATTCTTAGTGATACTGTGTTTAAGATACCAATATTTCTGTTACTTTAACAAATGGAAAAAAAATGTTCCCAGTGACAGTGATCAAACGTGGGAACATTTGCTCTGGGAAGCTGTGGGATCTACTTCCCTGGCGATAGTCAGGCCTCAGCTGGGGATGACCATGAGCAGTCTTTTAGGACTTGAAAGCTGGCCTTGCTCTGAGCTGGAACCTGGACCAGATGAGCTCTGGAGGTTGCTTCTGCCACAACTTATATCAGGATGAACAGGATAGCTGGAGAGCTTGTTCACCCACCAGCCGCCAGCTGGAGGGGAAGAGGAGCTATACAAAATGTACACTGTGCTGTGACATCCAGCACACTCTCATTTCAAAAGTACTTGGTCTGACTTTAGTCAGCAAGAACAGGCATTAGATGAACCCATGAACCAGGGCTAATAGCAGGAGGTGAAACATCTGTCAAGTAAGTTGCAAATATTTTTTTGAAGTTACCACAACAATACGCGGCTATTAAAGATAACAAAGAGAAGATAGAAAAGGAGCAGCTGTCTGACTTGTCAAGGAAGATATGATTTGCTCCAGGACAGCAGATATCAATAGTTATTTGGGAACTTGAAATGCAATGTATTTGTGTTAAATTGGAATCTTCCCCCCTTCATATTACAGTATGTTTCAATAAAAGTCAATTTACCTGATCCTGTGGCGATGTGCTTTTAGGTATGGCTCATAATCTTCACAAGGGCAAACAGAGGTTGTGCGTTTAAGCACGCCATCCCACATTTCCAGTCCTTTAGCCTCAGTACACCATTATGTTCAAATATACTCAAAGATGTAGATAGATAGAAGTGTGCCTTTGCCACTGCTTGTCTGCAGTGACCTTGTCATCACATTGAAGTGTCTCTCTGGCTTCCAGACCATGCTTGGGGTGCTGTGTGTATTTTGCTGGAGTGACCTGGAATTATCTGTTCCTTCCCATCTCTTACTATTGGATGGGGTGACACTAGCTAATGTCAAGTAGAAATGCTAAACAGAGTGGGGGACAAAATCAAAACACATTTCTATGTCGGTTTGAGTCTGAACACAAAATTTTCCAGCTCTCGGTCTTTACTGGCAGCAGAATAGCAAGGCTGTTCCTAAGTCTTAGCTGCCCTGGGTCCTGCAAAAGCCAGCGTTGCTTTCAGGGGAGAAGTGTGATCTCCACATGGAGTCTGCTCCCCCAGCTTGATAAGACATTTCAGAGATAGGAAACCCCAAAGATTCCTGGGCATCCTGCTCACCACTTGATAGCAGTCAGCCAAAGAGCCCCTGGTCTCACTTGTCACCATTTACTTGCCTTCCTCCTGTGACTATTTTCCACAGGGATCCTCCAGAGACCTCACTAGGACAGCTCTGTGTTGCTACTTGGCAATGTGGGAAATCATTCCAATACAGCCTGACTCGGGCAGACAAATATTCATCTCATTCCTATAGGAGAAAAGCTCTCTTTAAATAGTGAAAAGAAGCCAAACAGAGCAACTAATTATCACTTGTATTAATTCTTGCTACTGCCTGTCAGAACAAGGAGTTGATGGCTCTCTTGGATATCTCGAGCCAGTACTGTCTGACAGATTAGCTTCACCTGCCATCAGCAGGAGTTTGGAAGTGCATGTGGAGAGTGCCTGCTCCCAGACAGAGTAAACAAGCACTGGCTGAAGGCAGAGGCACAGCTGCAGCTATGCATAGCACTTGAAGGCCTCTCTGCATTCCCACACCTGGCAGAGCTCCCCTTGCTTCCAATTTAAAGTTGAAGTGTTTCTCTTTCACAATGTTGTTTCGGGGTTTAATTCACATTTTTTTCTTATTAACATTTTCCACTGTTGCCTCCTACACAGATTAATGACAGTTCAAGACAACAGGTGACTGAAGTTTATCCTGTAACTCCTGTTGCATCTAAAACCAGGAAGGTATTGCTATTGACTTTCTGACTCTGTGTTGGTGCATCAGAGCTCAGCCCATGGTACTTAGTAGGTCACAGTCTCCGTAGATTCCTTGTGATTAGCAGAGCTGTTCAGCTCCCTTATGCAGGGTTACGGGTTGGAATATATATGTCACACTCCGAACAAAGTTGTAAAGATAAAATTTCAGCTCACATTCCAGACTGGTTTTGACTTGGAAAAGTAGATGTAGACTGTCCAGGAAATAAGAATGGCCATGATGGTTCAAACCACAGCTCTGTTTACCCAGTATTATATTTTAACTCTATTACATTTAAGGCATCATAATTTTTTGGCAGAGGATGGTATTTTCTTGGAAAATGACTCAATATTTACTTTTAATAATCTGTTTTAAAAATGGATATGAGGAAAAATATTTAATGTCAGATGGATTATTTGCTTTACCTGTCCATATTTAAAACAGAAATTAAAATATAAGCACACTGACAGCTACATAAAAATTGATAGCCACCTTTAATTTTCCAACACCCAACTATGAAATGAGCTATTAATACTGGATATAAAAAAGAGATGTAGTGCTGTCAAACAACCATACAAATACTAAAATGAAAGCCTCAGTGCCATAGCCAGCTGCCAATACCACTATGCAAAAATGCACAAAAAACCAAATTCTACTGATCCAGCTGCCCACATGATTTCTTTTTTCACTGCATGTATACTAGAATCTCAATAAGTTAATCAGCTGACAAAGGACAGTTAGTGTCATGGGTTTGCCCAGGGGACAATTTTTTACCACACCCCCCACAAATTGCTCTAAGGTGAGAGAAGTTTATGAAGACAAAGAAATCTGATTGGTGAGAAAATAATATCAGGATTTATTACTAGCACATATAAAAACTAAGCAACTACATTTACAGCAATTCTAATTAAGCAAAAGCACTATGTATTTACAGAGACATCCCTCCCCGCTTTGTATCAGTCCAGGAGGAGAAGGAGGTATTTTCCACTTATAAAGTTCCAAGTCTTCTGAGCAGCTCTGCAGCACTTTGACAAGTTCTTTTCTGTTATCTCTGGGACAGCAACTCCGTCTCATTGCAGCTGGAACTGTTTGCTCTCTGTCTCTTCTCTTCTGTGTATCGACCTCAGGGCTGGCCCTACCTCCCTCCTGGGATAAGGCTGGGGTTACCCAGGTCCTGTAAGGTCTCCCATGGAC
>JAWMRA010000113.1:41642364-41664154 GCA_035584735.1 Pseudotriccus pelzelni
GGAGAAAGGAGAAAGGAGAAAGGAGAAAGGAGAAAGGAGAAAGGAGAAAGGAGAAAGGAGAAAGGAGAAAGGAGAAAGGAGAAAAGACTTAGTACCTGGGATATCTTTGACAAAGGTAGGAGCTTATGCGCTAGAAAGTGTATTTAATGTCTGGTTTTAAAATTCTCACTCTGATGGACCAGATGAAGGTATTTACATATTTAACAGCATGAGAAATTCAGTATTAAGGTATACAGTATGGTGCATATGGAATAAACACATCATTAAGAGTCTTCTGGAAATATCATCCCCAAATTCAATTATATAAAAAAATGCAAACATAAATTTTTAGGAAACAAAGGAGAACAAAACAGAAAATATCATCCTGGCGGTAAACAAAGCTATGGTGTGCCTATGTGTTGAGTAATGCACACTGAGTGTATATTGTAGTAACAAAGGAGAAAAAATAATTGGCTAGAACTTTGAAAACTGTAGGTGAGTGCCAAGGACAGAGAAATTAATGCCTTCTGTAGACTTCACATGTAGAAGGACTGTTTGTCATTGAATATACATAACTGCAGAAGAATAATCATGAAGGCTGCAGATAAAAGGAATGAAGAATTCTTCTCTTAAAAGATCAGGAATCAAATTTAAATGGAACAGAAAGAGTACCTTTTCACATGGCATTTAACTAATTAAGGTACTTCTGGCTACAGAATGTAGCCGAAGTCAAAATTATCAAGAAAGGGATTAGATAAATTTTTGAAGGTTAAGCTTATTGGGGAATATTAACTATGTTAGTTCAGATTCAATGTCTGTCTCAGGAATTCTCTATATCTCTAATTGCCAGAAGCTGGGTGTCCAGGGAGAAAATTATTCTCTTCTTGCCCTCCTTTTAAGAAATAATTTCTCTACTCCGGACTGAAATTTCTGATTAAATTTAGAGAGAACAGGAGAGCACCTTGCAGATGAGTGTGCCAACAGATGGGACTGTAGTCCAACTATGTATTTCAAAGGATTTGTATTGGTGAAGTAGCAGAATTGTAACTGTCTGTTGTCAAAAACATTCATAAAATAAGAAAACATTTCTTTCTGGCTAGCTCTAGCCTTGATGCATAACTAGTGATCATAGCATTGGGAGCAACTGTGTATGTTTGCAGACGAGTGGTGTGCAAATGTGGTGGCAAATGCTTTCTCATCTCTAATTTATGGCTGCAAATTATTATGATTACTTTGCCATTTGTTTATGCTGTTTGGTATTTTAGGGGTTTTTTATGGCAAGAGTGAATACTTGTTCTCAATGCCATGTTATTATTGGCAGGGATGATTCATAATGCATGGTGTTCACAATAATGGTCTCATTTTGTGGTCTCAAAAACTGGTATCAGATTTGCTGGGTCTGTACTGTTATTTATTTTATATAATATACTTGCCGGTGTAAGAACCTTGTATTTCTCCATCTGCCCTGTTTCCCCAGCTGGTCTGGCCAAGTGCTGGAAGGCTATAAAATTCTATCTTTTCTTTCAAATGATAAACTCTCTGCTATTAATCTCTCTCCTCACTGTTTAGTGATTTAGAAAACATTGTGGAGTCTTCTTCCTTGTGAAGTTTCCATCTGATCCCTTAGACACAATCACAACCACGTAACCATCAGACCATCTCCCTCTCTCTTCTTAAAGTATTAATTTCCTCTTTTTCTGACAGGAGGAGAGAGGAAGTCACAATATTTCCATTACTGTCACTTCAACGATGAGAACCATTTCCCAAATGCCAGAATGCAGGTCTTTTTCCTCCATGACTGGGAGAAACTCTGTGTGCAATTTACATTTCTCAGTGCTCTTCCCTAGCTGGGAAGTTTACCTGAGGTGATTAAACTGAGCTCTGGGTCAACTTTCTCTTGGTAGCTTTTGTTTCCCATCCCTTCCTTCATGTTAGTTTCTCAGGAAAAGGAGTTGTTATGTGTGGCATGACATGAGATAGTCCAGCCTTCAGCATCAACACTGACTCTGCACTGCAGAGGAACATCCAGGGAGGTGAGTGAGACTGAGCCAGACAGTTGTCCTTGGTCCTCTAGCTACTTGGTCCCTGAGCTCCTTTGTGGTCTCCATCATGATCTGAAACGGAATGAATGGGACTTGCCTCGCCTATCTGTGACAGCACCAGTGCAGACAGTACAGCTTAGGGAAGGGACCCTCTGCTCTCTTTACAATGAGTAGGTAGCAAAAGACACCATTTTAACATGGATCAGCTGCCCTGCTTTAGATTCGTACTTCAGGATGAGACAAAGAATGCCCTGGAACTGCCTATTTCTTTGCTTCAGGTTACCTGCAGAGACAGGTTAGGACATGAAAGGAAGATCCCCAAGGGAGCAGAGTTTCATAACAGAACTTCGCTAACTTACCTTAGCCTCTGTTGAATGAACAAGAGTCATTCCTTCCCCTTTACTGCTCTGTGTTTCCCCCACACTTTTCCTTTGGGTAGTGATTTGTCTGATCCCACAATGACCCAGTTTCTGGCAGAAAGGCACACACTTCATTTTTCAAGGCTAACTTCATACTAATTTGGTTTTTGGAACCAGCTAAAATGGTCCAACAAATGCCCATACCAGATCAAAGAAATTAGTGGGAGCACCCTGTCAGGGCTAAAGAGGAAAACTCAATTTCAGCAACAGATGGTAGCTAGACTTCTCTGTACCATCTTTCTCCATACATCATGGTTTCAGTTACAGTGGTCACTGGGGAATAGATTGGCCAATCTTACAAATAGACATTGCAGTGTAAACACCTTCCCAGTCTCTAGCACAATCGTAGTCTAAAAAGTTCAGTGCTGGAGAAAGGCTCTGCAGAGTAGCTGCATCTCAGGCTGGGCTGAGAAAGAGAGATGAGGAAATGAAGGTTTAGTTTTGGGTGCCATCAGACTCACCATTCTCAAGGAAAGGCAAAGGAAATAAAAATGGATCTCAGTGAAATTCCACTAAATATGCCTCTTTATGACCTAGCTGTAGCTCTCTGTTTAGCTTTGCCATTTTAGCAGCTGGTCTCAACCGTTGCTGTTATGAGAAACAGCATTTCACTGACTTTTTGTTTTTACAATTATTTTTGAGCTGTTATAAAGTCTAGTTTGGATAAAGGACAAAGATTTGAAAAGAGATGATGTTTTCCACTGAGAGTTGTACAAGAAACTGTGAAGTCTATATGAAGTCACAATGTCATATGGATTTGCTTAGACTGAAGGAATAATAATTCACATGTACACTTTATAGTCTGTGTGCTAAAGCTTAGCACAGCCTTCCTTTAAATCCTGACGTGGTTTTTTTCCTAGCAGAACAGAACCTAAATACTTGGTAAGTGGTGTAATGCAGTGGTAAAATGATAAAACTCATATTCAGCTAAAATTGTGCTTTACTGCTCTCTTGTTTCTTTTGGCTCAAGCAAGCAGAACAAAGGAAAAAATGGAAAAGAAAGTCATAATGAAAATAGGGAGTGGTGGTGCCAGACAGAGGATGTGACCTGTCAGAACACTGATCTTGGGAGATTGCTGCAGGAATCCCAGCCAGGTTGGCAGCTACTGTTTGCAGCTTCTTGCTCCAACATCACAAATGGGTTCCTAAAGACAAGCAGTCACAGATTTTCTTCACTGAGTTTTAACTGACAGGATCCTGGGTCCTCTTAAACAAAGTGTGCTTTCCAGCAGTTTCCAGGCACATTCTTATTTTCTTTCCTAGGACATGGCATATCACTGATGAAGATTGAAAGGATGTTGGTTTAATTTAGCTTAAGAAATGCATGTCTGTTTTGTGTGTTTTATTGTACACATGCCTTAGCTATTTCAAACTGTATTGGGCAAAAGTTTCAAGGAAAACTCTAAGGACTGGCAGATGCATGTGGAATTAAAAACTACTCTAAAACACGAGGAAGTCATAGTGATTTTTTTAGGTTGTTGTTCGGACCTTTACTGACTAACCTAGCCTTTTTCATCATTAAGTGGAGGTGTATGAAAGAAGAGGAGTACAAAGGGGATAACAAAGTCTTGTTAGTGTGGCTTCACATTGTAAATAAGCCTCAGGGCTCATGACACATTTGTAATTCTGTGAAGCCCTATTCACAGTAGACTGGACTCCTCTCATTAGAGATCCAATCCTAAGTCTAAACTTGAAAAACTCATCTTCTCCCAGGAATTGATAATACTTTCATAGGTAACAGCTGTGAGGTGTGCATGTTCTCCCCTACTCTGAATGCCACTTCCAAGAAAACCAGGTTTCAGTACAGCAGTTCCAAAAACTATTTAAACACTCATTCAGAAGTTAGCATTTAGATCCTCAGCCCTTTATGAAACCATCCAGCCACTTAAGAAAACTTAGGGAACAGACATATTTTGGGGGAGATAGTATTGAAGAGGAGATTTTAAAATAATCTGGAAAACAGATTTTCCACATTCCTTTGTTAAGAATAATAATAGCTACCTCCTGAGGATTAATAATAAACAAGACAGTATTGCACTAAGTTTTGCAGAAAAGTGCCCTTGAGATGCTCTGGTCTGGAAACTGAGCAGAAATCTTGTGAGAATGAAAGTCTTTCTCTCATGTCTAATACAGACAGATTTAAATTATCATGAGTGGTATGCAGTGATTTTAGAGAAGAACCACTTCCATAGAGATTAGGGAGTAATAAGCTGAAAAACACTGAATAGATATAACTCATTTTGAACCTCAGAAGTACTAATAAGATTCACTGAATAAGATATGCAACTTCAAGTTGCATTCTTTTATGCCATTTATTTTATCATACACATAATTTATTCATTGTATATAAAGTAGTCTGAAATTACATTCACTCATCTCTAAACAGATAAAAAAAAGACTGCACATATCAGTAGTTTCAAGGAATGGCATGTTTTGGTGCACCTTTTTTGTGTGTTAAGCATTAAAACACATAAGTATTAACTCTATCTGTGAGGGAAGAAAGGAGACATGTTGAGCTAAGCTGTGCAGTAGCAACTGTGTGTAGGTGCGAGTTAACATTTAAGCCTCTGCTTTGGCCCCCCTCAACTCTGCCATGAGCTCTGCAGCTAAACTGTCCCTTACCCATTGTAAAAGAAACCCACTTAGTTCTGTTAGCTTTGGAGAGAAATCCTTTGACTGACCTTGTTCTTTTGATAGATTTCATTCTTTGGGGAAAGAAGAAATAGAAAGTAATTAAATTAGCAAGCTGGCCAGCTGCAGTGGAAAGGAAATAATGATGGGTTGTGCCCAAGATAGAACAACACACCTATTTTATTTGTGCCTATTTTTGAACTGTCATTTACTTTGATTTATAACCATGGTTTTGAAATATTTTAATGACAAGACTGTAGCTTGCTCCAAGATTTGAAATAGCACAAATGTCAAAGCCAATAAATATAACACTTTGAACCCAGACAATAAACCACACACACCAAGAAAGGGCCTTAATTTTTTTTATTAATTAGGTCTGTGCAGGAGATAAACTGTTTCTGAAGAACTCCAAGGGAAGCAGTGGTCTTCACCAAAATAGTGTCCTCTGGCCCGTGACACAGGATGCTGCTGTTCCATGGATCCTATCAGGAAAGATATCCTATTTAGATTTGACATGATAATAATCCATATTCAGGTGCACTGTGGTATGTGTTTAAGTTCATATCAAAACCAATTGACAGACTTCTTGGCACATATGGTAAACTTATGTACAACATGCCAGCATCAGATCTGCCATGAGAAAGTGTCCAAAAGAATCTTCTGCTTATTTGTATTGAATAAACAGATAATTATCAGTGACCTTTGAAGTTAGGAAGAGACTCTAGTGTAGAGACTTAAGAGACTAAATGGCTCGTTATCCTGGTAAATGCACAGAGTATTTTTCACATGCAGATCACTGCATCAGACATATCTAATTCTAATACTACACATAAATCACTATTGTCTCCTGTTGTTTGAAGAGCAGCTGTTGTAATTTCTATTGAACTCTTACTGAGGAAATAACCATATCTGGCGGCTGAATTTGGAGGGGGAACCTCTAGGGTCTGGCTGTTCAGCCCATTACCTCGAGGGGGAAATGCTCCCCCGCTGACCCCCTGCCACGTGGCCCTGGGAGCCCGCAGTGAACTGCCCACAGACCACAGGACAGAGACGAGCGAAAGAGCAAGTTTATTGTGGGGTACAGGTTTATATGGGTTTTAGGGGGATTGTAAAATCACCAATGAGAGCTCTCAGGGGGTTTACAGAATCTTTCAATAGCAAACAGGGGAAAGGGTTAAAAAGGCCAATGAGAAAACCTCCTGATATTTTCTCAGGACATTCTTGCGTACAGATAACCGTTGTTACAGGGGATTTTGGGAAGACACAGTGAGTTTGCAAAAAGACTACCAAAAGCCATCTTGAAACATTCACTTAAACAAACCTTAAATCTTCTGTTTTTCTTATATACTGCAGATACACTGCAACAACCATAAGTGACAATAGGCACTCTCTTGGTAAAATAGACAATCTACCGGTAAAATAGACCCTCTATTGATAGAAAAGGGCAAGCCAAGCAGATCAAAACAACAGCCCATATCCATGCCCCTTTCATTACCACTGTTGAAGCAAACCTCCCTTTGTATTACTGGAATGTTTGCATAAGTTTTATTACTTTCCCATTTCCAGACAGTGCTCCAACCTGAGCTGAAGAAATACCACAAGAAAATCTGTTGTTACTGAATTTCCAGATGCTTGTATCATGTTGGCCAGTGGATTGCATCCCACTCCTTTTCTCTTTACAACCCTCACGATTTTGGTAGATAACCATCCTCCACATGTGGTAAGCAACACAGATATCATCTTCAACAGCTGCACTATCTTTTGCTTATGACTTGGCAAGAGAGAGGGAGGGGAAAACTCAAGGGCCGTGTGGTAAAAAGATGTTAGATACTGCCCTTCCCTTCCTTTATCTCCCACATTACATTCACATACACAGACGCACAGAAGTTTCCAGGTTTCAGGCTAAGTGGACAGAGAGATTTTACTGGAATGAGAAGAGCTTCCTGACATATCAGAAATGAAAAATATAGTTTCCAGAAATGGGGTCAGAACAGGGGTGATGGAAAGCGTGGCTTAAACAACAGGTCAGAGCAGCTTGTTATAAGCTGGTTAAAACAAGCACTTTGGGAACTGACTTTGGTTTCAACAGCCAAGCATGCACCTTAGGTCCTCCAGCTCAACCTTCCCAGGAGGTATCTGTTTATTCTTTTTTCTTTCCCCAAGGCAAAATCATATAATGGTATCAACTATCAGTGTGCAACATCTCCAGAGGGTGGGTGGGCAGAATTGTTCCCTGCTTTTCCTTAATGCTTAAATGCTATAATACTTTGGTTTCCATTATTCCTGGATATTTTGGCAATAGAAGGATTCTGCTCAGTCACTCCTAGAGATGCACTTGGTGCTGTAATGCCTAATTTAGGGTCAACAAGTGGAATATAAAACATGCAAACCTATAGACTTACAGGTAACACATGGATCACACTCAAATTAAAGCTGTGATATGTTAGTGAATAAGTGTTGTGAAACCCTGACTCCAGCCATACAAAGATTGTTTCAGAGCAAGTGAATCTTCAGGTGGTGCAAGTGGCTGCTATCCTGAAGGCTGCAGTAAAAAATGCTCAGAGTCTAACTCCAATACACTTCCCAACCCTTCCCACTGCACTGACTCACCATTATGATTCAGAACAGCCCTGGTAAAGTGCCCTAAAACTCTCCTTTTCCCACCTGCACAGCTGCCTCAATTTGTGCAAGCTTTTACTACCTGTCAACAAGTATTATTTAGAACTGTTGACAAATTACAATAGGAGTTTCTTCCTACTTAAAAAAAAAAAAAAAAGGATATTCATACAGAACTTGGCACTTGCTCTTGGGTTATTTCAGGAGTTCCACCTCTAGCTCCAACTTAAAACCAAGAAAAGCAGAAGTGGAAATATTTTTAATGGTTGATCAAGAATTTTCAGACCTTAACATGGCTTAAGATTCAATTTATCTTGCCAAACTTGGGATGAATGTTTAAACCTGTTTAAAAGTTTCCCAGGAATGAAAGACATCACAGAGTTAGTAGTTAGAGCAGAGAATATGAAGCAAATGATCTAAATTATTTTTCAGACACCATCCTTGGATAGCTGTGCACCCACAGAAAAGCTCTGAAACTCTGTTTTTAAACAGGTATTCAGGAAATAATAGCTGTAATTATTCCTTTTATAATAAATGCAGTATGTTAAATACAGCTCCTTTAATTCTATTATTTAGTACTGCTCTGAAAGGTACTATAGCAGTAGTTACATAGTAAACAAAAGACAAGTTAAATTGCATTAAGGCCCAAATCCAGCTAAGCACTTAAATACAGGCGTAACTTTAAGCAATAAGTATTAAGGTCTCTCGCATAACGTTATGCATATGCTAAAGTGCTTAACTGAACTGGAGCCTAAATTCACAAAAGCAACAAGCACTACATCACTTAATTTTACATCTTTGCCTAATACTTACTTTCTTACTCTTTACATTCATAATTTTCTTTATAGTTACAGGAAGAAATGTTCTACTTTATTACAGTACCTGTGAGTACGCACATGTGCTCATGTGTGTGTGTATACCTGTGTGTCTGTGTCTGGTGCTCACACACCCTTTTTAAAATGCTCTCTGTCCTTCTGGATGTAAATATTTCTATTGATCAGATCATCAAAATGTACTGTGCTTACCTATATACCAAAAATATTTTATTAGAATTTTCCCACTGAACAGAGTGCACTACTGCATTTGCAAGACACTGTACAACTCTAAGAGAGCAAAATGATACCAGTCGGCCCTGATGGGAAAGTTGTGCAGATTTGTTAATGTGGGACTGTGTTTCCATCTGGGCTTATAGTGCTACTTGCACTTATCACGGTGCTTAATGAAACAAATCACTCTTCAAATCACATTTGGATGGTGTTCAGCCACTGAGAGGGTGCAAGGAAGTAACACAAAATTTTTGACCGGTGAACATGGTCAAGCATGTCATAGCACCAGTCTGACATCACTAACACTAGGAAGCCTAGATATGAATTTCTAAACTTCTTGAGTTGTTTTACGCAGAGCTACTATATGCAGGTGCAGCTATTATCCAAACAAATATCTTGAAACTGTATTTCAGTTTCAAGTGTTCCTATAGCAACACTCACAGTGCTTTCTGGATCCAGGGCAGTTTAGGAGCCATAAGGTAATGGGAAGACCTCACTGAGCTCAGTAGCTCCCTTTAAAGTAACAGGTCACTTTAAGCTTACGCAAAATTTGTGTTAAAGATTCAGTATTGAGAAACTGGACTGAAATATGCAATGAAGCAAGATTTTTCATCATATTTAAATACTGTATGATTTGTTTTGGATCATGGCTGTGAAATTTTGTTGTCGTGTTTTCTGTTAGTTCTTTTAGTCTGGCTTTTTTTTATTGTACGGAAGTCTGATTATATTCTGATTTTTTTTCCATTCCATTTATGACATTATTTTATGCGTCTGTCCAAAAACACCATTAAGAAAAATGAGACATGTCAGATAGTCTAAGATGAACCTGGAAAAGGATTGTCATAATAAATCTACTGCTACAGACAGATCTTATTTGGGCTTCTTTGTCTTGAGGGCATGACAACAGTAAGTCATGCTAACACTTGTAGAGGATGTTCTTGTTGAAATACACATATTTTAACCCAACTCCCACCCATTCTGTGTATGTAGGTATTGAGAAACACTAGTATCTTTCATAACCATCATGTTTCTGTCCCAAATGTCTGAAGAGCAGAGAAATTTACAGGTAGGAAAATGCAGAAAACAAGAATTAAGAGATGCCTCAGAGATACTGGAGAAGACCAGGTGGAAAAATATTAGAAGTTATTATTTCTACTGAAAAAGTTACCTGAGCATCTGGTTAGCACCTTTATAACTACAGTATATCATGGCTGTTCAGTGGCTTGACTGCTCAAAGATATCCTGTTTTTCTTACATAATTTCCTATTTTTAGGCCAAGGAAATAATAAAGGTCACAGATAAAGGGTGACACTTCTAAAAATTGTTGTATAAACAAAACCAAATTTGTAACAACTGAAAAGTTGAACAGGAAGTGTTTCCATAAACCTTGAAAACTTTATAGATACTTGGAATTTTTATATGAACCATTTTGCCCACCAGTTACTGTAATAACAATGCACTTCTACAAAATCTTGGTATCAAAATATGTATTTTGGAAGACAACAATACAAGCCTATTCAAACTAAATCTGTAGCAAAATGTAAGAATGCCTGTCTTTGCAGTCTGAGTAAAAATATCAAATAAACAGGTAAATGGATCACTGATGAAGAAAAACACTTTTGGGCAAAACAAAGCTTTCTGATTTTTCAGTGTCCAAGAAAAATGACTAAAATTTGCCAATGTGTTTATCACTATTGCAAGTAGGAACTGCTTTACATCTACATGTTGAATTTACATCTAGACCACCAAGCAACATTCCGCTCACACTGTTTGTACAAAGAGGTTCAAAAGCCATTTCTCATGTGAAAAAGTAAAGTAATTCAATATCTTCTGGAGGTATTTGACATAAAAGCTTTTTTTCTGTATTTACTGATATTCATGTGGCTGTATTAAGATAGAAGCCAACAGACATGTCATGTCATGGATTATTTTATTTATCCATTAGTTGGAACAGGATGAGAAGCAGCTGACAGTTTCTTCAGTTTTGCATCCCATCTTACAGTTTCTTTTGTTCTCTGAAAACTAAACAGTGTATCTCTGATGAAGTTCTCATGTATTTTCCCTAAACAGCTTGCCAATTATCTTGCCCACTACAGAGTCTGATTCAACTTAATATACCACAAATGTGCCATTCCCCAACTGACCCAACTGATGTTCTGAAAAAAGAGATGAATAAAAATTGCCTTATAACTTTTATTTATTTTTTCTTCTTTCCCTTTTTCTTCATCAGTCTCTTTACAAGCCTACAGACAGCAAGAAATAAGTGGCTGCTGGTATAACAGATGTAGGTGTATGTTTTTTATTTAAAACAAAATAAAATATTTTCTAATAATTCAAATGTTGTGCTAACAGCAGGATTGCTCTAATTGACTCTTTATAAACTAGTATATAGTAGTGACACCTAAAGTAAAAGAGGATGCACAGATAGATGATGAGGAAGAAAAATTAAACAAAAAAATTAACAATAAAAATATTAGGATTATTACGGATAAGTGATAATTATTTAAATGTAATTGATCTGCAGATGATATATCTCCAAGGATCAATTTTAACATTTTTAAATTTTCAAGATAATTCAAAACCAAAATGTAACATCCACCCTTAAAACTCTTCAATATTTCAGATCATATACAAATATATATTTTGTTGAAATATATAAATTCAAGCAAATCGGATTAAATACCAAAATACAGAAATTTGCTATACATGTGATTCAGGTGTAAGGCAGAAAAATTAACAAAAACAGCCACTGGTAGTATTGCAAAAATGTTCAGTTAACATATACTAACATGAAAAATCACACTTATCTCATCACTGAAAAAAAAACTGTCCTGAACTCAAATTACAGTCTATTTTGGTTTTACATATCAATGTGTGATTATTAGAATAATAAAATCTGAGTCTATGTTTGACCAAAAAAAAAAAAATATATATGTATACGGTGCAGAATTATCACCTGTAAAACTATTTCAAGATTTCAGTAATATTTTGTATTGCAAATGTAGTATTGGAAAAACACCCTAATTACTTCCTTCTTTAGTAAGTTCCAATAGATACTGTTGAGTAATGGAACAAAAGTCCATGGGAAAAAGTGTTATCTTCAGATTTTCCTTGTATTCCATGAGAATTGCATCATCATGTCAAAAAGTTGGCTCCCACATAACGTTATATTGAACAACAGGGTGGTTTGAAGAGACAGGGTGAGGCTGGGATTGCTTGGCAGAATGGAGTTTCTTCTCCCTGGGCAGCTGCTCATGGCACTTTTTCACCTGCCGTGAAAAATATTGTGAAAGAAAGTGATACGTTGAAAAGATGCTAACCTCAGAGATGATATCTAAGCAACTGTCAGTGTGCTTTCAAGAGCGTGGCAATCAACGAAAATTTGTTTTAGAGACATGATAAGGGTGGAGTTGGCTACAGCTTTTTGTTTAAAATGGTCAGAAGATTGCTATGGCAATGACTAGAGGAACAGCAAAAACAAGGAAGCAGACAATATAGCATATACATGTATTACATATACCTTAGCTGATACGGCAGGGTTTCAACACCCGAACAGCTCTTGCATTGGGCCAATAGAGACTTAGTCACCACTAACTTCAGAGAGAGTCAAAACCCTTCTTAAAGGTTCAATTCAATTGCCACAAGCAGCCTACTGCAAAGGAGATTTACAATATGTCCAACTTCCATAATATTTCTGCAAACTTAAGCTAATGTTTATAACTAAAGGGGTAATATTTCAGATTTTTAGTGCAATTTTCAGTTCAGCAGATGCCCAGAATTTTAACACTCTCAAAAACAACAAACATAACGAGAATCCTACTGAAGTTCTGAATATATTTCTTTTCCACCCTTACTTTTATTGCTTTCTTTCCCTATTTATTTTTGTTGAAGAAAACACAGTAACTAAACATACACTCTGAAAAGGAATCCTAGTGCATGTCACACAAAATTAGCTTCCTTAGCTGACTTTTTAAAGACGTCGCAAGGTTTGACTCTAATAACTCATTTTTTACTTGCCAGATAATTTTTTGTTTCCTGTTCTTTAGAGTTCTGGAACCACATCCCGCCAGTTTATCTTTATCCAATTCTAAAGACTCATTTCATTATCCATTGTTTTGGTGGAAAATAGTGCTTTCTACGTACTGTTGTTCAGACTATTGATTATTTTTGAGGGTTTATCAGAAAATGAAAGAAGAAATCACACATAAGTTTTGTAATGTTCAGTTGAGTAAAACAAAAGGTGAGAAAAATGAGAAGATCAGGATTCGCTGAGAACCAGTGTCTTTCAAGAGCATTTAATTTTGGTATATCAGTGTGTTGGTGCATACACATTTACCAGAATGGATTTCTCTTACCTGGTGATGGGAATATCTGCCGTGGAAGATTTGTGACAGGTACCTATTCCAGCTTGTGCCCATATAAATAATGACACTGGCTTTCCACCAGCAAAGCATCCTGCTATGAGAGGGACAGGATTCCCAAACCTGTTGAATTTTGTTTTACTGAAACTGTGAAGTTCAAAGGCAGTCTGTATTACATTTCAGTAAGAAATACAAATATTTTCAGGCAGCTAACTTGGTTTTTTCACAGAAATTAATAAGTCTGTAATTTGGAAACACTGCTTGCTTTCATCTTTCTCCCACTCTTAAATGTAACTTTAAACATTTGTGGAAATGGGTCAGTGGCTGAAATGTAATAGTTTTGCCAAAGGTAGAAGTCAAACAAGGAAGACAGATTAAGTGCAAATTCTTGGGAGCTGGCAGAATTAACTAGAATTCTGTTTAACAACTCAATTCTAAAATTATTAATGACTTTTCCTTGCCAACCTAAGGAAAAAAAAGGGAAGTCTGTAGCTGTGGGTTTTTTCTAAACCCATATATCTTATTAATTTTAATACATTTTCAGCGTAATCAGTCATAATACAATGGAAACCTTATTGAACATAAAATAATCCATAAGGTGTTATATGGATTTCATTTCTTGAGAGACAAAATTCGTAAGGAGGTTACTCTTTCAAGTTAACTGTTTCATAAGGATGAAATCATCATTTTAGAATATGGACAAAAATCAAACAATGTCTTATTTTACTATCATAGCAATTTGGGATTAATCCTTACTCCCACTGCAGTCAACAGCAGACTGTTGCTGACATCAGCAAGAGTCTAATCAATCTCCAAATTGTCCCTACAGAACAATACACCTGGAAATGAAGCATCACCTTGTATTTTTCCTGGACTGACATCCTTTGGCTTTGTAGAGACAGTTAGCTGTGTAAAAAATGCCAGATCTGTGTGCTGCATTTGAACATATTTAAATTTGTGTAACTAGTTTTATATAGGTGTTGCCTGGTCTAGTAGCCTGGATTTTCAGAAGTTTGTCACTGTTGTCTTCAGCAATCACATCTTTTCAAGGGAGTGTTTGTGATTAATTTTGCACATGTAATAAGTTACTTTAGTACTGTCAATACATTCAGCTGAGAAAAAATGTTTGGCTCTATTTTTTGAGAAGCCAGCTATATCCCAGTCTGAAAATGCCCATTAATTTGTGATACACAGACATAAAAAATCATATTATACAGAGATCAGTATGAAAATCATTTCAGGCATGTAGAATCATATAATAGTTTTGGTTGGAAGGGACCTATAAAGGTCCTTCCTGCAATGAGCAGGGACGTTCTCAGCTAGATCAGGTTGTTTAGAACCCTGTCCAACCTGACAGTGAATATTTCCAGGGACAGTGCATCTACCACGTCTCTGGACAACCTGATCCAGTGTTTTACCACCGTCATTGTAAAAAATGTCCTCCCTATATCTAGATGACTCTACTCTTTTTTACTTTAAAATCATTGCCCCTTGTCCTATTGCGACAGGCCCTAGTGAGAAGTTTTCCCATCTCTATTCTAAACTCCCTTTTAGTACTGGAAGCTTGCAGTAAGATCTTGTGGACTTCTGTTCTCCAGACTCAACAGCCACAATTTTCTCAGCCATTTCCTGTAGGAGAGGTATTGCATCTCTTCAACCATCTTTGTGGCCCTCATTTTGACCCACTTCAACAGTTCCATGTAATTTCTGTGCTGAGAACCCCAGAGCTGGATGAAGCAATCTAGATGGGGTCTCATCAGAGTGGAGAAGAGGGGCAAAATCCCTTCCCTCCACCTGCTGGCCACGTTTCTTCTGCTGCAGCTGTTATGTCCCAGTCCACTCAGAAGCTTTAAGGGAATTTTGTTTGATTTGCTCTGAGCAGTGTGCAGGAGAAACAGCAGAATTCTCAGGAGGTTCAGTAACAAACCTTTACTTGCAAACTTCAGAACCTTAGTGTAGAATAAGGCACTTATTCTATCATATTCTATTATATTCTACATTTTAAAATGTAGCCATTTTGGTTAGAAATGCAACAATATAAAAGCATAAAAATAACACATGTACAAGGAAAAGAAAGAGAAAGAAAGGGCAAGAGTAGAAATGTATATATATATACACCACCATGGACTGATTATTTGAGTCATTAACCATTAACATTCCAGTCTCTCACAACACCCCAGGATACAGGTGGCATTCTGGGATGCAAGAGCACATTGATGGCTTATGTCCAGCTATTCATTCACCAGCACCCTCAAGCCCTTCTTGACAGAGCTTCTCTCAGTCTCTTTGTCCTCCAGCCAGTATTGATTCCAGTGGTTGCCCTGACCCGGGTGTTGGACCTTGCACTTGGTCTTATTGAATTTCTTCACAGTGTGAAGTTATAGTAGGATAGTCAAAAAATCTATAATCAAAATTCAAAGAACTTTTAACATTTATTAGACTAGTATTTTCCTTAGAGTTTGTAAATATTATGTTATTACTTGGATGTGTGCTCATTTCTAATACTTTTTTGGTTCACAGTTCAATTCAGCAGACTTTCAGAAACATAGTTGCTTGTAACTTAAATTGCAAATTACTGAAATGAAATTTGCCTTTTAACAACAACAACATATTGTTCAAACTAATACAGAACCTTAAATAATTCCTTATCTCAAAAAGTGTTTTGTTAATGTCACTCTGAGAAGACAGTGATTTTTGACCTGAGAGTGCAGAAATGACCAGAATGTTTTGGCACATTCTTTTTCCAGAAGTTCCATCAGAAAAAAAAAAATCAAGTATGAAACTCACTACTCTTCCAATGATTTAGAAAGTATTTATTTTACTGCACCTTACCTATGTTACCATATATAATCCCTCCTAAAATGGATATCATAGGATATTTTGGAATAATTCTTTCTAAATTTTCTTTTTATTTGTATATTCTGTTTTTTATTCTCTTTATCTGTTTATGAAGGCTGGTATACTTACTCTTTCCCTTTTTCAGCAATTTTCAGTGAAGATTCATTGATGAGATATTTTTATTGTCTTAAAATAATGATACTACTTCACTGAAGAATTTTCAACACAATATATTTTAAAACTGGCAAACCAAAAGGGCTTCTTGGTAATAAAGAAAGGTTATAAAATTAAGGTGTTTTGAAGCAAAAATCTGGGGACCAAGAAGAAAAAAAAAAAAAAAGCAAGATTCAGCTTTTTATAAAAGAAGTAGATAAACATAGCATATTCAGATCACATGTAAAAACTGTGGTTCAGTAGTAATGGCAAACAAGCACAAAGATTCAGAAAGCTTTTTCTCAAAGAATTATTTCTTATTCATCAGGTAATCTCTTAGAAATAAGACCTAGTTGAATAGAAACGAAGTGAAGAAAAGGAAAGATAACTTTTTTTTTAATTTTTTTTTACATTTTGGGACATCTGTAAAAGTATTCAACAATTTGTATTGGAAATTTTAAAATCTTTGTCTTTATTTTTTCTCTAAAAAGGAAAATATAATTTTCAACCTGATAGTTCATAAAAATTTTTATAGAAAGCCTTTTGCAGGATCAAATTCTAAGCTCCCTTCATAGAAGAAAAAAGTTAATTTCTTATGCTGTCATTCAGCAAGAGCAGCAGGCTAAGAAAATAACTAATATACCCTTTCTCACGTGAACGAGTCTCAAAAAGTTATAAATACAGGCTTCTTCAATACCTGTTTTTATTATGCAGAATAACCTTTTGAGAACGGAAACCCTTGCCTTTGTTAACATTTAAGTCATGCAAAGAGTCTCAGTTACAGGTAGCCCCACTGACAGCAGGTCTTTTCACTGCTCACCAGATTCAGGGATCATAACTGTGCAGGATGACTTGGCTACAGTGCTTGTTTGAAGAAGTCTGCCTCCCAGGAACCACATGGCCTGGCACTGCATGAACTACAGTCCAAAACAGTCCCAGAATGACCAAATCACAGAATATGCCAAGTTGGAAGGGACTTACAAGGATTATCAAGTCCAACTCTTGTCCCTGCACAGGACTATCCCCAAGAGTCACATAATGTGTCCAAGAGTATAGTCCAAATGCTTCTTGAACTCTGTCAGGATTGGTGCTGTGACCACTTCTCTGGGAAGCCTGTTACACTTCCCTACCACTTTCTGGGTGAAGAACCTCTTTCTAATATTTAACCTAAACCTCCCCTCACACGGCTTCAGGCCATTCCATCAGGTCCTGTCACTGGTCACCACAGAGAGGAGATCAGTGCCTGCCCCTCCTCTTCCCCTCACAAGTAAGCTGTAACTACAGTGAGGTCTCCCCTCAGTCTCCTCTTCTCCAGACTGAACAGACCAAGTGACCTCAGCCACTCCTCACACGGCTTCCCCTCAAGGCCCTTTATCATCTTCATTGCCCTCCTTTGGACACTCTCTAAGAGCTTAATATATTTCTTACATTGTAACACCCAAAACTGCACATAATATTCAAGGTGAGGCCACACCGGTGCAGAGCAGAGTGGGACAATCCCCTCCCTCGACCAGCTGGTGATGCTTTGCCTGATGCCCCCCCAGACACTGTTGGCTCTTCTGGCTGCCAGGACACTGCTGACTCATATTCAATTAATATTCAACTTTCCGTCCATCAGGACCCTCAGGACCTTTCCATAGCACTGCTTTCGCTGATTTCTAACCCTGATGCAGAAAACCCAAAGAGACCACGCTCTTAATCTTCACATTGTTTTCTCTCTTCAAAGTCACAATGAGTATTTTCTTCTCCTTGGCTCATTGCTTCTTTATGTCCACCTCTTACCTCATTGATTACTTGACACTGTCTCATTTTAGTTCCCACATACAGTTCCGATGAACACAGAGGAAACAAGCAGAGTCAGCTAAAAATTTTTTTTTCTACTGGTTTCTCATCTTATAGCAACTTTGATAGATGTTCCACTGCAGAGATAGATTCTGCTAATAATGGAAATAGAATCGATCATCCAAAGTCATAAATTAAAAAGAATTTACTAAGGGTGTAAAGATACTTGAAAGAAAACAAAAACAAACCAAAACAACAAAAAATCAAAACCAACCAACCAAACAAACAAACTTCCAAGGTAGTTAGAAAGAAAAAAAACACTAAGCATTCATAAATTCAGTTTACTTTCTTTCTTCATTCCTTTCTAAAAGAATCATGATTGTGCTATAAAGTTGTTTTTTCAAAATTTCTAATATAACAGAATGCTCAATATTTTAATTTTTAATTCATTTTTCAAGCAATACAGACCTCTTTCTTGTCAATGAATTGTCCATGAACACAATATTTTTAGAATGATTTCTTAATAATTGTTCTATTGTTGCTATTATGTAAACCCAACACTTGTGAAGGTATCAGATTGCTTATGAACTCTGTATTTTCACTTTTCTCTTTTAATTTACATGAAATTTAGTTGGATATCTCTACCTAGCTTGTATCTTCTCCTTTCTGAGAAAAGACCCTGGAAGAGATTCTAAGGTCACTCAACTTAATGATAAGATTTTGTCTGTCAAAAATAAAGTTTTGCCAGAAAATAATATGCTGAAAACTCAATTTTCAGTTCATGTTTTCTTTGCAAGGAATTTTGCCAATATGTTTCCATAACTCTGGCAAAAGCCTCTACAAGCAAGAATTGTTTTCTTATCTGTTAGCATTTACAGCCTTAAACATAGGACAGTGTAGTTTTTAAGGTAGGTGTGACTTATACACCCAGAATATAATTTTTTAACAAAAAAAATCCACTAGAAATCGCCCCAGATTTCTCATTAAGGTTAATCATGTACCATTTTAATTCTATATTAATTTCCAAATAATTCAAATTATCTATAAATTTCAAATCTTATTTTGAAGAAAAGTTTCTTTGTCTAGCCTTGGTTTTAACTAAGAAATCTTGAAAATTGAGTTTGTAAAGATATGAATACTAGTTAAAAAAGACATGTTTTTTCTTTAGGATCTGGATGGTAATGGATTGTACCTACAATACCTACAACATACTTTTCATAAATTAAAGGTTCCTTCTCAAGATCAACATTTAACTCATCACTGCAGTGCAAAATGAAAATATTATGGTCCTATATGCCCCTAGAGTGGCTGTATGTTAATTCACTAATATTCAGTTAATAAAAATTAAGTCGTCTCAAATGTTTTTGTTTTATCTCTGAGTTATTTACAATTTGGATGATATTCTGATACAAAACTGTCTGCTGAAGAACTTTGAGCAAAGACCTTGGTAGTTTCATAATTCCTTAGAATGACATTTTCAACTAATAAAAAAACTACTTTTATCAGATACATTACAAATGGATTTTTCATCTGCATTTCTGGCAAAGGAACTTTTGAACTTGACACATCTTTTGTCTAGTTCATCCAACAACTGAAGGTGAATAGATTTGGTACCTGTCTATATAGCACGTGTATCTATCTGTATATTAACAATTCCCACAAAAACTTTGTGCACCTTTTATTCAAACATTCAGGGTTGCAGTGGCCTTGCATCTAATAAAAAATTGCATTAGAAGGAGAGATATTTCAATCCCAGTCTTAGTTTTTTTTCTCCTCAATCTGGCAGGAGTTGGGACAATATACACTCAGTTCCAAGAGAAAAAACCCACATTTGAAATTCCTGCTTGCAGCTCTGGTTTTGTCAGAGTATGCACTGTCAATTATTTTCTTCTCTTTGAGAGCTGCTGACAAAGCATAAGCCATATTTAACCCAGGACAGTGGAGTCACATTTTCTTTGGCTAGCTTTATGCCATCCTATCCATGAGCCAACCAGCTCACTCTGGGATGTAGAGAACAAGCAAAGATAGACTGTACCATCTGTAATTTTAACCAGTCTTTCACTATCTCATCAAGCAAGGTTTTCCTGACTTCTTAAGCATAGTTTCTTTTAAGTGAGAAAAACTTTCTCACTTTGATCTCTTTTTGTAAGACTGCATAGCTCTATTGAACAAGGGCTTGCAATTTCCCCTCTCACCCCTTTCAGTTCATCCTCTGTATCATTTTTTTCTCTCCAATCTCTTGCTCCATCCCAATGTGCATCCTTTATTCCTAACCTCATGCTAAGCCTCCAGGCGAGATGGGCTCAGCCCTTTCCACTGTGCTTCCTGGGGACCGTAGTGGAAACTTTCATTCTTCAAGTCCAACTACACTGATGCAAGGTGTGCTTGCAGCAGGAGGCAGAAAGCACGGGAGGGTTGTTTGCAAGTAAAGTTTCTTTTTTCTCAGCAGAAAGTCAAAATGTTTTTCTCCCCAAAACTGAAATCCAAAGAGAATCCTTCTGAGCAGCTGTGAATTGTATACAGCACTGGATCTAGATTCCAGTCCAGGGTGCTACTAGGATTTATGAAGGGTCTGTAGGTGCCACAAAAGACAGCACTGTATATTCTGGCTAGTAGCCAGTGAAAAAGGTCATTAGGAGTCTGTGGTCTATAAGAGTTACTAAGGAGTACCCACACTGGATATTATTATTTGCATGACCACTGTATCCTGTAGTCATTAACATGGGCCAGTGTACTGGATACTGTAGAAAGACAGATCCAGAAGATGAATCTTGCTTAAAAAAATTTCCCCCAGGGAAAGCCATGGTGGAACGGGGAAACTCATAAGCTCCATTCAGTAAAGAAAGCAGGAGACGACATACCTCAGCAGAGTACACCAATGCTCTCAGATGCTTAACCACTGCCAGTTCTGGGGGGAGATGGAACACTGAAAGGTTTTGTCCTCGAGTTCAGCATGACTTGTAATGTAAATGTTCTCCCCTTCTTCCCTGTGGCATATGTTTATGCTGTGCCAGCTGGTGCTAACTTAAAAACTGAAGATCCCCAAATACCCTAGTAAACCTGTCCCCTTTCCCTTATTCACTCAATGATTATAGCTCGTTTTCAAGTATTATTTACTAAAATAAAATGTTCCATTTTAGTTGGCAGCACACACTGCATGCACTTGGACTCCCATCCAAGCATGAGCGTGGGTATGCACTGGGTTCAGCATGCGCTTGGAATCAGTGCAGCCCAAGTCCTCTCGTCTGCTTTTGGTTCAGCATGGAGAGGGCCACAGACATTCACCAGCTAGCTCCCAGTAGCACCTGCTGTTAGGCATGAAATCCAGCCGGAGGGAAGAACAGCAATGGAACAAGATTTGTCTCTTGTTTTTCCTTTTTTGTAGCAGCAACAAAAAATGAAACTGCAAAGTCTTTTTGTTAATCTCAAATTTTGTTTAGAAATAATGCTCCAACCAGATGGATTCAGTTATACAGTGGTAAACTACTTTAATAGTTTAATTATATATGCAATTCTTTGACACTAGACATTGCATATAAGATTAGCTGCAAAACAGGTGAAAACCCCCAAAAAAGAGCTATGGAAGAGAAATAGTAAATGGAGATCACATTACTTTTCCCCCCTCCATTTATTTGTTTCTTTTTTATATAAAGATTTTTGAAATACTGAACTAAGTTGTTTGTTGAACATATTTATGTTTTTGGTAATTTATTCTACATGCTCAACACTATATACTTTAAAATCTTTGTGTGCACTCTCTTGTGCTCAGTTTCATCCCTTTTAAATAATACCTTTTTTCCTTGTTGGGATTAAATTTGTTCTATTACCTTTCAGAACACTGAAACTGATATTTCCTTTTTCCTTTTTCCCCTTCCCTTCCCTTCCCTTCCCTTCCCTTCCCTTCCCTTCCCTTCCCTTCCCTT
>JAWMRA010000113.1:41664254-41684299 GCA_035584735.1 Pseudotriccus pelzelni
CCCTTCCCTTCCCTTCCCTTCCCTTCCCTTCCCTTCCCTTCCCTTCCCTTCCCTTCCCTTCCCTTCCCTTCCCTTTTCTCCTTTGCAAACTATTCTTTGTAATATACTGACTTTCATACCAGGTTTCTCTTCCTTCCCTCAAGCTTAAAACAACAGTTAATTCCATTTTGCTCAGTTTAGCTTTCTGAGAATTCAAAGCCACATGATACAACATGAGGATTTTTGAGAGTCCCTTGTCTTCCATTTCAGTGAAGCTCATAGTTACAGTGCTGACACAGCCTCTTGGCAAGAAGAGCTCATTTGTGCCCAGCCAAGGCAAGATCACACACATCTCTCTCTATTCAGGCAGAAATTTAATATTTTTGTTTAAATAGATGAAAATTTTGTCCAGACTATGCATTTGCTGCCAAATTTCTTCAAAATTTGTTATCTGAAAAATTAATTTCTTTGCATAAGAAGACATCAACATAATATCCCAGGGGCTTATCTCCTTCTATCACAGATTTGGTCTTAATTGAAGCGCTCTTCTGCACAGACAGAAACCCTACTGTTGGCAACAGGGGTTACAACAAGGACGGTTTTGAGTTGTCAGTAATTCACAGATGGCCGGCCTGATCCTAAATCTGACAGATTTAAAAGTGGTTTTGTACTATAATGGCAAACAGAATTTTTCAGAATGGTCCCAGCTAAATGGGACAATTTAGGCCTGTGCCTGAACTCAGAGTCCATGTACACCTGACCTAGCAGTTACAAAAAAGAGACAACTTTCAATTGAGCCCTGATTCCTGGGGACAAAAAGTTTTTCCAGTCCCTGTGTTGTCAGACCACTGACAGTTGTTTGGCTGTCTTTCTCTCTTCCCATCTGCAAGTGATCGTTAACCTTCTGAGAGAAATTCATTTTGATAAGAGAAGCAGACACCTGTTAAGCATCAAACATTTAAAGGTCTACTGAAAAGCAGAAGAGCTGAGTTAGTGTGCACACTCAAAACGCCTGCATGGTCTGAACAGTTCCCTCTCCCGTGCTTTCTAGCCACGCAACACAACATCCAACCTGCAAGCTGGTGAGGCACAAGCAAAAGGCGAGGAGGCACTTACTTCTTCCTTGGTCAATTACCATTAGGACAACTCATTTTATAGTAGCAGATGGAACCACAACTTGCTGTATGTGCCGTGTAACAACTAGTTACAACTGAAATTAATCTCCTCCAGGACCATCTCAAACGCTGAATAAGCAAGACATACAAATGCCTTAAGGCTTCAAAAAAGCCTGAAGAACCTTATTAAAATAATCTCTTGCCCCACCCCTCAATATTTTGTTTTTCACATAGTACAGTTTAGAATCCCATAAACATCTTTCTCATAATATTGAGAAATGCACTACAAATGACATTTACAAAGGGAATCTCTGACACAATTGAGTCTAGCTTTTCCATGAGGCATCTGGCAGTTCGTATTTTCCCTAGACGGTTTTCCCTGTCTATTTTGACTCAGTAAGTCCCTGCAAACAATAAAAGTTGAAGGAGGGAGTCAAGCTAAAATTTGTACATATGATTTTTCTATGCTTATTTTTTCTTTTTCTTCAACCTTCAGGTCTATTCTTATTTCTGACAATGCTAAATACCACCAAATTCAGATGGTGTTGCCTGTGCTCTCCATCCCTGTAATCCTTTGGTTCATTTTCTACTTGTGACACCTGTTCCAGAAGTCACATTATGGACAAGTCATGCATATTGGTGCTATTAGAGAGACAGGGTTTGAAACAGGCAGGTCTGTAACTCAGGTTAGAAGCTGGTTTTATTGTGAGTCTGCAGAAAAAGTACAGTTCCAGTATCTAAAATATTCCATGATCTCTTTGGAAGAGCCAGTAACTCATTGGCTTCAAAAGTAACAGACTTGTAGTACAATCCTGGATAGGATAAAAAACCCAACTGGATAGGTATTAATCACATGCATTGAAAAAGTAAGGTCAGAGCAGCAGCAAAAATGTAAAGCTAAGTTCATTTAAGTACAGTAGAACTTATACCTAAGTAGGATTTTTGTACTTCTAATAAGTATCTAAACTGTCACCTTCAGCTGTCTTTTAAATAAGTAATTATTCCTCTCCAGGAGGAAAATTCCACTGAAGACCATCAGCTGCCAGTTAAGGACTCACTTTTGCTCCAGGTTAATTGAGTGACTAATAGTTGCAAATTACATCAAAAGGAATAAAATTCTGGCATACAAACTTTTTGTTGCTGAGCTCAACCATGCCAGAATTTTACCAGTAATCTGTATTCAGTTCCCAGCACAACCAGAAAAATGTCTATTAAGACTTGTCTTGGTAGATTGGATGTGACACTCTAGTTGGCAGTCTTGCCAAGAATCACAGAATCATAGAATCATAGAATCGTATAATAGTTTGTGTTGGAAGGGACCTTAAAGATCATCTAGTTTCAATCCCACTGCAGTGGACAAGGATATCTTCCATTAGGCCAAGTCAAGCCTTGTGTTCAGAAACATATCTATGCCAGAGAGGATTGACTTGACTGCCACTGACATAGCAAAAGCTACTCATACTATGTCAAAATGAGGTCCATGTCATGGGTAAAAGACATGCCTCACATAAGAATATCTATGAAAGATTGAGAACAAAAGCAAAAAAAAAAGAAGGCTACAGGTATAATAAATTTTTCTTTACTTGGCTGCTTACATTAGACTGGGAATAAATGGTGAAATAGTATCAAGATTATTACCACCAGGATCCTATCCTCATCTGTTATAAAACTGTACTGCAAAACCAAATCCAGCCTTCTGAATGGCAAGTTAAAAAAATGTATATGCCACTTGAGGAGTCACACCAAACCTCACATGGCATAAATGAAAATTCCAGTTAAATAGTGAATGGTACTTCTTATTTTCACAGATATCTTTCTCCTAGAAAAACTGTGAAGTCTCATTGTTGTCATTCATGCAGTACTCTTTGCTACTTCTAAGTGTGGATTCTACAAATGAAATATACCTCGGACATTGATTCCTTTGGATATCACAGAACCATAGAATCATTAAGGCATATTTTCCCAAAAAGACCTGTAAGACCGCCAAGTCCAATTATTGAAATTATTCTATCTTCATTGTCCCACAAAGTAACCCTGATTTCTTAATGTCAATGTGATTTCAGAAGTTTTTTAATTGTGTAGAAGGATGAATAAAGAAATACAGCAATCTCATTCAGTTATTGTCATCTATATCTTAATATAAACACATATATAAAATACATTAAAAATACAGTGTATGCTATTTACTAGGTATGGTTAAAGCAATTGCACGGTGAAGCAAATTCAGTGAACTTGGAAAGTCTAAACACATATGAAATTAATTATTTAAACTCTTCAGGAATTTAATATTTTTGTCCAAATAGCTGAGATTTTTGTCCAGACTATGCATTTGCTGCCACATTTCTTCAAAATTTGTAATCTGAAAAATTAGTTTCTTTCCATAAGAAGATGTCAACATTACAGAAGCAGATACATAAACATTTAACTAGGGATATTTAAGAGAAATTAATGTCAATAGTCTAATTTCTACAATGAAATCCATCTTGTTTCAAAAGGACAAAAACAGGGATTCTATTCATTGATGTAAGTCTTGTTAAAGATGGATTAAAATGGCTCGTGAGAAAGGATGTGTTATTTAGAGAGAAACACTGGCTAGAGCAATACGTGACTAACAACACTTACACTGCACAGACAGCCCAACATAGTCAAAGCAGCAAGACACAATGAGTTGCAGAGCTGTGTTCGAAGTCCACTGAGGAAAAATACAGGGTAAATTTTCTTCAGGCCTGTAAGATTAAATCTTTTATGTTTTCACTGCATTTTTTCATTTTGAGGTTGTTACCTGAGTTGTCGATGGGGTTCATTTTCCAGTCATTTCTGCCTATATTCTTACTCACTGGAGGAAATGGGGACAGAGGAGACATTGCAGGTCAAAAGGGGTGACAAGACTCAACATCAATAAAATTAGAAATTCTTCTTTTGGAAGAATAAGAGGAAGAATGTTCTTCGTTCCTGCTGAAAGTGTTACCTCCCTGAAAAGTGCCTGCTGCTTCTCTATGTTCTTTTATTTCATCTGTGCTCTTTCTTTCTACCCATTCTCTTGGGTTTTTGGCACAGTGAACATGTAGTTGCACATCTTCTGAACAAAATAAGTCCTGAATTTTTTTACAGAGTCAAGTAAAACATGGCATGGCCATGTTATCCAGTGGTACAAAACTAGCTGGGAAATGCCAGTCTGAATCAGACAGCCTTCTGCGTATCACCACTGAACCTTGCAGATATAGCTGATGGACGCAGGAGGGACATTTTAGCATCGGTCTGACACCCAGCTGACACAGCTACATGGTGTAGGAGTCTGCTCTGTTCTCAGCCTGAGCTAGAAGTGTATGATATCACACTGAGAATTTCTCTGTCAATGTTAGATGGTTTGCAAACTGAAGTGTCACATAAAAACAGACAAAAACTTGACTCGGCATTTCAAAAGCAAAAGTACACTGAGGCAGCACCTTACCAAGAAGGACCTGCTGCAGAGAAAGGCAGATGGTCAGTCTGCACACAAAACCTGTTCTCCTGATGTAGAGAAGACACACAGCAGCTGAACACCACATATTGTCACTGAAAATTCATTTTACACAGTTTGATCAGTAACATATTCTCAAATGTTGTCTATTATAAGATCAGAGTATCTAAATTTTAACTGTAAATATTTTAAGGACATGATATTTATATGCAGCTATTATTTTTTAAAAATAATTTCTGACCCTAATCTTTCTATCATAATGGACCTCTCTGTGGCTATCTTCACGTGTAAGAGAGCATCTACATACTGTATTTGTTTAAGAGCTGAATTACTGAAAATGGGTATTATGCTAAGAATTAATAATTACAGTGATAAGCAACATAATACAGAAGGGAGATATTGTTGATTTTCTTGATGTAAAGAGGATTATTTATATTGCCAAAATCAATTGCTGCTACAATTATCAAAATATGTAGTTGCAGCATTACATTCTTTGTAATGTTTCAATAAAAATTAAACAAAATCCAAATGAACCAAAAATAAACCTACTGAAACTGAGGGGGAAAAAAAATCAACCAGCATAATTGGTGTAATTTCAAAAAGCTCCAAGATCAAAGGAATGGAAAAATAAGCACATAAAGGGACACTGAGCTACTAATTCACCTATTTTTTTTCTAATCTTTCTGTCAGCTCAGCATTTGAATTGGACAGAGGTATTAGTATTAACTCAGTGTTTATATTGGATTAGAACATTCCTGACTTTTACAGAGTCCAAGATAAATATTTCAAACAGGCCCATATCAGAATCAATTTTCTTGATGACATTGCTATTTGCACTTTTTTTTTCTGCTAACCAAAACGCATCTGATTACCTAATCCACCCAGGAAGGATGAAAAAACACATTCTTTAAAGTTGTGTATCTTTCTGTGAGTATTTTAGCCTAGTTTCCTGTGCCTATGTGGTAGTAATTCAGAAGGACCTCGAAGTGTAACTGAGCATTAATTTCACAAGACTACCCTTCTGCATAAAAAAGGTCATGAAAAGGACAAAGGATCTCTTGCTAAACACATCTTAATACTACACTGACCAGCATGAAAGGTTGACTTTAAGTGTTCTAGGCAATAATATGCAGAACTTAGTGGAAATATTTCCTGAAAAAAAATTTAGAAGTCTGATTTCCATTAATCTAACTGTTGTTTGTATCATTACTGAGGGAATTACTTCATGGAGAGCTGTGACAGGAGAGCAGACTCACTCTAGTATCCAGGAATGAGGCTTTATGTCTTATATGAGACACTGTATTGTCTTCTTTGTCCAAAGTATATGGAATATTTGGCAAAAGCTCTCTTTTGCTCAGGTCTCAGAGAGCGAGCATTTAAAGCAGCTCACAAACCTGCAGTTGATCTCTTTACCCAGAGCCTTCGAGAGAGTGAAAGATGTTGTTTGGAAATGTTTCCTAAAATAAAGGTAAGAATCAGGTCATAGACTGTATGATGTAATCCTGATATAACTTCGACTGGCAATGGCATATAGAAAGTCTTCTTTTCCTACTGACAGAAAGAAAAAATACTTCCCAGAAAAATCTGATAATTATACTTTTTTTACTTTTTTTTTTTTTTATCAGTAACTAGTCTGTAATGTATTTTACCTGATAGAATCAGAAAATTCAATTATTTTCCTCCAGAAGTGACCTCAGTAAAAAATGTTAATGGAGATTCACTCTAACCGGCACTCAGACAGAAGAACTTCACTGGGAGAAGATGGGAAGAAACACTTTCTCCCAGTCTACAACAGCCATGTAAATTCTGAGAAAGTAGCATCCTCTTTATTCAAGTGACACCAGTGAATTTCCTCCTTTCATGGTTTAGGATCTTTGCTGGAAAACTTGTCTCATGTGCACTGCAAATGGTTAACATCTGGAAAGCAAACAGAGGCTATGCAAAATATATTTCTCTCAATTTTTTTTAATGCTGTGGGGTTTTTAAGCCAATGTGATATTTATAGGGAAGGAACAGAGCCATCTCACAATTTTCAGGAATTTGCATTTACCAAGATCTTCTTATACACCACAAGGTGTTGTTTCTATCCTTGAATACTGCATTACAAGCATTTTGCTTTAAACAATTTATAGGCATTATTCTGTGTATGTATGTTTATATAATATAGTTACTGCACTAAATTCGTTCGTTACTGTTGTGATGTTATTTTGAGACCTGTATAGACTATACAGAAAGAAGAACTAGGCCTGAGCCAAAGAGTTTGCACATGCCACAAGGTATTAACCTACTGCATAGCAAAAGAAGATTAGGAATGGAGATAGGGGAAAGAGAAGAGAAAATGTAAAGAAGATAAAAGTTAACTGTCTGATTCTGAGACACTGCAGTTCTTCTTTCAGAGTCTAAATAATTTTCAATCAGTGGCCAATGAGATGTGGATTTTTTGCAGTCTTACTTGATTGCTATATGAAAGGGGTCAATGTCACAAAGAAATCCTTCTACCTTTTATATTATAGGACAAACACAAAAATGCCAGATTTTATCTTGATAAATGGAAAAATACAGAAAAATAAGCTCCAATTCATTTCACTGTTTGCCTCCTATAGAATTAAAGATGGATTGGGAGAGAAATATGATCCTGCTCGCATAGCTGCCAGATTTCCTCAGTCTTTTCTGGGACAAGATACTGAATTTCATCTGTAAAGCTGGCATATTTCTTGAGCACTGTTTTGACTTTTTAAAAATCTCCTGATCTAATAAAGATTCAGTGATAGCATTGACCTCAGAATAGATTAAGGACTGAATCATGGCAAGTCTTATGGGTAGAGATAATATAATTAACCAGGAAGTAATTGTAGATGCAAAATCATGCAAATTTATAAGCACACAAGGCTTTCTTAGTCATTTAGTTATTTTAGCAAATATTGTTATAGTAACAGAACTTTATTGCACATTTAATTCAGCTTTTCTTCAGATGCCAAGATATTAGTGGCATTAAAGGAATGACAATGCCAAATTAATCTTTTATTGCAAAGTAGAAAACATTCTTTATATGAAAAGCATTTTTTGCTTGCTTTCCAGAGGCTTGGATACTACTTCACATACCCTTTCACAACACTTTGTGTAAGATCCAAACTTGAATTTCAGTGACATTGCTCATGAGCAAGTATGATTTTTTTTTGTAAAGTCTTCTTTAGTTCTCAGCAACTAATACAAATGCAACTATTTCTAATAAATAAAAATGATTCAGACCTGTTAATATAATAATTATCAGATTATTTTAGAGACAGGAGTTTTTTTAACCAAAAGTACCCAGAGAGCATATTAAATAACATACTATGAAAAAAATATTGAGGAACAAGCTACAAACCACAGCTGAGCCTGATCATATTCAACTCCCTAGTTTAAAAAACAACAATAGCAAGAAAAATGACACATCTAAAAGGCATGTTTGTTTTAAGGAAAATGCAATAACTCTTTAGGACCATGAGAACAGTTAAATATGATAACAGTGGGATAAAACTGAGGAAAAGTCTGGAAACTACCCTAGAATATTTTTAATAGGATTCATTTCAAATTTTTATTTTTATGGGTGGTGGAAAAATAAAAACTCATTCATTGACACAATTTAAGTTGTGTCACCACTGATGTTTGGAAAAAACAACTGCCCAGGTGAAATTAATGAGCTCAAGAGGTGTGTTCAGAAATACTGAAGTAGCCTGGAACTGGAGCTATCTCTGATTTTTATTACACTGATGAAAGTTTTTTCAAAGGCAGATGTTTAACTTTTAAAAAAGGGACTAGGACAGTGCCAGAAACTTAGTACAGGACATCCCAGAAATGTTTAACTCTTCTTTGAGTCAATAGGGCTAATGCCATAGAATTCATAAAAAGCCAAATCAGAACTTTTGCAGGATGATGTATTTTTACAATGTAGTAAAATGACACATTGACTTATATATAAATTGCTTTAAAACAGTCGTTTAAGAAAACGTATAATCCAATATGACAAAGTCTTCTTAGACATTTGTCAAGGTAAATTTCAGTCTTACCGTGTGTCTAAGCTGTCTAAGTCTTCTAGTAATCAGGCTTTGGGTAGGGAGGATTTTAAAAAAATAAAAGTAGTTTCATTAGAGCCTATGCAGTTAGTGGATTTGGAATTACTTTGTCATATAGTTTTGACTCACATCAGAAAGATGAAAAGTATTGTGCAAAGGTCTCTTGGGAAAGCATCTCAGAGACGTCAAAATGAACCGCTTTACAACTGTCCACTTACTTTCATTTTTCAATAATTAAAGGAAGAACCAATGAAATGAAGGAGAAGACTAAAGAAAAAAATCACAATTTTTCTGCTGTCCAGGGTGACAGTTACATATTTATCTAAAAGAATTTAGATTTACAGCTCACTTATGTCACTGAAACAACTAACCTACCTGCAAGAGTAAGTTAGAGACGGCTTTTTTTTCCCCTCCAAAACTGTGTTGAGAAACTTATAACTTTGCTAAAGTCCTAAGTTTTCAGCTGACCTTCCTTTTCTGTGATGTTTCACAATACCTAAGGCATTACAATTCATTGCATAGCTTCACATTCCCATTTCCACTATGCACTGTTTCCGTTCCTTGTTTCTGAGCTGTGGAATGGGAGTTGTGAGATCCACCCATGTTGTAATGTTAGACATCTAAGTGGCAGTTGTGAGATAGTCACATGTAAATTAGGGCAAAGAGAAATATAAATAATTTTGCTGTGAATTCATCTGATCTAGTAGATATCTCTGTCAAAATGTGATAAAATGCACCCAGCAAATGCCTGCTTTCCTCCACTGGTTGTAGAAGGATCCCAAAGGTTAGCTCAGATATAAGTATCTATAATGAAGCAAATTAACCTTGATGTTTATGGAAATCTGTGGGGCTTTTTTGAAGCAATCTAGCCAGGTCAGTGCAGTGAAAACAAAGCATCTGGGAACACACTCTTTTATTTAGTAACACCTGAGAAAGTAAACAAACAAACCACCAGAAAAGAAGGGGAAAAAAAGAGAGTCAGTAGGGAAACTGAATACTTAAGTAACTTTGTTGTCTATTACTGAATGACCTGGAACCAAAGTGAAGGTGTTCGTGATTGTGTGTGTTTCTGTGTATAGACATGGTACTGGGAAGAGTGGAATAAGTACAGCAAAATCACTAAATCACTGTGGTGGATATCAGTCATTCCAGTGGATTTGGCAATACTGCTCGGAAATTTAAGTGGCACTTAGTTTTCCATAGTGGTATATTGCCTCAGCTAATAAGAGCTGTCTTATACCAATTTCATTGAAAAACTAATGCGTCTCATACTGAGATGGTTTATAAGTCTTTCTGTGGAAGTGCAGGGCAGAAGCTACATGTACTGAGAACTGCTCGCATTTGGATCACACAGAAGTAAAAATATCTCCCTTCTGGACACCCAAAAACTAGGTACCTTCTGGGATTTGAACAGCCTGGCAAGAAAGGAATAGCAACAGAGATGTCTGAATATCTTGGAGATTGGGTAACGGGAAATAGTGACAGGAGACTAGGGAGGATTTTACCATATATCTTCCTTCTCAACCATTTTTTGCTATCCCTCTGCACTTCACATTGAGTTAGCTCTGAAATGGAGACCAAACAAGCAACCGACTGATCAAAAGACAGGAAGGTTTTTGTTTCAAAGAGTCACAAAAAAAAAGTCCCAGAAAAGCTAGGAAAAGGGAGATAATTAATGGAAAATTCCAGGGAAATTTCAGCAGCTAAGTGACAGCAATGTTAATTGAAACACATGTCTTTATGAATGCTAAAAGACACTAATGTTACGGTTATAATGCAAAATTAATGGAAATTAAAATTCTAAAAAATCATTGGAAATTAAAAATACTCAAATAATTAATTTTTTATTAATAGAAAAATGATTGAAAATAATGCATAATAAGAAACTTTTCCAGGACAAATCTGTATAATAACAGATTGAAGTTTCTCACTTTTTTTACCGGTTTTATCTGGATACTTGTGGGACTGTTCACTGTCAGCAAACCCCACTATCCAAATATTTTGACTCAAAGGTTCTTGCTTTCAGGCAAAAGCACTATTGTGCTGAGCAAATATATTGCAAGTTATTAAGCTGTTGTGTGTGTATGTGGCCTGATGTGTTGCTAGTTTACATTTCTAATGACACATTACCTGAATGTTCTGACCTAAGGAAGGGAAAAGAAGGGAATCAGTGGAACAAACCCAAAATATTCCTGTCTTTGGGAGGGAAACCAGCATTATACTGCTTAAGTAATTTTGGATTTAAACATCTCCTTGAGGCATTTGCCTGAAGATTGCATGACGAAGAAGCATATGGCTCTGAATCTGCACCCTGATCTAAATCCCTTCTTCACAAGAAGCCAAATTTGTGCTCCTTGACTCAGCCATGAAATTCTGGAGTTAACATTGTCCTTAGACTTCAGGATTCTGATGATCTCAGATGGTGGTGGTTCCTGGGATTGAGGCACCACTGTTTAGACAGTATAGTGCACAGTGTGCAGTATCATTCCTGAATGAAACAAGATTGGTGCAGTTACCTAATTGTTGGCATGTTATAGAAACTCATTTCAGAGGCCAAGTTCTTGCTAACTCCAGTCTTTTCCATAATTCCCTTTTTTCATATCATGTTTTCCTGTAGTAAACCTACAACAGGTGGCTAAAATTTACATTCTGAACATGGCATGTTTACCTTTCTTGGCATTAGTCGCCACTAATCCTCACCTTTGTGTCGTAGAGGTGTTTATGGAAAATTCACTAATGCTAAAAAACCCCAACCAAGTAGTGCTAGAACTGAGTTATAAAAGGTTGAGCAATATTGTCTCAAAGAGTACTGAGGCTGTCTTGAGGTTCCCTGCTTCAGAAAGCTATGGTGATCATGGCAAATATATTTTTATGCTTTGCGTTTCACAGAAAGTAACAACTTTTGAAGTAATAAACCCCTCACGGCAGGAGGTTGGAAATAGATAATTTTTATGGTCCCTTCCAAAAAACACCATTCTGAAATTCTAATATAGTTCTAAAAGAATTTTAACCTCTACTAAAAAATAATTAATACAGACATTTCCAGAACTTAAAAATGACAGCAACTCCACTGTGTCTTCCTTGTATGGTGCTTGTTAAATTATCATATTTCCTTAATCATATTTCATCTCCCCTAAATATGGCTAAAAGCACCTTGTCAAACCTAAGCTACTTTTTAAAGATCCTTTTAAGTAGACAGTGATGCTTGATGATAATGGTTTAACTCACTCTGCTTATACTAAGCATCTATTTTAACATAGGTCTTATTCCCTGGCAATGTCTCCCCATCAGTTGAAAAAAGCTAACTTTCAGGTAGCTAATGAGTTAACATCAGTCATGCCATATGACTGAAAGAAAGCAAATGTCACCCCAATCTTCAAAAAGGGCAAGAAGTAGGACCCGGGAACTATTGGCCAGTCAGCCTCACCTCAATACGTGGAAAGGAGTTAGAGTGTCTCATTCTGGAAGCCATCTCTAGCCACATGGATGACAAGAAGGTGATCAGGAGTAGTCAGCATGGATTCACTGCAGGTAAATCATGTTTGATCAACCTGGCAAATGCATTATTCTGTTGCTGAGGAATAATAACTCCATGCACCAGTATAGGATGGGGGCTGATGTGCTGGAAAGAAGCTCTGCAAAGAAGGATCTGGGGATCCTGTTGGACAGTGAGCTGTTCATGAGCCAGCAGAGAGCCCTTGCGGCCAAGAAGGCCAATGGTATTCTGGAGTGCATTAGGAAAAGCATTGGCTGCAGGTTGAGGGAGGTGATCCTGCCCCCCTACACAGCCATGATGAGGCCACAGCTGGAGTACTGTATCCAGTTCTGTCCTCCTCAGTTCAAGAGAGTTGTGGAGCTCTTGGAGACAGTCAAGCAGAGGGCTGCAGGGGTGATTAGGAGACTGGAACATCCCTCTTACAAAGACAGGCTGAGGGAGTTGGGCCTGTTCTACCCTGAGAAAAGATGACTGAGAGGGCATATCACCAATGTGTATAACTATCCGAAGGGGGGATGCTAAAAGGATGGAGCCAGACTTTCTTGGTAGTGATGATCAATAGGACATGAGGCAATGAACAGAACCCAGTGTACAGGAAATTCCATCTGAATATGAGGAAGAACTTGTTTACTGTGTGGGTGACTGTGCTCTGGAACAGATTGATTGGAGCAGTTCTGGAGTCCCCTTCACTGGAGATATTCAAGAATCATCTGGATGCAAACACGTGTCATGTGCTCCAGGATGACCCTGCCTGAGCAGGGAGGTTGGGCCAGATGACCCACTGTGGTCCATTCCAACCTGACCGATTCTGTGATGCTGTAATTTTGTGAATATATACTGTGGCACATGCATTTTGGATGTATACAGGTTTTTATGAGTTTATTTTGGCTGGGGATTATGTTTGCTTTTTTAATAATAGAAAAGAAGAGAAATTAAAGAAATACCTTTTCACCTCTTCCACAATATTAGTATTATCATTATTAATATTTATGGGGTTTGGGGGTAACTTAATTTTTAAGTTTATATTACGAACATTCATTCAAGATTTTTGGATGCTAGACTTAACCTATACTTAACGGTCATTTCTCAGGATGTGGCTAAAAGCACTAATAGGCACTGGGATGCTTGATAGAAACAGAAAGAGTACACTTTAAGTTCATTTGTGTTTTTATCTTAGTACATTCCAGATATAAGTAGTGCATTTCACTTTCTAATTAACAAGAAGCAGAGAAGGTTTAGAGATGGGAAATATAAATATTGTTTGGTTCTATTTTGCCTGTGACAGGAGATTCACTGTTTGTCAGAATAATGCATTGTCTTCATAGCAAGTTCTGTTGCTGCACATTGCTCTAACAAAGGCTTTACTACTTCATAAATTCTGCCACACACATCTCTTTTGGCCATGGCTCTAGACATTTGCTGCCTGCTGCTGATGTCTCAATTAAGTCTGTACTGAGCTTTCAGACATAAATCTATACAACATAATATCTGGAGAGATATTCTTCCCCAAGCTGAGGGAAAGACCATTACAAGCATAGTGTGGTCTGTGTAACCTCAGCCCACACCGAGGCAAATCCGGCTCGGCTGAGTAAAGCTCAGGTGCTACCTCTGTCACTGCAGTTCTGCTGTCCCGTTACAAGTGTCTGGCAGCTGTGTGGGATGTTCAGTGTGGGCCAGAGCTCAAACCCAGCCATTTACGGAGTCGGTTTTCATCACTCGCACATAACCAGCAGTGAGGACTGCAAGTTCCTCACTGCTCACACAGCTGCTTAAACTCACAGGCTGGAGGAACCACACAGGAAGTATTAGACTGAGAGATGGATATCATCTTTGGTAGGGTAAGGCAGTTTAATTCTCTCTTGCGCAGCAGTGTCAAAATAGATCCCCAAGTTATCGGAGCTTGACAAAGAATTAAAAAATAAAAAAAGAGATTGTGGGTTTTTTAAATCATCATGTAGGAAGACACTGCCATTCTGATCTCTCATGCCAGAAGCAGGTGTATGCAGGGAAGCATTAACAGCCAGTGAAACAGGTCACAAGTCATGGCTCCATCTTCCAGAAAGTGCTTTTTTCACTATGTGCAATGACTATGGTCTTGTCTTCTGCCTCTCGTACTTTACTGATGATCTGTTTTAATTGGAATGTGCAAGGAGTCTGGCAGGGAAGAAGGTTAAGCTTTGCAAGAAAAGCCTTCTTTCAGAAAGCACAAAGAAAGCTAATAAATAATGAAACACACCTTTTTAGGCAAAGATTTCCTGAAGCTCTTTCAGAAAAGGCAATACATACCATTTTTCTCCAGGAATTATGAAGCCTTTGGCTGTTTTCAAGTGTTATTAAGCTGTCAGCAGCTGGGAGAAAAAAACCAGAATCAAATACAATATACAAATATAATTTGTGTGGTTTACATTTGATTCTCAGAAAGCAGCTGTGAGTTTTTCCATGAGAGACCGAGGGGACTTCTTTGTCAGAGGCAAATATTTCCATTGACTGCATCACAGGAGAAACCGTGATATCACCATTTGAATATGTGGATGTGTAATTATTTTTATAGAGCTCAAAGTGTGATTTCATTGCTACATAGGTATAGCTTAAGCCTAGCTGGGTGATAAGCAGCTGTTTTGTAACATAAAAGATGATAAAAATTGAATATAGAATTCAGTAGAAGTTCTCCTTTGAAATGTTAACTTCTTTTGTTCATCCAGTCTGTCTAAACTCTTTTTCTTTTATTTTAAATGCATGTGAAAGAAACTGACTTAACTTTTTCATTACCTCAGTTATACCTTGTTTAGCTTTATGTATTATGGTTTTACAGTAAGTTTGTGTGCATTGACAAACTTAAAAATACATGAATGCAGGTACCATAGGAGACATTATTAATGACTGTTATTACATTAGCAGCAGATATAATTTTTACCTGTCAGTTCTTCATTGAATTTCAGAAGTTAGAATATGTATTATCTTCTGAAACAACAGAGAGAAGGGGAGCTTTTAGATACAGATAGAAACTCTGCCATTCACATTGGCATCATGTCACTTGTGAACATTTCTTTTAATGATGTTGTGATGCCATGATGTAAATGGCTATTTCAGCTACTCAATATTCTGCTGAAATGTTCTGAGTGTTAACTTTGTCCATGCCCCTGGAAATCTCTCTCTTTCTTGCCTACTTAAGCACTCTATAAATAAATTCACTTTCTTCATTTACATCTGGAGTAACAATAATAGCCATAATTGATAGGCAGCACAAAGCTACACTTCAGGTAACTTACCAAACAGTCCTCAAACTTTTTAAAGATGAAATCACTACAAAAACCTTTATTACTTTTTGTATGGAACCGTAGAGCTTAAGTGAGATTGCTTTGTACTGAGTTCCAACATACATCTGCAGAACTGTTCATAAATCAATGTCAATCTGATGATTTCAGGCCATATTTTAATACTGACCCAGACAGAGCTACAGAGACCACTGCAGGGAGGTTTTTGTGATCGGTACAGCATTGCTGGGTAGTCACTGGCTGGGGCACAGTAATGCCTCTGCCTGAAACTGCAAAATCAAAATGGGTGGTAGTCGTGGTTTAACCCCAGCCAGCAGCTCAGTCCCAGGCAGTTGCTCATTCACTATCCCTAGTTGGGATGGGGAGAAAATTGGAAGAATAAAAATGAGAAAACTCATGGGTTGGGATTAAGACAGTTTAATGGGTAAAACAAAAAACTGTGTGCACAAGCAAAGCAAAACAAGGAATTCATTCACTGCTTCCCATCACTGGGTGGGTGTTCAGCCACCTCCAGAAAAGCCAGGCTCCATCACTCATAACGGTGACTTGAACAGATGAATACCATCACTTCTTTCTCCTTCTTCCCCAGCTTTATATACTGAGCATGAGGCTATGTGGTATGGGACATCCCTTGGGTCAGCTGAGGTCAGCTGTTCCAGGTATGCCCTCTCCCAGCTTCTTGTGCACCCCCAGCCTGCTGGCTGCTGGGTTGGGGAGAGAGGCAGAAAAAGCCTTGGTGCTCTGTAAGCACTGCTCAGCAATGATGAAAACATGCTATCACCACTGCTTCCAGCACAAATCCAAAGCAGAGCTCCATGCCAGCTACTAGGAAAATTAACACTATCCCAGATGGAACCAGCACTGAGGTGCTGCCTCTCCTCACATCTTAACCACTGCTTCAGTCATCTGCATGAATCTCAAAACTTTCCTTTACCTCATTATGTTTAAAGTGTTCAGGGACTAGGTAAAACCTAGGGAGAGTTTGGTTTCTCAAATGCAGCTTCCCAGTACAGCACATGAAAAGTCCCACAACTGTATAAATTTTCATTTGAGAACTTAATACTGATGTTGTTGAAATTAATGTTAAAATTCCTGTTGATTTTAATGAGATGAGCAATGAATCCTAAGGCTTAAAAAACCCCAAACAACAAAACAAACAAACAAACAAAAAAACCCCAACCACCCACCCTTAATCTCTCATATACCTTGGAAGGCAAGGTTTTTATAGGATTCTCCGAAGCACTGATCTAACAGCGCCCTATACCACTGTAGAGCTTATGTCAGTCAGTGCAGCTGTACAAAGACTGCTTTGAGTTAGACGCCAAGAATTAACTGGAAATGAAGTGTCACTCAGCTAACCATGTCACTTGTTCAGCCTGCAAGCCAAAAAAATTTATTCTGATGCTCTTCACAGAAGGAGAACAATATTTTGCACGCAGTTCACGTTTTGTTCTCTTCCTTGTCAGAGCAGCTGAATCTAAATGGCATCTTGTATAACTGTTCTGCAAAATTTCTGAACGTATGGAGTCTTTTAGCTTTTTTTTTTCTATACATCACTACTCCAAGTTTTAGAAAACAAATAAATATTTGGGTGGGGCACATACTATTGTAGCTAAATTTTAAGCAAAGAAAGTATATTTTCAACTAGAATCAATTCCTAACCATCCAACTTCATTCAGCTGTCATCTGTGGTATGCTTTGATATGTTTAACAAGATGTGTCTGTCATAACCACAATACCTTGGAATATTACCATTTTTACATTTATCAGCACATTGAACCTAACTCAATTTTTTCCTATAGGAGCAAGCATAGGCATACTTTCTCCACCTAGCCCACAGCTGTGGGCTCTCATAGCTTTAGAACTGTGTTTGTTTGTTATAAAGGAAAATGTATATTAGGAATTGTGAAATAGGAGCTAAACATTACATTTAATTCATAGCAGATGCTATACACAATGGTATCATATTTTCTCAAGCAGAAAAGCAGAAGAAATAAACAATGCTAATTTTTTAGTTGCTTCATTAAATAACTTTTATAATCCTTAGAAGCACCTAAAATTTGGCTAACATAACAAACACAGCATTTTTGACACACAGCTGTAAATCAGAATGCAGGGCTTAAGCATTTCAGGCACTTCAAAATATGAGGTTCTTGCTATCAGCCCTTTCCAAAGGCAAAAAATAATTTTTAATTAATTTTTCTTAATTTTTAGCGGGCCGCAAACCACTGCAAGACTGATATGTGCAATCCTTGCAGACAGACATAACATCAACTAGCTTTTCCATTTGACTGATTAAGGACTGAAAATATTAACTTGAACAGTTGTCTTCCTCTCTTTGTAGTGGTCCTGAAAGACAAAAAAAAAAACCTACAAAAAAACATAACTAAGTCTTGCCATTCTCTCTGCAAGCCAGGGTAATTCACAGGGAGAAAAGGGGAAACAGAATGATTAACAATTTTTCCCTTATCAGTAGTAACCCTAATTGTTTGGTAATAAGGATTCATAGGTAATCCTTTAGTGTGAAAGCTGTACAACTGTTTTTATTTTTATTTAGAAATAGATATGTAGCATGTATCAATGTAAAATTTATATAAATACCCCTTTAGCTTGTGAATGCTCAGCCCAGCTGCCCTGCAAGGCCTAATCAGCTGACCAGGGGGTGGATCCGAGGTAATTTCTGGGATATTTAAATTGCTGCAGGGAGCGTGGCAAACAGGGGTGTGGTATGGAAGTTTGTGCAGCAAAGAAGGGTAGTTGTAGTCAGTGGCTCCCTTCCGAGAGGAACTAAAGGTCCTGTATGCCAACCAGACCCATCCCACAGGGACGTCTACTGCCTTCCCAGGCCCCAGGTGAGGGATATTAGTAGGAAACTCACTGAGCTTATCCAGTCCTCTGATTATTATCCACTGCTGGTGGTCCAGGCTGGCAGTGATGACATTAATGAAAGAAGTACCAGGCTAGTTAAAAAGGACTTCAAGCTGCGGGGTTGATTAGCTAATGAGACAGGTTGTGTTCACCTCAGTTCCTGCAGTAGCAGGGATGAATGAGGAGAGCCATAGGAAAGACCATCTCATCAATAGGTGGCTAAAGGATTGGTGCCACCAGCTTAATTTTGGTTTTTTCAACCCTGGGGCAAATTCTGTGGTACCTAGCCTGGTAGAGTCAGATGTGTTTCATCTTTCTAGCAAGGGCAAAAGGACTCTAGCCTACTCTGTTGGGCCTGATCAAGAGGTCTTTAAACTAGGTTTGAAGGGGGAAGAGGTTGAAGTCAAGCTCTGCAGAGATGAGCCTAAGGGTGGAAAGCCAGAGTTAGAAGCGAAACCAGCAGCCCAGCTGAAGTGCATGTACACCAATGCACACAGCATGGGTAACAAACAGGAGGAGCGGGAAGCCATTGTGCAGCAGGAAAGCTATGATGTAGTTGCCATCACAGAAATGTGGTGGGATGACTCGCATGACTGGAGCACTGCCATGGATGGCTACAAGCTCGTCAGAAGGGACAGGCAAGGTAGGAGAGGTGGACGGGTGTCTCTGTGTGTTAGAGGGTCTCTTGACTCTGTAGAACTTGAAGTCAGTAATGGTAAAGTTGAGTGCCTGTGGATCAGAATCGGGGGAAGGCCAACAAGGCTGATATCCTGGTGGGAGTCTGTTACAGACCACCCAATCAGGATGATGAGGGTGATGAATTATTCTACAAGCAGCTGGCAGATGTCTCAAAATTGCCAGCCCTTATTCTTGTGGGCAACTTTAATCTGCTAGATGTCTTCTGGAAACTCAACACAGCAGAGAAGGGGCAGTCTAAGAGATTCCTAGTGCTTATAGAGGATAGCTTCCTGCTCCAGCTGGTAAATGAGCCTACCAGGGGTGGGGCCTTGCTAGACCTTCTGTTCACAAACAGAGAGGGGCTGGTGGGTGATGTGGTGGTCGGAGGCTGTCTGGGGCACAGTGACCGTGAAATAATAGTTTTCAATACTCAGGGATGCAAGGAGGGCCATCAATAAAACCTCTGCGCTGGACTTCCAGAGGGCAGATTTTGGCCTACTCAAGAGACTGGTTCAGAGAGTACCTAAGGAAAGAGCCCTTGAAAACAAAGGGGTCCAGGAGGGATGGACATGCAACAAGAAGGGAGTCTTGAAGGCACAGGATCCTGTAATCCAGGAAGAAACAGTGACTGACCTGCTGAGCCACTTGGATCCTCATAAGTCCATGAGACCAGGTGGGATCCAGCCCAGGGTGATGAGGGAGTTGGCAGAAGAGCTCACCAAGCCACTATCCACCATTTACCAACAGTCCTGGCTCTCTGGGGAGATCCCAAATGATTGGAAGCTGGCAAATGTCACGACAATCTACAAAAAGGGGAGGACCCGGGAAACTATAGGCCTGTCAGCCTGACCTCAGTGCCTGGCAAGGTTATGGAGCAAATCATCCTAAGTGCAATCACACAACACCCATAGGATTGACAAGGGATCAGAGCCAGCCAGAACAGGTTTAGGAAGGACAAATCCTGTCTGACCAACCTGATCTCCTTTATGGTCAGGTAACCTGCCTGGTGGATGAGGGGAAGGCTGTGGATGTGTCTATCTGAACTTCAGCAAAGCCTTTGACACTGTCTCCCATAATACACTCCTGGAAAAGCTGCAGCCCATGGCTTGGACAGGGGCA
>JAWMRA010000113.1:41684399-41832912 GCA_035584735.1 Pseudotriccus pelzelni
ACAGCGAGGTCCTTAGGATAAACCTTAGGTTTATTTAGAGTATCCTTCTCTTGGATGGATGGCCTTACAAGGCTAAGCGAGCTTCATCTACCTGGGTTTGAAATCAGAGCTGTCCTTTTTCTAGGATGGCTGCCAAAAGGCTGGTGAGCCCGTCCTGCCCATGGGCACGTTTTGTCTGACCCTTCAGTTTTGGCCTGTCTGGCACGGGACCACCGCCAGCACAGCTTACAACCTCATAAGGGCATACAGGCTTCTCCCCCACTGAAATGATCTTCTCTTCCTATTGTTTAAGTAAAGCATCGTAAGGAAGAAAGAAGATACCTGTGACACTTTGGAAAGGACAAGCATCTGGATACAGTTGACAGTTTTCTGGTAGGAAGGTGAATATTCCCCACAGTCAGGTGGTCCGGAAAAGGCTTCGAGGATACATTCACGGATTTTGTTCCTAGAGGTAACACAAGTTCTTACAAAACCCTGTATCAGCTGTCTCTGTTTAGATCCAAAATATTTTGCTGTGAGGTGGGGGTTTTTGTATTTTTTATGTATTTTCTGGCCAATATGTGGCACATGGGATTTTGTGGATGAATTATTTATTTGTCCTGTAACCTCCAAATTCTTCCCAGGTCTCCCCCGCCAGCTCTAGAATTCACAAGCAGGTTTTCCTAAAAGTATTTAAAAAAATCATTATTCTATACTCCAGATGTGTTCTGTACTGAACACTGAACTGTTCATTTAAACCCTGTCCACTGAGGCAGCATCAGAGGGACCCCAAGACATGCCTCTCACTCCTTGTAACAAGCTTAGTGCCGCCACTGAGACCTGCGAGTGGCTGGCGCACAGCAGATGCAGATGTGGCCCTTACACCTGCTGTGTTGTACAGGGGAACTTGTGGCCACAGATTAGCTAATCAGTATTACTTGGGACGACATATACCATATGCAGTCAAAGTCGAAATCCTTGCATTCGCCATATGACCACTTGCAGAAGAGCTCTCCACACAGAATCCTGTCATGCCTTTCAGGAAGTGTGGTGTGTTCATTCTTATAGAAGCCTTCAAATCCAGACTGTGTTGTCTTCATAAGTTTCAGGTCTTTAATTCCAGCAAAGACGACCAGAGGACCTGTGATCCAAAATTACAGGACAATACAAGCTCATTTTCAGGCAGAGAGAAAAAACCTCTGGGCGATACTGGCAGTGACAGCTCTAAAGCTAGAAAGCAGATCGTAATTTTCTGCACACTGATGTTAGCAGAACGGTAAGAAGCAAGACAGAAACTACTGAAGTCAGAGCTCAGCTCACAAAACGGAGAATCCCACCAACTGACCTGCAGTTAAGGAGAACTTTTTAATCTCACCTGCTTGGAACTGGGACATGCACTGGGTTGGCTCCCACTGATGTCAACTTAGGAATGACTGATTTCTCTAAAGGGAAATGAAATAGGCTACTAGTGCTGTGGTGTACAGGAGATGTATGGTGCACCTTTTCTAACAACACAAATGAGTGTAAAAACAATCTGTATAAAGGTGGAGCTTCAGTCAGAAATTTGCTTTACATACCCATCTGGTTGGGAGCTTTGCATCCCTGAGAATGAGAAGGCGAGGAGCCAATTGAAATCCTTGCAGCTCAGCTAATGAGCAGGAACTGGCATCGATACAGATGCCACCCACAGAGTCAAACTGACAGTGACTTTGCTCTTAGCCACTATTTATAAAATGTGCTGGTTTGGATCACTGCTGCGTGAGTGAATTATCATCCCCTAAAGATCAGACAATTGTGTCCTCAATGTTTTCTCCTGACACATCTTCTGAATGGTGGCTAAAAATTACATGCAGTCAGTCTGTCAGTCATTTAGAGCACACCAGACTGATAACTAAAAATTTCACTGACCAGAGCTGCCAAAAAGCAGATTCAGAAAGTAGAAAGTTCATGGCATGCAGGCTCATTCAGGGCCTGTACAGATCGTCAGTGGCTGAAGCCCAAGCTGCTGCTTCTGTGCTGCTCTTGGTACTCACGCTAGCTGGTAATCCTTGAATACATCTGGTACATAGAAATCCTGCCTTGAACTGGGAAGACTGACAAATTTTGTCTTTAAACCATGTCTTTGCAGGAATTTATACTGGAAACAATTCCACTGTGGTAGACATTTCTAAACTGCATGATTGCTTAGAGATTTTTTTTTTTAGACAAGGTTTGTTCAGATCTTGATTAATTTATTGCTTGGGTATAAGATTGTGATACACAGGTATTAATGTAGTGCAGATTCTATCAGTGAAACTGAAGAGACATTTATCCTATAGTCAAATACATAGCCTTGTTTGAAAGAGCTCCTTGCAACAAAAGCCTGAAAGGCTGTGCAGCAATCAGCCTGAAAGTCACTCTGAAGGAGGTGACACCTGACAGAGTTTCCAAGGTGAACAGCCCACGTTGTGCTTTCAGTATGTTTTGTGCTTGTGCTGTCTTCAATTGTCAAATGTTGACTCTGTTACTTAAGATGTTTTCAGTTTCCAAAACACTCGGAGCCTTTTATCAGCTGATATAATGGCAAAAAAAATAAGTCTATTCAGTCTCACTAGTTTTTTTTTTCATGATGAAAAAAGTGTTAAAAGATAGGATTAACTGAGAATTGAACTCCTGTGTCTGGCTGAGAGGTGCACAGGAGGATGCTAAATATAGAGAACGTTCCCTTAGAAAAAGAATAAAAGTGATTCAAAAATCTTCTCTGGTTATTGTTCAGCTAGGCAGGGAATCCTAAAGAAACAGCTAAAGGGCTGCAAGAAGGGAAGTCTAAGAAGGAAAAGTGGTTTCTTCAGTAAGCCTTAAAGGTTTTTTGCTTATGTAGAATCTGAAATTGCAGAATTTCATGCTGAATTTTCAAGATGATGAAAAATGTAATTGAATCGACATTAGGAGCAGCAGCTTTTAAGAGCAGCAGCTTTTGAAGAAAGCATAAACTCTTTTTCTTTCTTTTTTTCCTTTCTTTCTTTTTCTTTTTTAGTTCAGATTCCTTTCTTACCATTTTCCAGACACCAAAGTCAATTCTATTGAGGGTGCTGGAAGTACAGCAGTAGTTAATGTTACTGGTAGTATTAAAAGAGATGAGGCCAAGAGGCACCGGAGACTTGTGTTTTTCTTCCCTCCCTCCTTCCTTCCCTCCTTCGTTTTGGAACACAGGGACAGTGCTCAAATGCGCCTTTCAAAACTTGCGCCCTGTCTGCAAATGAAAGTGGTCCTGCAGCTGAAAGTGGTCGTAGGATGGGAGATAGTTCTAAGTTACGTTAGTGCAGTTGAGAGAGGGGCCAAACTAGTGCCTGAAACCTCTAAACCCATTGTGTGAAATGATGTAGTGGTCTCAGCTCAGTTCCCAGGAGTCTGAGAGGTGGGGTAAGTGAAACACCATCACAGTGAGACTGAGTTTACATTCTTGTTGTGAGCCATAGCAAGTAATCTTTGCACTTCCTTTGGAATTTATGATTTATGGACTAGACAGTTGAGCTTGAAAGCTTAGGTGTTTTAAGTCTCACAAAAATTCTTGTTTAAGCCAAATAGTTCTTTGGTGCGCAAAAATAGTAAGCACACTGTAGTATTTTCATGCGAAAAATTGTTTGCGTGTAGACCTGGGTGCTCATGATGTTCAAGCTGGCCTGGCTTGCAGCAATGGAACTGCAGCTATCTTGGCAATAAAATTAGAGCATGTTAACAGAGGTTTGAAAATAACTGCAAACTGGGCAGTTGGCCTGTAGCAGTGTGGCATGGAGAAATGGTAATAGGGGGACTGCAGAATATACTGTAGAGTAAAAAAGTAAGCAGCCTGTTCTTGGGAGGCTACTAAGTCCTGTCTCACTATGAAACAGTTCCGCTGGATGTGCTGCTGTAAGCATTCTGTATTTGGAATGTACATACAAATGTGAGCTATATTAGTTCTTCAGCCACGTCTCAGAGATCAAGAACTGCAAAATAGACTCTAGAAGTACCCTTTGTTTTAGACCCCTGCAGCGTTCTGGCTGTGCTGTAAGCCCTGTAACGCCTGTAGGTATCTCTAAAGCCATCTTCATCTCTCATTGGCAGAAATATTTACCAAGAAGTAGAGGAAGTTGCCAATTTTTTTTCTCACCATTTCGGCACTGCTCAGCTTCACAAAAGCGGATCCCATCAGGAACGCAGATGAATGAGTGGATGTGAGGAACACCATTCTGCAATTTAGAGTAGACATGTAAGTAAAAGTGCCATAAATACTATCTTAACTGGAAAACAGGAGCTAAGAGAGCAAGGAATGGCTACAGCATAAACAGAATGTATTTGTATTTTAGATACCTCATGCAGACGTTGCCATGGTACTTCTTGAACGTAGGTTTTGACGTACGCCACTTGGCAAAATGTTGTCATGAAGTGATTGCAGATATCTATAGCAAATTGTTCTAAAGTTGGGATCTAAGACAGCAAACAGCATTATTAGAAAGAAGGAATTACCTCATGTACAAAACTAGATTTTTCTGGTTGCTGTAAATATTTGAGAGGAATCAGTGTAGTTAAAATAAGATAAAATAAGATTTCTCTTATTTCTGTCTTGGTGCACTGTGCCCAGTGATTTGACCAGCTTGCAGCATACACTGCAAATACCAGCTGCAGTTGTGTCGAAAACCTCCCGTTCTGTGATACAGTGAGCTGCAGTCCCTGGACTGACATTAACTGCTAGCCTTACGCTTCGAGGATATAGTGCTGAAAGAATCATTTCAGCATAGTGAACAGTGATTATTCTGATTAAGTTTTACATGGTAGAGGTGGGGTTTCATTACAGAGACAGACAATTAGCACTACACATTGTCATTATGATAGATGCAATTGGTGAAGGTAAGGGCGCAGTTAGAAGAATTAAGAGGAGTCTCACATGCTTTGAGACCTGTTTAAAAATGCTATATAGGAATAATGAAGTATTGTGTGCTAAAAGTTTTTTAAAAAGATGGATCTTATATGATAAAATTACAAAAATAGTGAGAAAAGAAGGAGTCTGCAGTGGAGGGGGAGAACTTGTCTCTCATATCACTGAAGATGACTTTGGTGCTGATCTGACATGCCAATTAAAAATAAAAAGTATAACAAACATTTCCAAATGAAGCAATAAGAAACAGCAAGGCTAGTTAAGAAATAGAAAATACCCCATTTTTTTTGGCCAGTACGAGGACAATATTCTTTATGGTGTCTGTAGGTATCACAAGAGAGTTGTTTCCCTCCAGGTACTCCTGTGGAGAAGTCAGACGCAGATGTGTGCACACTTCCACTTCTTTAACAAAATGCTTCTTCCCCTCTCTGTGAAGGCGAAGGAACTTAATTGTGTTTTTGCCATATTCACAATTGAGGACTTCTACATCCTTGATCTGCAGAGAAAATACATGGCAGTTGTAAAGGTACTCAGTGGAAGCCTGAGTTATGCTTAGTCAATGAAACATAAACAATGTTTATGGCCTTCATTTCTGTGGTTACCTGTGATAATGAGAATATTTCCATTATAAATCGCAAAGCCCTGATGGGAAGAAAAAATGCTTTAGGAGACTATTATTACATTAACAGCGGCTGTGATAAAATTTTAATGTATTCTTGAGGCCAGATTATAGAACAGGAGCAACAGTGAGCTAGTCTCTTACTTGTCATCTTTGAATTAGTTCTGATTGTAGACCTTCCTGAGTGTCCCCTCCATCACCTCTTTCTGAACCCAGAGTGTGCCGGTGCACTCTGTCACCTCAGGTACAGCCGTGAAGAGGGCAGGCAGCGTTCACACCTGCACCCTCCACAGGCACCCCACCTGCCAGGCTGGGCTGCCTCTCGCTGGAGACAGCTCCCAGTTTTCCCTGCCACCAAGGACAGACTTGCCCCACCTCCTATTCCTCTGGCTCCCAGCTCTCCCCGTGCTGCGCTGAGCCCTCTCTGTTGTCAGCAGAAGCTGGCAAAATGTGTCCTGCATGGCAGAGCCTGGCAGGCACTGCACATCCCCAGGGCTGTCCCCGTCCTGTGCACGAGGGCGTGGGGACCTGCTGCTCTGACACCAAGTGGAAGCGACGAGTATCAAACCAGTTCTTCTGTGAGAGGTGGGAAGGTTGCTTCCTAAGCAGGCAGAACTCATAAACAAAAATGGGAACAGCTGTCATGTTCTTGGCATGTTGTGTGTTTTATTACCCATCTGTGCATGTTGCAATTCCCAAGAGCAAGGATAAAAGACACTGAGCTGAGCTGGATGAAAGTGTTTCCTCACAACTAAGTCACAGTTCTGATCCCCTCAGTTCAGGAAGGATATTGAGGTGCTGGAGCGGGTCCAGAGAAGAGCAACGAGGCTGGTGAAGGGACTGGAGCACAAGTCCTGTGAGGAGAGGCTGAGGGAGCTGGGGTTGTTTAGTCTGGAGAAGAGAAGGCTCAGAGGTGACCTCATCACTCTCTACAACTACCTGAGAGGAGGTTGTAGCCAGGCAGGCATCAGTCTCTTCTCCCAGGCATCCAATGGTAGGACAAGTGGGCTTGGCCTTAAGCTCTGCCAGGGGAGGTTTAGGTTGGATACTAGGAAAAAATTTTTTACAGAGAGAGTAATCAGACATTGGAATGGGCTGCCCAGGGAGGTGGTGGATTCACCATTCCTGGAGATTTTTAAGATGAGACCGGATGTGGCACTTAGTGCAATGATCTAATAACCACGGCAGTGTTGGATCAAGGGTTGGACTTGATGATCTCAGATGTCTTTTCCAACCTGGTTGATTCTATGATTCTATCATTTGTGTGAGTTGCAGCAGACCAAGCAATTGACACAGGACCTGACAGAACTGATATTACAGGCATGAAAGTACTCAGATTTTACTGCAGGATAATCTTGAACACAGAGATACCTTTGTGCCTAACTGCCTCTCACCTTAGTAGAATGTGGAGGTGGTAATTTAAACACATCCCTCTGAAAATATTCCCCAATGTGTCAGATTTCCAATTGTTATATTTCTGATGCTAAATTAACACCTTTCGCTATGGATCCTAAGAGCTGTCCAAACTCTTCAACTTAAGTCTGTGGAACTGATTCTTTATCATATGATTAAAAACCCAAAAATAGGAAATTATGGAAGTTGGTTTGGTTTTTCTCTTTTTTTTTTTTTTTTTTTTTTTTTAACAAACTGCTGAGAATTTCAGTTAATAGTTATTTATTCTGCTTTTTAAGTATGACCATATGACACATTTCCTCAAGTCCAGCATGAGATGCATTCTCCCTCCTTGGTGACTCCTTCATGCTCACAGTGGTTTGCACCTGCTTTTCCAGGAACCCTTATCTTGCAAAAGCTTACTCTTATCAATTTGAAATTTTTTTCATCTCTTCTGGTTACAATTTTACATTATGAGAAGGGTCTCTAGTTTATCTCAGGTTTAGGAAAAGACCCCCACCCTATAACAGTTTGTATATACTGCTTGCAAATTAACAGTTCAGAGCTCAGTAGACTGGGACACATCAAATGGTTTCCAAGCAACTTAAATAGTCTAAGATTTTGCTTTCTGGAGAGCTATCCATTTTTGAACTGGAATAAAAGGACAAATGATCAGGAAAATCTAATTTATTTTTTCTCAGTCTAATCTACTTACTAATCTTGTGTATTTGCCAAATGTAAATAAACACTTCACTTTACTCTTTTTTCTTTTCTCTCTCTACAGCATACTCCAAAATAGTAATGCCTATTGAAATATAATTTCTTTGCGTAGATTTTTAGACCTTTGATTCAGAAAATGATGCCTTTGTTGAACAGCCAAATAATAGATAGATTGACAGACAACTTGGTCCTCAAATAACCAAGTTAAGCATATGCTGATGCTTGGAAACTATGCACTCTTTCTCTGGTGAAAGTAGGAAATACGAAAGGTGAAAAATACTGGTTCTCAGAAAAAAATCTAATGTAGCACTTATTATATTATTTGCTTGTATTTTACTTTATTTGTGTTCAGTTGTGTTCATGTTATGATATATATAATTACTGCTATGAAGGATTTACATTATAAAGTACTATTAACATTTATGCATAATTTTTGCAGATACAGTGGGGTTTTTATACTGGAATTAGATAGTTCATGGTCTAGAATATTCAGTAAAAACAAGCAAATGACATTTATTCTGTTCTGCCATGAGATAATCCCGTAGCAATAGCACATGGAGCAGGTTGTTCAGATAATGCTGACATATTTGTGCCTAAAGTTAATTAATTACTGTCTTACATTAATTTAGGGGAATGAGAAGTTGGTTTGAAATAAAAATGGAATATTTCTATTAAAAAAAAGTTAAGCCAAAAATTTTTTGGCAGTGTTAGTACTTTTTCTTTCAAAAATCAAAAGGTTTTTGAAAGGAACTCATTCTTAAAAAAACCTCTGTTTCATCAGCTTTCCATTTTCCAAAGGAAAGTGTTTCATCCCAGGGTTCTCCAACAGCTCTAAACATTTCTCTAGTGTTAGGCCAGCACACATGGGAAGTGTTCATTTCCACTGGCTGCATGTAAAATTGGTTTCAGGACACAGATGTTTGCAGTACAACGAAACTACTCATTTGTATTTGAGTATTAACTTTTCAGATCTTCCATTATGGAAAAGTACGATTTCTCCAGTTTTCCATCTTCCCTCTTTGTAACAACATCAGTTTTCTTTTCATGCCAGATTTGTACGATCATTAAGAACCCAAGTTAAACAAATTCTAGGCTTTTCAGAGGTTTTATTAAAAAGCCAACTTTTCTGTAGAGCCAAACAGGAAGAATTCAGGACTCCATTCATTCAGTAAATTATATTCTACTTTATGAGTACCCATTTAGTAATAAATTGAAAGAAAGAGAAGTTATAGCACAGGCCAATTCTGTATTCTGTTTAGTTCGTAACACTCCTGGGCATTTCATGCTTCATCTCATTAATAGCCTGCACTGTCTAGTACTTAAACAACAATCCCAGCACTTAATGCTTGAAGACAGCTACTCACGGTGAAACTTTTGATACACAGGTGCCACTATAAAATTTTCCATAGATTCAGTGAAGGTGGAATGTCAGATTCTGGCCAGACAGACTCTCAGGTGGGAGCAAAGACTTCATCATTTTGCACATGGAAGACATAATTGGAACACATAGCTCTGCTTAGCTGAGCACAGCTTTGAATGGAAGTGACCTTATTACTTTCTTCTGACAAAGAGGGCAGATAAGGGGTTCAACAGATGGAAAATATTTTCCTCCATTTCCCTGTTTCTCTTGGTATGAGAATGGCAATTTACCACTTGTTGAGGGACTGACAAAGAAAATTTAAATTTTTTTCACACCATTACCTTATGTCCTTCTTAATCTCTAACAGTTAATTTTCCCATTGTAAAGTTTCATGAAGCTATGAAACTGTTTTTGAATTTCTACTAGCTGGAACATTTTTCATTATTTTCCAGGAACTCCTCACATAGAAACAATATTACTGAGTAGTTTTATTTCTGATACAGGGTGAAACCCCTGACGTTCTGGTGAGTTGAGAAATCATGCTTTTTACTCAGGTCTCTTATGCTGAGGTGACAACTTTATCTGCTGTCACTTCTGAGGAAGATCAGGGACTGGGACAGGATGTCCTATTAGTTCTGTTAGTTTCTGTTAATGGTTCTCTTGGTTCTGTTGACTTCTCTAGGACAATTTCAGATCTGTTTCTGCAGTGAACAACAGCAACTCTGATCTTCAGGATAAGTTTCAATACATGGAATCAGCAGTTTTTGGAAGGTGCCTCTCTGTACAGTAATAGCAAAACCTTTTTGACCTATAAATTGTCCAGTGTCTCATACAGATACATCAACACTCACAGAAGTGAATCCTTTCTGAGAGTTGCTAATTCTGAGAGTTACTGCAGCATTTACATCTTTTCGAGTCAGATAAGACCCTTCAGGGATAAACCTCTAGTCCAAGCAAAAATAACATCACTGCTAGACAAACTCAGTTAAGTTCTCTCATCAAAGTCAATATGATTTGTCAAGCACCTTAGTGCCTGCTTCAACATTAAAAAAAAACCTGCGGATAATTCCAAGAGCAGAAAGCAGTATTTAAAGTTTTTTTGTATCTTATTGGGTTTTGATCTTTCCATGCAATAATGATGCATCTTATATTTGTATGCTGAGGAGTTATATTATTTGTCTATTACTTTTAGAGCAGATTGCTGCCAATATTATGTAGTCAGCTACAAAACAAATCTTTTTATTTTGTTTTGAAAGAACGACCAGAACAAGTTTATCTTGTGGTTTTCCATGGGAAAATGAGTCCCAAGTTGCAAAGAATCATTCCTGAAAGTTACAGGTATGATTACTTTCAGAATGATATCAAGAATATACAAAATAATCTCTTCACCCAAGTAACAAGAGTTGGGACAAGAGGAAATGGCTTCAAGTTGCACCAGTGGAGGTTTAGACTGGATATTAGGAAAAATTTCCTCATGAAAAGGTTTGTTAAGATTTGGAGCAGGCTGCCCAGGAAACTGGTTGAGTCACCATCCCTGGATGTATTTACTGTATACTTGGTATTGACATAGTTTTAGTGGTGAACTTAGTAGTGCTTGTTTTATGATTGGACTTAATGATCTAAAAGGTCTTTTCCAACCTAAATGATTCTATGATTGCATGATTCTAGATTTCTCACATTTAAGCTACAGATAGAAATCATTAGAACAAATCAGAAAATTGTCTAAGATGTGTGTAATATAAAACAAGGTTTCCTTCTCGGGTCTTCTATATGCATTCCAATACTGTTGAGAGAGGCAATTTTCTCTTAATTTTCAAGTATACAGAGAAATTAAGCTTACTGTGAATGAAGTCCAAGTATAAAACCAGTGGGAAGGTTGCGATTGCAAAGCAATCAGACATGATTTCATTATCATCTTGCAGTTAATGCTGCACTGATTCATCTTATCCTGACTGAAGATATTTCCACAGATGTTTTGAGTAAAGAGGATAAAAACCCCTCTGGGGCTCAGGAAGTGAGTGGCCAGGTTGTTGTGCTGGCAGCTGTTACAGCAGTGCTGTGTGGACACCTCCAGCCAGTAAATGGTTCCTCAGAGGCTTTTTCACCCTCCAAGCTACTCTGGCCACTTCATCTAGTCTTTTGTGAACCTTCTTTCTTTTCTTGTTTTCTACAGTCTTACTATTGCTTATACAAGCAGTAATTTCTCTTGACTGCATTTACAGGTGAATTATAATCCTCAACTCTAATTAGGTTCCACATAATCATAACAGATCTAAATTCGAGTTGAATGGTTCCATTCAGCTTTCTCAAACATTGACTTTGATGCACATCTACTATTTTCCAGCTCACCCTATTTTTGAATCATCTATTGCTGTAAGTGAAAAAAAAAAAAAAGGGGCAATCTCAGAAAACAGCTATTTTGTAAACTATTTTCCTGGCTGATCTACAGCAAGAAAATTTTTTGCCAAAAGTCTTTCTCCAAGTCATCTATAAAAGAACTAGGAGCCAATTTTATTTATATGTATCTCCTATATCATCTGCCAGATCTTACCATCACCTCTCACGTTATATGGACCTCTGCCTGTTACAAGCTGTACTAAACCCAAGGATTCACTAGAAAATGTTCTGAAGCTTCAGTTCATTTCATATTGGATGAACATTAATACACTATTTTACTCCTATCTTCAGGTTTAACTTGAATCGCCTAAACCTTGTAATCTGCCATGCTCTGTCACATGTAAGGTAAGACTCCAGTTTCAACAACATCATGTTCATTTCAGTGGAACATCTCATTTCAAGTCTGATTTTGTTTGATGCATTTTTTACATTAAAGTATTTGATTTTTCCAAGATCCTTATGATGTGTGAACCAGAAAACTGTTCCGATATAAAGTCTCAATATGGACTTCCATGCCATACAGTGTTTACTGAAGATAATAATTTATAAATTACAATATTACTTATCCTAAAACAAAAAAAAAAATTATAGGAGAAACACTTGAACTACACTAAAAGTTTTGGCAAATGCAGGGGGAAAAAAGCTGCACTTGTAATGTTTGGGGGTTTATCTTCTTAATTAGTAAAAGAACATTATAAAACACATGTGCATGTGTAAATAGCTTCTAACTACACTGTTTTGTCTGTGGTACATTTGCCTTCTAATATGTTAAGGTCTAGATTCAGGAAAGCATCAGACACCTTGACTTCACTTTTAGGGAAACAGATACAAGATGATAATGAATAAGAAACACCCTACTTATGCAACAGTTAGTTATCCAGCAAAAGAGGTCTGTAACAGGTCTTAGTAGAGATGTCCTTCAGTAATATAAATAAAAAATAAGAAATGGTACTGTATCAAATTTTAAATTCAGATAAACCCCCATATTTACCAATACAGGCAGAAAAGTAAGGTTTCTTTCAGATTAGCTTTTATTTTTACTTTCCTATTAAAAAAATAAAATTATATTGACTCTCTATAGCACCATCATTACACTTGTTTTGTCACTGAAAATATTTTAAAAAATAATACAGCTACCCTTCAACGACTCTCCCCCTCCCAACGCTTACAGCTAGCCAAATATGCATCCATTTTCCAGTTTGTTATCCATGGGTAATTTTTTTGTTATTGGATACAAATCTCTAATAGAAAACAGACAGATATACTGCTAAAGCTTTTCACATGCTAATAAACATAATTCAGGCTGCCATTGCATCACTTCCCAACAATATAAACATTTCTTTTTTCAAGAACCAGAGTCTGGCAAGTCTACGTACACTAAATGCTATCCAGTCTGCAAGTAAACTCATTCATTTTGAAGCAGTAAGACATAAATCAGGATTAGTAGCATCTGAACCAGTAACTGCATCACATTGGTTAAGGTTGATGATTTCTGTTTAAAGGGTAAACTATTCTGCCACAAAGTTTTGTCTAATAAATTTATTTCTGGACAAAATCTAAACAATACTTTTCATGACATTTAGAAACAATTCCCAGGTCTTTGCAGAACACATATATTGGGACAATTAGACAAGACTCAAGGCTCTGTAGCCTTGAAGTGTACAGAAAACTGCGATTGTTGAGGGCTTGCCTGTGTATTACTACAGTGAATGGTCCATCTAAATACCAAGAGCAAAACGTGAATCGCAATCATTCGTCTACAGTAGCTTTTGACCCACCCGTGTGGGAACAGCTGCTGCAGGTTTGACAGAAGGCCAGCCCACACCAAGCCACCAGAACAGGCTCACACCCTGGCAGTCAGCATTATAAAAGGAACCAGGTGAATGCTGGCTTTACCCAAGTAGCTAGTTCACTGAAATCAGCAATTTTGTGACCACTGAGACTCTCCACAAATTCATATCTGATTTCGCAATAAGATCTGAATGAGGGTAAGAAACATTTATTGTTTGTTTCCAAATGTATTAAGACCATATGAAGGCATGTTCTATTTTTAAATACTTTCAGAAGAAAAAAAAAATTACAAATGACCAGTTTTGTTTCAGCCAAAGAGAACGTTTTGTTAAGCTGGAACAAAAGTGTTGAGGGTCTCTATTTTATAAAGTAATTGGAAACTTTTTCATTCTGGATCAGCGGAAATTACATGTCGAGTGTGTTTGGGTTTATATACACGGAAAAAATCAGTTGTTTGCACAGCTGCATACTACGAGCTCTAGGAGGGCTGCTAGCAAATTCAAAGAACACTGTCTACACCTTCATCCTTCACCCTTTCTTACATCTCAGCAAAACCTCCTTCACCACCCCCAAGACATACCCCATTGCTCAGAATCTGGTCCTTGCTATCGGTGATCACATTTTAGCTATACCTAAATATTGCAAATCCTCTATGCCCAGTGTGTGACTTCTAAATGGAGATTTCCCTATTAATCCAGAGAAGCAAAAATCTTGCTGAAAGCCTTCTCATCTCTCAAGCATTGTGTAAAAGAATCTTTGCTAAGGCAAGGCAGTTGCAGGTGTTTGACTTCATCTTGGAGGGTTTGCTCCTCTCCGTTGAATACCCTGATCAAAGTATCAAATACCCACTTGTTTGGCTGTACTCTGAAAACTGTTCAGAGGAAGAAAACCTATTGCTTACACTTTGTTACTTGCAACACCAGTCTTCTTTCTATAACCAGTAGTGACTGCAGCAGCAAGCGCTTTTGTGCTTATTCTGAGTGACCTATCCCATTAGAAACTACCTCCCCATTAATATCTGATCTCGTTACAGACACTCAGGTTTCCTTATACAAATCTTTATTATGGGTTTAAGAAAAAAACAAGACAAAACAAAACCCTCACCCTGATAACCAGTTACATTGCCTGTGCAGTGACATCCTTGCATTTTCTACTTTGAGCATTTTCTGATGTTCTCTTGAATTTGGCTACTGTCTCTCACCTCTTGTTTAGGTTTCAGGTATTCAGACTTTTGTGTTGAATGATCCCATATATTGCAGTTTCTTGGGTATTCTGATAGCAGTAATTGTGATTATCATCATTGTACATAAAATGTTTGTGTCGTGCCCCATCATTCTAGGTGCCAGTCCTCTACAAAAACAGTCATCCATACCTATTCTTTGTCATTGTCCTTCCCATCCTGTCTCCTTTACTCACTTCTCAGCATAAGAATGGATGACAAAAAGTGGCCAGGTCTTTCCTATCTCCTTGTTGTGATCTCCATTTACCATTGCCAGAGACTGAAGAAGGGCAAAGGGACCATTTGTCTGGGCCAGTGGGACCTTACTTATATTCTTAATTCTCTTATCCACCAGCAAGTAACTGGAAACAGGTTTCAAAAATCATTAGGAAAGCAAGCATGATCTCCTTGAACTTGGGCTTCCTCTACCCAGTAGTATTACTGATTTTTCACTGCAATTTTGATGTTAAAATACACATTTTGCATATTCTCTGGAACTTGAGAATAGCAGGGATCAACCATGAATTTACCTCATTCAGAACTGTGTACTGGAAGCCAGACTAAGTCCTACTGTTTCATTGGCATAAATGGAAGTACACCAAAGCTTAATTTTGTCTTAGTGTTTATGTAGGAGAAAAAAAAATCAAGAAAATTTGTATTTAAAGCAAAAAAAGTTAACTACCTAGATATATGGACACATACATATAATAATAAAAAAAACCCAACTCTGATTTCAACATCTTTCTTCTTTTTAGCCAGGTATCAGGTCTTATTCCTGTTGAACGTGCATGCACGTCTTCCATAAGGAGATCAGGTATTAATTATTTCCTCCTGTCTGCCCGCTGCTGGCTTTTCTTCTCCTGCCTCTGAAGCTTTTCATAGTGACCAGTGTCAGTCTTACAGGACCCTCTTACAAACCTGCTGGGTTGTCACAGCCCTGTGCCAGGGTTCCCTCCAGCTGCAGTGCTGGAATCTCCATCTTTCCCCAGCTTTTTTTCTCATGTGCTTGTGTATACAAGACTATTCTTATTCCTCTTGGTTTTAAATTCTCCCAGATTTGTTTGGTTTTTTGTGGTTTTGGGGTTTTGTTTGTTTTTTTGTTTTGTTGAGTTTTTTGTTTGTTTTGGTTTTTTTTAATTATTTTGTTTTGTATTGTTGGTATTTTAAATTTTTTTCTAAGACTTCCGTTTTCACAAATACTAGTCTTTAACTCCTCTTTGGAACCAGCGTTTGCAGCACCCAAGAGAGCTTCACCTTTTCTAGTATGCAATTATATCTCCCAGATAAAAGAATAATTTCACTGAACAGTGTAAAATGAAATAATTTTTCACTACCTTAAATGTAAAAAATTAATAAGTTCTTAGTGGGGTGGAAGGCAATAGAAAATTCAGAATTTAATCATAAAAGCTACATTTCCTACGGATAGTTCTGCCCTCAACTTCCCAGTTTCCTTGCAAGACAGAAGCAAATTTTACCAAGGTTGTCTTTGCCTGAAGGGAGTGTGCAAGTAACTACACAAATGCCCCCTAAGAGCCTGTGAACTACTAAATAAGGTTATTATTGTAACAATAAGAACAGTTAAGTACTTATATAAAGAATATAGAAGTTTTAGGTTTATTTTTAAAGAAATTAATACAAAAAAAAGTTCTCTATACGTAGAAATACCCCTTCTGATATGCCCATGGTTACACTTTTATAGTGATGTATGATTTATGAAGCTGCATACCAAAATAATGTCAAAGGACAACAACCAGGCTCAGGTTTGACTGGAAATTAATTTCAAATTGTTATTTCTTTATTATAAAGAGATTGCTAGGCAGAAGCTAAGCAATGGATTTATGCCTGCATAAAATACAATGATAATAAAAATAAGTGGATCAAACAGTATTATCCTTACCACAGCAGACAAAAATTTATTACATATCTGAACTCCATATGGGACTAAATCTAGCCCTAGAAATAATAATAACATGTATGCTGCTCAAATTACATTTTGCTAAGGATTCAGAGTACAAATTGCCCAATTCAAATACAGACATGTAAAAATAAAATCTGCAAACAGATTTATTTTTAATTCATTTAACCGTACTAGGAAAATAAATTTGATTAACTGTCTACTGTAAATTTTCCAACCTTCAGGCCCTCAGGCAGCCATCAAGACAAATTTCTGACATGTAAAGCATTCACAGACATCAGAATTGTACACATACACTAAATCAGAGAGGTACACAATACTCAGAATTTTTTTACTATGCTTATGTTGTTGTGCAAGTCAAGCTTGTTTTGTTTGTGGATTATAATTTTGGGATATATCCATAAGTAAGAAAACAGAAAAATCTAAATAACCATAGGGATAATTAAATACTGTGAACTCACAAATTTTCTTAGGTAAAAAAAAACCCATGGAAGATTTTTCCTGTTGGACATTTCTAAAATCCCTGTTCAGAAGAATCAAATAATATAAACAGAGGTACCATTATTGATAATAATTGCAATATATATGTGTATGGAATTTGTAATCCTTCTCTCTCAAAATACTTAAAACACTGAGAATGAATGAAAGGTACCTGTTTTGAAAGTCAGATTCTACAGATAACCCAAATACCCATTATAGGGAAAGAATAGGTTTAGTTTCTACTGATAAGATTTGAAAGACAAAAAGAAAGCAGAAGCAGAAGAGATTGATGTTTATACATTTTATCTCAACACATGTAACATTTATCTTTTAATGTTACCTTAACTTCCTTTGAACTGATGTTGCAAACATGCAGCTAATACTGTAGATTCTCATCTTCTAACGTAGCTCTAACAAATCAGATCTGTTAGACATCCTGGCCTGTATCAGGAACAGTGTGGCCAACAGAACCAGGGAAGTGATTCTTCTGTGCCCAGCACTAGTTAGGCTGCACCTGGACCAGAGTCTCCAGTTCTGGGCCACTCAGTTCAGGAAGGATATTGAGGTGCTGCAGCATGTCCAAAAGGCTGTGAGGCTGGTAAAGGGACTGGAGCACAAGTTCTATGAGGAGAGGCTGAGGGAGCTGGGGTTGTTCAGCCTGGAGAAGAGGAGGCTCAGGGGAGACCTCATCACTCTCCACAATTACCTGTAAGGATGCTGTAGCTGTGTAGGGATTGTTTTTTCCTCCTAGGCAACCAGCCGTAGGACAAGAGGGCACAGTCTTAAGCTGTGTCAGGGGAGGTTTAGGTTGGATATTAGGAAGAAGTTTTTTACAGAGGGGGTAATCAGACATTGGAATGGGCTGCCCAGGGAGGCGGTGGATTCACCATCCCTGGAGGTATTTAAGAAGAGGGTACATGTGACACTTAGTCTAGTTTTTCAATCAGGTCTTGTTGAAAAGGTCTTTTTGGGTCATAAGTTGGACTAGATGATCTCAGAGGTCTTTTCCAACCTCGTTGATTCTGTGATCTTCCAAAACTTAAGTTATCAAATCATTCTCAGTCTCAAAGGCACTTCAAAACCAATTGTTTCAGCTCTGTCTTTTCCATCCCATCTACCTACTGTATTCCTATCAGCCTTTCAGCATTTCGGTTGGCTGGCAGGCAATTCACACTGTCTGCTCTTCCTGTACAACCTATTAACCTCATCTACTGAAATATTCAAACAAATACTTTCCCAGTCCTTTCCAATATCAATTACTACAGTTACTAGAGAGAGCAGTAAGCTACTTTCTGTTCTCTTCTCAGCAACATCCTTGTAAATGGTTCTGTTAGAAATGCATTGATCAATATTGTGCAGCTTGACTTTTTATTAATTTAAAATTGAATTAAATATCCTCAAATATCCCTTATCCTACCTTGAAGAGAAACACTTGAGGAAATGGTGAGACAGCTGCCATTCTCTGACAGGAAAAAATATGTCTAGAAAGAGTTAATGTTAGAAAACTTATCAGCCAGTGACCTGAGTATTTATTCATGAGACAGTATGTAGTACCATCTTCCATTTTTCTATGTACCAAATTTTAGACAAATTCTGTCTGATTTTTGTTTTCCTAAACATTGTGGTAATTCTGGTTTAAAAGAATCAAAATTTACCCACACATATAAGGGAAGCAAATGGCCTATGCATGGACCAAAGGCTGAGGCACTTCCTGGGGATAGTTTTCCCAAAGATGCAGCATCTCTTAGCTGTGATAGAAGGATCTAGATGACTGCCTAAACTGACTTGTAAAACTCTTTGAGCTTTGATGCAATATGTCTTCCATACTCTGTATTTGAGACATTTGTTTCAGTGCCTAGCTCTGAAGTTTGCTCCATATGCTGGAAAATACAAAACGGAAAAACATTAAGAATAATTGAATAAGTAAATTACTGGAAGATTCTGAGTGTGGAAAAATATGTATGTAATTGTTTCAATGTACCATGTAATTAGCATACATTGAGTATCTGTAATTGCTTGTCAGTTCAAAGAGGAAACAATTTCTATATTGCTGTCTGCTTTTCAAAAGGAAGAACATATTTCATCGAGAGCAAGTAATCCAAAATGGAAATTATATTACTATAGGGAAAAAAATTTGTTTTGAATTTCTCCATTTTAATTGGCCATTTGTCGTGGGCTGTTTTTTGGTTTTTTTCCCAAATTAACTATCTCAAAGCTAAGAACAAATAAATTTTTCAGTTTCACACTAAAACAGATATTCACTTCAGATATAATACTGACATGTTTCACTTCAGGTGAAAAAAGGAAATCTTTCCTCTTTTTGCACTTACCTTAAAAATTGGAGAAGAAAAATTAAAATGACTTCTCACTTAGAACAACTAGATATTTATTTCTACCTGTAGAAAATACATAAAATTTTTCCCTGTTGTTCAAAAAAACCTATGTTCCTCAGTTAGGGACAAAGCATTATGATAGTAAACAAGATCCAAAAGGACATTGAGTCTAGTTGGAAGCAGTGACAGATTTTCCTTGTTGTTTGATGAGCATAGAAAATGAGCCAAACAAAAAATACCTTTTTTTTTCTTAAATCTTGGGCTTAAAAGACTGAAAATTCTTTTAATTGTGAAACACAGAAACTTGGTATTAGTCTTAAAGTAGACAGAGAGAAAGTAAAAAGGACACCATGGGATGAGCTGAAAAAGAAGAAAACTGAAGAGGGGCATGTTAAACCAAATATACACAAAAGCTGGGTTTTGGCAAGTTGTTCTTGCATAAATTGAGTCAAGAGATGGTTTCAGAAGAATCCTGAGAACGACAAGGTAAAGTTTCCAAAATGAAGTGTTACAAGATGAGACAAATAAGTGTACCAGAGATTTCAAATGAAGAGACGGCACTGGTGTCTTTGAACACAAAGTTCAAAACCAGGTAAACCTAACCTAAAAAACCTGAAACATAAAGAATTTTGGAGCACTTAGTCATGAAAAGCTTACCTTTCACAAAGACTGTAACTAATTTAAAAAAAGTGTACCTTGGCGATTTCTTTAACAATAATGAGCATTTCCAGAATACATATTGTACCCATAAGGGCATCTTTAAGACCCTGTCCCCACGTACAAGTTTCATTCCAGAGCCCAGATGTGGGATAGGCTGATGTAACCAGGCATCAGCCTGAGGCTTTAGCTTGAAAGGGAATATATGATATGGAAAGCCTACTCTGCCAGACTCTACAAAGGGAATGTTCTTAATTGAGGACTGAAGAATTATCCAATTCTAATACTAAAATCAAGTAATTAAAATTTTCTTGCCAACATATTTTCTCTACCATCAGTTTTATCTTACATGAGAAAGAATGCAAATCTTTGGAGAAAATGTATGAGCCTGAGAATATTGGAACTGTTTGTTTACACTACTTTGAAGCTATTGAGATATATTTTGCCATTTTTTTTATTGCTTCAAGATGGGGTAGTATCATATGGTTTGTAAGCAGCAAGCTTTGTGCACTTATTGAAAAGGCCTGTTTGCTAAAGTCTTCATAGCATATCAGGTTTGGAGACAAATATTCTGGAAATAATTAAACATAAGGAGGCAGAAATAGGGAAAATTATGACATGGGTTTATCAGAGGTAAAATACATAACACTAGGTTGATATCCTTCTTCTGATGAAATAATTAACGGTCTAAACAAAGGCAATAACATAGACCTAATTTTTCTGGACTACTAGCATCTGATATTAATTACTAGGGGAAGTCATTAGTTAAACTGGAGACTAGTAGTTTCCCTGATGAGAAATGGACTGATCAGGGGAACATGAAAAGAGCAATCCTGAAACCAGCTGGAGGAGTTTACCAGGAAAGATCCCCCACGACAGCCTTGAAAATTAATCTTGAAATTTTTTGTTAGTGAGGTTGCCTCAATGACAATAGCAATGAGCTTATGATTTTCTGATGAACCATAATCAGGAAGCATCACCAGTCTGGAGGAGGCATGGAAGAACCTGAGTACAAGAGTGATGGAAATGGGATGAAAGAAATATTGGCTGAACATGAGCCAGCAGTGTGCCCAGGTGGCTAAGAAGGCCAATGGCATCCTGGCCTGTACCAAAAATACTGTAGCCAGCAGGCTTAGGGAAGTGATTGTTCCCCTGTGTTCAGTACTGGTGAGGCCACAACTTGAGACCTGTGTCCAGTTTTGGGCTACTCACTACAAAACCAACATTGAGGTGCTGAAGCATGTCCAGAGAACAACAATAGAGCTGGGGAAGGGTTCGGAGTGCAAGTCTGATGAGGAGCAGATGAGGGAGCTGGGATTGTTTGGTCTGGAGGAAGAAGGTTAAGGGAAGACCTTATCACCCTCTACAACTACCTGAAAGCCAGGTGGAGGAAGGCTTCTTCTGCCAGGCAACTAGTGATAGGACAAGTAGACATAGCCTCAAGCTGCACCAAGGGAGATTCAGGCTGGGCATTAGGAAGAATTTCTTCACTGAAAGGGTAGTTAAATATTGGAATAGGTTGCTCAGGAAATTGATGGAGTCACCATCCCTGGAAGTGTTCAAGAAACAACTGGGCGTGGCACTTAGTGTTACGGTTTAGTTGACTTCGTGGTGTTCGGTAGACGTTTGGACTCAATTATCTTAGAGGTCTTTTCCAACATTAATGATTCTATGATTCTATGTGCAGTAGTAAAGTTAATGAAAAAAGAATATATCCAGTAAACTGGATAATCACAAGTTGAAAGTGACCACAGAGAATAAGGACCATGCAGTAGTGACTGGATGCAGAATGAGAGGAGTCTTCTATTCGTGCTACAGTGCAGCTGCAGGTGGGAAATCAGCATGAGCACTGGTTCATTGCCACAGGAACACACGTCAAGTCAGAGCAACTTTCTTATTTTGCTACACACATACAGCTGTCTTACTTCTTTTACACTTACTGGTGACAGAGTTCGCTAAAAAAATGTAGATCAGAGAAAACATTGAACAGGACTTCAGTGGACATCATGGTGTGAGTGTGTATGTGTATATGTGCACAGAATCATGTGTAGATATATCCAGAGAGTACACCATAACTTGGCTTAAATAACGTATTACCAAGTAGGTACTTATATGAACTTAGCAATTTAGATGATACTTAGAAGACATCTCATTCTCTCCCTATGGTATTTTTGGTAAAAGAACTATTACTCCTCCTATAATATACATCATATTTCTGTTATTCACATAGATATAATGTTTAATGTCTTTAAGGTAATTTGGACATCAAATCCAGTAGCATGTTTGTCTTGTTACTGGACTATGGGAAACCATTGGGAACATAAACATGCAATTATAGATGAAAGAGCTCTTACGTCATCTTGTCCTATCTGGCCAATGTATGACTCTTCCCTGAAATATATGCCTGATTCCTTCAAATAGGGTGATATTTTACATAATTTAAGTGATAGGTCTTCCACCACTTCCCTTAAAATATTATTCTTCTATCCTCCATATTTTTATGTCCATATGTCCATGTTTAAATTACATATTTGGAAGCAAATATATATCATACAATTAACTGACCTGCAAACACTGGAATGTTGGCATTACTCTTTACTTTCAAAGAATATTTCTGTATGCAACAACTAAGTATTACTAAAAATAAACAAAAAGGAAGGAAAATAGGCATAAATTGTCTGAGAAACCTTGTTTTGTGAGCCCAGTCTTCAGTAATAAGAAGCAATCAGGCAGTTCTAGAAAGCCACCCTACAACTCCTCTGCACTTTCCTCTACACCCTAAACCTCAATATACATCTCAGGAGTCTATAGTAAACTCAGAGACTGCAATTAAAGACCAAATACTGCAACAGGATACAGACAAATTGAGCATATCCTCATTGTCATAGGTCCCTCTAGTAAGGTAGTCTAAATATAATTCACAAGTCTCTAGAATCAGACCTATTCCATGCAATAAGCAAGACAACCTACATCCCTCTCTTTCAAAATTTTCTACAAACATTTCCTCAAAACTCTTTGCACCTTCACTGATTTTTCCTCCCTTAAAGCACTCAAGTCCTCATTTTTTAAGCATTTATGGTCACTAAAATTAGTCATCTGGATTTTCTTTTCCATTGAATTGGTCACCTGACAGAGATTAAGAAATATTTGGACAATGCTCTCATGCACATGGTGTGAGTATTTGGGCTGTCCCATGAAGGGCATGGGAGAAGAAGAGTTGGATTTTTCCAACCTAGGACATCAATGTTTCTGTGATATTCACAATATATACCTGTTGAGCCTCAGGTCATTATATGCATCTGTTTTCCAGAGCTTCCTACACAGATGTTTCATATTCTTTATGTACCTACATCCTCAGTCAGGTAGATCTGATTCTTATTGTTGAGGATTTACCTTCTAGTCTTTTTTTTTTCTAGCTTTTCTTCTCTCTGGACATTATCCCGATATATCTAAAGGACATGAACACCATTCCTCCTTTAATTCAAATATAACTCTTTGAATTGGTGGTCTTCCTCTTCGGGGAATTAAGCATCGTAAGGTGCTGCTTGCTTTAACCTCTAACCTCATCACCACTCATTACCTTTACTGTTCTTGCTCACCCTGTAGCTAACTGTCACACAGACCTTTCTTCACAGATGTAATTTCCAGATTTGCAATTTTATGGTCAACCTCAGAGTCATTCACTCCTTCATTACCCCAAAGCCCCATGTAGATATCCTTGTTGCTTTCAGCTGCATTGCCAGTCCTCTGTGATCCAGACATCCTATCATCTTCATTTCCTGCATCTAGTCTGATATTCCATGCACCACTGGCATGGTTGCCATTTCAATCTTCTTTATTTTCACAATAAATGAAGCAAAACAACACATAAGTCCACCTATTTGTCTCTATGTGTTCTCACTTCTCTATGCTGTTACGTTTGCTAACTTCACATTTCCTTCACTTTTACATCTTTCTGCCTTAGGCAATGGTTCTCTGTTACAATTGTTTTGTTGCAAAAACCACATTAAGTGTTTTTTTTCAAACGTGATTCATCTTCCTAATCAAATTTAAAACTCAGATGCACAAAAAACACCAGCAAAGCGGGGAAGGAGCTGAAGGGGTTCTCCAGGATTAAGGGGTTGGACCAAGTTGTTCATCACCAGGAAAACTGCAACATTTTGCTAGAGCTTGCTTCCAGCACAACTCTTCAGCAAAACAGCCTATAAGAGAAGCTGCTCCTTGAAGGACAGACATCCAAAAGACTGACCAAGCCATGTCTGGTTTGTTATGCTGGAGTAGGATCATTAAGACAGAACAGAATCGCTGACCCTTGTGTTCACCAAATTTTGAAAATCTAATAAAGCTGGCACAACAAAGGTATCCTTGCTGGCCTTTGGGGAGATTAATTCTTTGTTAATTATCATTCTCCAGAAAGGGTAGCTCATTATGGCTCAGGAAGCCTGGAAGAGGCCTGAGCATTGTTTGTCTAAGGATAGGATACACCTGCTCCCAAACATCTCACCTTCACATCAACCAATTCAATGACAGCTGGACAGACTCAGACAGAAGATAGCTTACCAGTGTTTTTAATACATTCTCCAATCCAAGAACTAGAAGCCATCAAAGTGATTATCTAGAGAATTAATCAAAATAAAACCAAAAGAAGTTTTTCTTTATATAATGAATAGTTTAGATATGTGATTTTTTTGGCTATAGGACACTTAAAATGGTAAAGGTTTATGTGTTTAAAAAGTAGATTAGTGGAAGAAAAACATACCACATTTACCATAACTTCTTCTAGCTTAAGGAGTCCTATTGTCACAAATCACCTGAATAGGATAAAAAATAAGAGCCTGAACGCCAGTGATTTCAGAGGAATGCACTTAAAAAATTGTAACTCACCAGAAGATTAAGCAGCATATTCATAAACAACATCTGAACATACAGACATACCAATGATTACTCAGTGTTTATTTCTTCACAATAATAATAGTAAATAAATTATTCCAGGAAAAGAACTATCTCAGCACTAGCTAAATCTGTTATAACGCTCATGATCTACAAGAAGTTATAGCATAATAGGGTTGCTAAACAACAGAAAGTTGCCTGGAAAAGGATTTCATTCTTAACACTTAGAGAAGATGAAAATTACTCTATTCTCTACAAAGCACGAAAAGAATTTTGTACAGTATAAACGGTACTTTTTTCTGTGCAGTAAACATTTACCTTGTCAAAGAAGAAGGACTGGGTTCTTGAATTATTTCCATTGTCTTTATCTAACACTCTAGTTTGTCTAATGAAGGACTGAGCAGTGAGTAAACCTCTTGGTGTAAGGTGATACTGTATGTTCTTATTAGTATAGGTAGTATGGCTACACTGAATGTGACAGAACTTGCTTGTGATCATCTGCAAGCCTGCTGAGATAAAGTATTCCTCTTTGCTGATGTGGCTGTGCTTTGAAACCAACTCAGAACTGAATCATCATTTAAGGAGAAGGACTTCCCACCTCCAGCAAAGAAAAGGCAAACTGTGTACTGACCATTCTGTGTGGCTGCAGATCATGTGTTAGCCAGTACACAGCACACAGAATTGGACATCATTTGTGGTGTAAAGCTAGCTAAGCTCCTGGGGATGTTCCAAACACAACGTGAACAGTAAACTATTTCCCAGCACATTTTGGTAAGAACCGAGTGCACTGGCAGAGCAGTTTGTAGAGTCTTGTATTGCAATTATTATGACTGTAATTTCTAATGCTTCAAAAAATGCTGCTTGGGCACAGTTCTTAAACTCTACCAGCACATTAGCTTTCCTAGGAAGGTAAGTATTTCAATAAAAACTCTTCATCTTTAGAATTAATTATATTATTTAACACAGGGATAGTGATTCACTTTTATAGATAAATTAATCCAAACTGAGAATCTGTTTTGGTATTAGACTATTTATTTCTATACTACGTGACACCAAAAGTGCACTTCAGATTCTACTGCTTGAGCTGCAAATTAAAAAATAATTTGCTTAGAATTTTATGGTCAAAATTGTGTACTAATACATGTCTTAGGTGTTCATTTTGGGCTGAAGGTCAAACACTGTTGTATAGATTTTCTCATAACCACATTTCCCAGAAAACCAAGGCACCTCAGTTTTCCCAAGGCAGATCCAAGCTATAGAGTTCATTAAGACAGTGAGGTTGTTTGTGTGTCTGTCTGTGTGTCTGTGTGTGTGTATGTGCCAGCCCTAGCAATTCTAGCTTGATCTGTTTCACGCTCTGACAGAAGACTCTCAAGCTGACACATTGGCTTCTTTGTTAATATAGAGCCAAGTCCAAACTACTGCAGATTTTATGAGAGACATTCAAGCCTAGCATTCCATTGCAGGCCTCTCTGCAATCATTCAGTCTGAAACTATAAACTGTCTCAACAAACTAAAATATAGTTTTCATACTCTCAGTCATTGTGATCTATGTGTTACTGAACTACAAATATCTGACCAGTTCCACACCATAATTAATGAGCTTCTTAAGGACCTTCTATCTCAGAGGAAACCAGAAATGTAATGCTGGTCCTCTTCCCTCTTCCATCCACTCAGACTTGGTAAGAGCCAGTAAGGTCAAGCATCGTGGGCTACCAACCATCTGAAGTGTGGGCCTCTTGGAGGAAAACCCTACATCATAAGATGCTGTAAAACAAAGTGGCCTTCAGCACATCATAGCTATACTTAAGAAAAAAAAAGAGCACACAGACTAAAACGAATGCCATATATTATTAAACACAGCATATTCATTTCTAACGAAAGCATAACCACTGAAAGAAATTTAGATCAATTCTGAGTATGAAGCAGACCTTAAGAGAGACCAAACAGATGCTCAGATAAATATTTTGTAATTGTAAAGATGTGAAGCATCAGAGTTTCAAGCACATTTTCCACACAAGGACCAATTTCTATTTTGGAACTTAAACCAACAAACCAGAACCCAAAAAAATGTTTGAGTCCTTTCAGACAGTGCATGACATGCTAGGTCCTACAGAGATAAGGCACAGTTAGTTGTTCTAATTGGTTTATTATTACAAGAAAGATGCCTGCTGGGTGCCTGCAATGTGAAAACCGTGGGTCAGCACTTAGAGAGTGTTTCAGGAGTGGCCATAGCAGCTCATGTTTAAAATGTAGTGAATGTCTAAAAGGAGATTAGCTTTAGGCAGATTACTTAGATTGCTAAATTCCATCTCAGTGATATTACTGAGTGGGTTTAAAGGTGAAATGCAGTCATTTAACCAAGGGTTGAAATACAGTGTTTGTTGCGTAAGAAAGGATTGGAGATGTGTTCACTTTCTGTAGTTCTGTGATCCTATTATGTCATGATACATCCCATGAAAAATCTCCCTCACAAACACAGGGTTCTAGAATCTAGCTTCATATGTTTAGGCTGAAGTTAGATAGTATAATCATTATGATGGCATTTTGAAAAAAAAGTGTTTGGCCTATGGTTCATACCAGAAAAATATTCATTCTCCAAGTGGATGTAGCTGCTCATAGATCCTGGGACACCACCCTGGGATCCAGGGAATATGGAGTAAGAGTGGAGGACACTCTTTCATAAGCTTGAACCTGAGGTGATGGCTTCTGCAATGTTGTGTCTACTATCATCTTCTACTGAGGACCATAGCTCAAGGATGTTGATGGATAGGCAAAATTTTAGAGAATTGCCATAAGAATTATTAAATTACTGAATAGTTTTCCTTCCAGAAAAAGAATAAAGGGTTGGATATCGTACCTTCTAGTCAAGGATTACAGAAGCTCTATTTATTTATCTTGCCATAAAAAATTAGGACTTGATATGACCACAGCCTGTAAATAAGCACTTCCATGGAAGCAAAATTTCAGCAATGAGTTGGGTCTTCAGTCTAGAAGAGGAAGGGCTACATCAAGATCCAGTAGTTGGAAGCTGATGTGTGACTAATTCAGTCAAGAAATAAGGCACAAACTTCTAATGGTGAGAGAATTTTTTCACCAGAACAAATGACCTCAGCTTGCAGTGAACTGTCACTCTCCATGCTGGTTTCAAAATAGAGATTGAATTTTGAGTAAGTAAGAGAGAGTATGAGAGAGAGACAGATATGTTTTAATCTAAGAACAATTTCACTTAGGGATGCATTATGGTATGCTTTATAAAGGAGATCAGGCAAGATGAGTTTAATACTCCCTTGTAGATTTGGGATCTATGGTTTTATGAAATAGATCTATTGTGCATTATAACTTGTCTTATTAAATTTTTTTTAAAATAATTTTGTGAAAAACAACATGACAGAAATTCCCCAAATCATGCTCAGCTCCCTGGGCAGCAACCTCTTCAGCCTGTGGTGCAGGTACAACAGACATCCATATTACCCTCATCACCAGTCTTCACTGCCTTTGAAGTTTTAATTTATCTGTATTGTCTTGCAAAAAGCTACACTGCAATCAGATTCTTTTCTTGAATGTTTGACAACCACTGCATGCTTACTGGCAGCCCTGCAGCCCTGACAGTCAAGTGAGAAGAGTAATCACCACAGTTTCTCAGTAACTTTTCTTTTCCTGACTAATTTAATTGCATCAGTCTCAAACCACAACCTTATATTCCACTGTATGAGAGCCTTATACACAGGATCCATAGCATGCATCTGCTACAGCACTACTGCTACGAATATTTTGGTCTTACACCATGGTCATACTACATGGTTTTTGAATCAAGGAGCACCATTTGGTTTAAGTGTGCGTGGCATGTTTATTCCCCCTTTTTCTTGTATTAAAGTAGAAAAATTATACTTCTACCTCCCAGACACCCCTGCAGCTCCACGCCTTATCTCCAATATCTACTAGAAAAAACTTCCTATTCTGGAGCATGAGGTAATTTAGAGCTAGAAATACTAGATATTTCAGTGGATATTTAGATTGCCAGCTTTGTAGCAAGATGTAACAATGGTTATCCCAGATAAATTGCAAGCTAGTGGTGGTTAACGTCACAAGAGTAAATCCTTAATGTGCTAGAAAAGAAAATAAGAGTAAAGGCCGTCAGAATTCAATGGGAGAAGGATGCTGTAAAATAAAACCACACAAAATTTAAAAACCTATAGTGTGTTCTAAAATATCTCTAAACCAGAGTCTAACATATAAATATGATAGGCTATATCGTAAAAAAGTTTTATTGTATTCATAACAAGGTGCTGTCGAGCACATTCTTGGCATTTTATAAATAATAAACAGTGATAAGGAAATACTCCTGACTTCAGCACATATGAGCAATGCAGCCAGTACAACCTAATGCAGATAAAATCTTTATATCTCCACCGGTTGTCATGTATTCTCTCTACATATTATGTCAGCATTTTTAAACAGGAACTAAAACATTGATCAGATTACTATACAGTGGATGTTTTCAAATCTCTGACATCTGGAACTTTTAAGTTCCTAAGACAAGAAAATTTTGAAAGGCTCCAGAAAGTCAGAGGCAACTTGCTGACTGAAAAGTCGGGTTGTAAAAGGATAAGCAGAAAGCAGAATGTGTCAGTGGAAAGTAAAATGTTTTCGCTCGGTTTAAAGTGAAAAACTTAGAATAAGCACTTAAGTTTCTTAAATAATGGGATCTCTGCCATCAAAATAAAAAACTTGCAAACAGTAGGCAAAGGACAAAACCCAGGTGATTTTGATTTTGTAAATTATACAATGACTCAGTTAAATAGTGTTCATTTGACTTGTAACAGCTTCTGTTTTTCTCTTGCTTTCCCTCATCTTTTCTATGTTCTTGATTTCCAGGAAAGAGCTGAGGTATTTTAGTCCATCCAAACCCATGGGTTCTTTAGAAAACTAAAGCTGTTGGCTTTTTGTAGCCTCTTTTTCTGAGAATTTATATTATTGTTTCAGGTCTTAGATTTCAGGCTTTTCTGTCTGAAGCAGATACTTTTCAGGGTATGGGTTAGATTGATGAAATGGTTTCTCTTCTCCAGAGTTTGCCAGCTGAAAGCTTTACTCTAAATGATGGCACCCTCTCCACTTTCTAAATATATCTTAAAAGAAGCAGCACACTGGAGGTATTGCTAACAAAGCTGCAGCACTACCTCCCTTGATTTCAATTCTAGGTAACCTCCTTAACAGGAAAATGCATAGCCATGCTCTACATTAAACATGTTTCTGTGAAAATAGATTGGTTGCTTGCTCAATCTACTGCTGATGGAAGAAAAAAAAAGAGAAATTAAAACACAAAAGTTGCAATTGTACAAAACAACAGCATAGATAAAACACTCAAGATCTTTACCTAAGGGCATAAAATTTATTCAGATTATGCTCCCATTATGTCTGGAACCAGGTCTCTGACGTTAGCTAATTATGCTGTTTAGAGGAAGTAAAAAATTCTCATTATGCACCCCTTTCCATCAGGCTGACATGGTGTGCTCTATTTTTTACACGTGTTTACAGATTTTAGGATTTTCAAGCATCTTTGCCACCAAAGTGCTGGAATTTTAATATCTGGACAAAATTATTGCACAGTTATTTCAGCAAAGCATTAATAGTTCTTTTTCATTAGATATGCACCGCTCTAACCTCAGTGCTTCCCAAATACCCAGTCCTGTTAGAAATTCTTACCCCACTGTCAAATATTCAACTATAAGCAAAAGAAATTGACCTTTATTTGTCTGGCAGCTGGCATTTGATGCTTGATTTTGCTCAGAAAGCAACCTTTTCCCTTTGGGTAGCCAACAGTGAACTTTATGAGAAATCTTACAGAAAATTCAGGACATGAGGGTTGTGTCTATATTAATAAATCAAACAGAGTTAATGAGTATTACCAGAAAGTGAGACACAATCCTCTTGACTACTAATGTTAAAACAGGCCCCAGCATGGTTTTGACCTGTTTTTCTCCCAGATACATAGGCCTGATGTGGGGATTAGCATAAACAGGGACTTATTACCCAGTTTGGACACAGCTATGCAGTTTTGAACCTGGAGAGATTAATTTAAGGATATTCCCGGGATGTTTAAGAATATTTTGGCGCTTGTCCTCAAGGCCAGAGAACAAATATTTCCAGATACTGTTCAATTTACTAGCAAGGATGTATCCACCAAGGAAAGTTTTCAAATAAGTATAAGGGCTAGTGATGCATTTGTCCAAGCATTTCGAAGTGCTCATCATACTAAACTGCCAGAGGAATCAGTGGTAAGTGATGACTTGTTCATTCAGTCCGGGAGTCATGCTTAGCTTTAAGCATATTCTTAAATCTCATTATTTTCAGATTAAACATGTACACAGCATCATACTAAGTCAGGTCCTTTTTTTTTAAGGAGTGGAACAGAGATGCATAGATTATTTAGCTGTAGTTTCTTTTAATACACTGGGTGACAAACACCGGTAAATTTGGTGACAAATACCAGCATCTCAGGCGCTCTGTTTACTTCGTCCATTCTCAAAAAATGATTAGTGAGTTAATTAACAGAAAGTTACAGGGAATCGAACAATCTTCTGTTGACATAACTTAGAAATATTTAATAAATATGCTAAACTTAGATATGTGTGTTTTATTCTTGTTAATTTTCTTACCAGCCACATTTTTCATTTTTCATTTGTTTCTCATGTTCCTGACATAAATACCAATGTGAAACTCCCATGGTCAAGAAAGAAAAAGCTTTTGAACAAAAGGGATATTTATAGGATTCCAGGGCTGAGAGAGATTAGGAGAGGAGTGGAGGACTTGCAGAAGGGTAACAGAACTAGTTATTATTTGTGACAGTGATGAGACATCTTTCCTAAAGAAAGAGCTACAAGATATACAGCCAAAATTGATGTACTATCGCTATCTTGTCTTCATGTTGTTTGAGTTTTTTTATTGCAAGCTTATTTTTCTCAGCAGTGTTCTGTTTACAGAACATAAATGTATTTAGGCAGTATAAAAACTCCTTTAGTGTCTCCTTTAATGTGCAGTGATTTGTTGTCTATCAGGACAATGAGCAAGGGAAGCTTTCTGCTAGGCAACTAAGTGCTTTTATACTGGTTATCAGTTAATTATTAATTTGTATGCTAATTTATTTCATTTGTGCCAACAGACAATTAACTATGGCATTTTTTCACTAGAAAAAAACTTGATCTGAGGATAAGGAGATATTTGCTATGACAACTTTAGAAATAAGGTCAAAAGCCTGATTGCCTGCAAGAAATATATATTAGCAGATGATTTCTAAAATGTATATAATACAGCGTTTTTCCTGTAGAAAGCTTTACACAGAAATTTCAGCTTCTTACATGCATGTCCTTGTTCACTGATGATAGGAAAAAGGAGATAAGTTTTGTAGTCAAGTTAATTGAAAAGGTATTACTTTTCTCATCCACAAGGTAAAATTTTACATGATTATATTAATTTATTTTAAAATTGTGTTCTCATTTAGTTAAGGTTAAATTTCAGAAGCAGGCTCATGATTAGAAAACAGGTTTCACCTTAAGAAAACTACTGGCATATCTGAAAAAAATCTCATTAAGACACTGGAGAAATTCCTATTTAAGTTAGGAGGAGCCACATATCAAAGTCTCATATGGATGAAAGCCATTAACCACAGCCCCTCAGACAGCAAAGCAGGAGGACGTGGAGAGATGCTGGGAGGAATATATAGGCAGAAGACTAAATACTGAAAATTTATATGAAACAAATGTCTGAATTAATTACATCAACTATTCTATTATATTTGGCTATTTTTCAGACATTTCTATCTGGATTTTACCCTTTCTAAATGTTTTTGGTGCACATTGTTTTGCTAAAACACTTTAGAAAAAGCTGGAAAATTAGAACATTTTGCTTACAAAAGGTCAAAATATTCTGGCAACTTGAAATATATACTGATTGTCAAATTTAACTTTTCTGAATATTTATCTTTTGACTAATTGGTACTTTCTCCTGTCAAAAAATATTTCATCAAGATATGTAAGACAAATCTAAGGACTCCGACTACTAGCAATTTTTGCCCAGCTGGTGACATTCCTATAGTCAGTAACAGAGAAAAACTACACCCAAAGCTGATGCAGCCGGATGTCTCGACCATGTAGCAAAAGTATGTGTACGGGTGGTACAGCTACCAGTCCTTCAGTCGTTTTCTCAGATTACGCCCTCTGGGAAAGGTGACGGAGGCTCCCCAGGCATCCCATGGCTTGGCTGCAGGATGGCACCCTGCTGACTGCAGATCTGATTAGTTTCTCTTTCCCCCCGGGAAATCTGCATTGCCTTCATACTGGTGTGGTTGAGTTGTATCCATGCCAGGTAAGCCTATGAAAAGCACGTGTTTCAAGGGCCTGAGGTTGCCAAGCCTGACATGAGGTTGCAGCCCCACCAGGTTACAGCCCCATTCCTGGATGGGGGGCATCTCATCCCCTGACCCCCCACCCCTGTGTGGGCTTGGGTGGATTGGCAGCCAGCTCATGACTGGACCACTGGACTTTCTTGTCACCAAACTGGCATATTTCACAAAATCTTTTGTTGATTTATCTTATCTGTCTTCTTATCCTCTTAAAAAGGGTGACAAAGAATAGTAGCAAAAATGGCCTTTGTTGTTTGTGATGTCGTGTAACCAAGTATACCTGAGCAGTGTGTCTACAGTCATCACAAAACTATAATATTATAAAATTGGCTTTCCCCAGGATGCAGTACATCTTTGAAAACAGACAGACCTCCAAACCTAGACACAGATTAGGTGCATGTTTCGAGTCCATTGCAGAAAAAAAATGACCCTACACTGTCTATATACATGTGTATATATGGTGCTTGTAATTACTTTTGCATTTATATGTATATTATACACAAAAATACATATGCCTGAAAAAGATGAAACCTAAGAAAAACACTAGGGGTCCCTCTTGGCAGCAAACCATTCAACAGTGTTGAAAAGAAAAGAGCCAAATTCTGAGACAAATTTAGCTTTTACTGGAAATGCCTTCTCCTGAGAAGGGGGAAAGAATGGAAAATAAAGGGAAAGATAATTTATGGCTTGCTGTTCAAAACCTTCCTGGACCAGCTTCACTTTTGCACTTTTTTTCACCTTCCAGCTCTGAAATAGAGACTGGCCTGAGCAGTATTAGGGCTCATCTATCCCGTCCTGAACTTCCCTGCTGAAATTGAAGGCATCAGCACAAATGAACCCAAATACGGCTTGAACCTGGATCTTGGAGGGGGTGGGAACCTGCCAAGACTGAACTCAGTGCTCAAGCTTCAATAGCTCTGTAAGAATGTGGTTGAGAAAGGGAAAGGAGATTCATTTCTAATGAATGCAGTTTGAAATATATATTTCAAGACTTAAATGAGTAGGTTTTCAGTTACAGTGTTGTGCAGAGAAGAGTAGATGTGGAACAACTGCTTACACAGACACAAAACAGTCTCTCATTCTCTCACACTCTCTGGGTCCCTTAGGATGCAGTTGGACAGATGGATGCAAAAAAAGGCTAAGAAGACAGACAGAGAAAAGTTCTTATGTAACATAAATGTAATTAAATCCTCTAGTAATGAGGACAAGAGCTTGTAATTGCACATTTGCTAGGCATGCTATTTACATCAATTACAGGGTTGTTACTTTAAAAATGTTTATCAGGGACATCTTTCTAATTGTATTCTTCCAGGGATTAGTATTCACAACATTTCTACATAAAATGATCTGAAAGAAAAATTGTGAAGTCTTTCAATTCATTTTAAATGTATTAAATTTCATTAAGTTTGCAGCAGATTGTTTTCAATGAAAGCATTTGGCAGTAGATACTGTTGTGACATTTTTTTCTAGTACCCTTACTATTACACTGTGTCGGTTGTATCTTATATTTCCCATTAATATTTGTGTCAAAGGAAACAAAAAACAACTCAGAAATACAGTACTGGGTAATTATTATGGTCTCTTTTTGTACCTATGCAGTGTTTGCAAATATGAAATATACAGAAAGTGATAAAAAGTTACAAAGGCATTTCCAAGAACCATAAAACTACTTTCACAGAACCACAGAATCACAGAATGGATTGGGTTAGAGGGGACCCTAAAGACTGTCTAGTCCCAACCCCTCTGCCATGGGTAAGGACATCTTTCACTACACCAAGTTGCTCAAAGCCCATCCATCATGGCCTGGAACACTTCCAGGAATGTGGCAGCCACAGCTTCTCTGGGCAACCTGTTCCAGTGCCTCGCCAACCTCACAGTAAAATATTTCTTCCTATTATCTAATCTAAACCTGTTTTTTTTCAGTCTAAAGCCATTCCCCCTTGTTCTATCACTTGAAGCAAGTTAGGTGCTTGTCATTTCCCACTGGATTTCAGTGAGAATTGGAGACCTGGTTTCTTTCAGTATTTTAGAAAATCTCATCTAAGAGATGAGTTATGAGTTCCATTGTTGTTACACTGTATTTAATTAGGTTTTATAATGAACCTAATAATAAGGTTAGGAAGTACCATATATTGTGCTGGAAGTTCATGGAGAACAACAAGCCTGTGGCCTGAGGCAGCCACTGAGTCGGTGTGTGGGTTGTAGCCTGACAGAAATGGCTGCAATCTGCCTCCTCAGGCAAGGAGCAGCACTTAGGCACAACTGCTCTGACAGCAAAGGCTGGCAGCAGTGTCAGGGCCTGGCAGGGGGAACAGTTGTCCTAGTGTCTGTACCAGGAGACTGAGTCTCGACCAACATGCTCCACTGGAGCCCACCCTTTAGTCTTGCCTAAGCAGAGCCTTTTCAGTTTTCTCCAATGCAGAACAGAGCAGAACTTAGAAGGATGGGACATAACTTTATCTGGGAGTTTTTGAGGCTGCAGTCATGATCATGAGATACCATTCATCAAATGAGTCAACATCCGGAGTTATCACTTAGGCCCTGAGAAAACTTTAGCATTAAAAAGATTTATGCCAGAGAACATATGATTTGACTTACAATACATTGTTATATCTGATAAAAAGAAGTGCAGAGCAGTTGCCAAGAAAAGAGCAACAAGGAGCAAAAACAGTGCAACAAAACTGTTTTCATTCAGTCCACCATTAAGAAATGGGCTAAATATCTGGAAAGAATTCCCACATATATTTATCCCAAGCATGCAAAATGCTCCTTTCTGATCACTACAGAGCCTTTGCAGGATTTGCCCAGGTTTTCTTAGAGTGCTTTTCCCTACGTGAAACATCAAGATTTCAAGTACTTTTAAACAGTTTCAAATTCCAAATTATTAACTAGAGAATGAACTAGTTTTAAATCTCATTTGTGCAAGGTGTAACTCAGACAAAAAAATACAATAAAATGAGATATATACAAGTGCTTTTTGGGATATCACAGAGCAAAAAGATCAGAACATTTGAGAAAAAAAATGTTAAAAACCCTTCTAGATTTAGCTGAAGAAGACCTCCTAGAAAGAGACAATTTATGAAACAGAGAGTAGGTTGCATCTTCATCTCATGAAAAAATATAACTGTTCTGCTTGTGTTCTGGACAAACAGAACTGAAAGGAGAAGCAATTCTCCTTAGGACAAAAGAGACACCCTGGTTTCAGCAGAGGATTTCCCAGCCAAGAACAGCTGAACTGAGTCTGCCTGGGTAAATTATGACTGTAGCAATTAGTGACTACTACAGATCATGTCAACAGCTAGAAGTGATGCTGTTCAAAGGTTTTATTTATAATCCCCACATCTGATATGGTCCAGTGTTCTTTCAACAGTAAGAAGAGGTTTTGTAAGCAGCCACACTGAAAAGTAAAGCTCTATTGCAATGGATCACTTTCCTTTCTTTTTTGTCTCTAGTCCATTTTCAACAGTTTTACTTCAGTTTATTGCATAAAATACATCCTTCTAAAAGAAAAGCCTATAGAACGAGACATTTTACTCAGTTGCTGGAAATGACATGACTGCAGCTTACAAGGACAAGTGAAAGTTTGACTCTGAAATGTGTCCTGCCAAAAGCAAATTAAGGCACTGGCATAGATGTAATCTGTTTGTAATACTTAAAAGTTTCTGTTAAACGGGAAATGGTTTTCCACATTTGCACATCACACAGTATATGAGACTTAAATTTATGGTTGTTGTTTTCCTAGGAAAACATTATTTTATAGTGTTAGAACTGAATAAAAATGTGAATCATGTCCACTAATTGATGTTTGCTTCAAGATAATTTGCTAGAATTACTGATTATCAAAACTTTACATTAGAATTTCAGATCACAAGATCTCATATCATAAAATAGGAAAGTACAGTCGTCTAGTCCTGGTTTATCTCATTGTAAAGAGCCAATGAATTTCAGACTTACTTTGGGTCTGAAATGCCATAATTATTAGATTTCTAAATCTGGGTATCAATTTAAGCTTTTCTGGTTTTCAACACTGTAACTTAACCATTAGGAACTTTTCTATTACATTTTCTAAGGGATCAGAAACCATAACTTCTCGTTAACCTGGAATACTGGAATGAGGTGAGAATTCATTTCACTAAATAACTGACTATCCTGGTTTAAGATGCAGGTAATAGTAATATCAGAGCATCAGAAAAGTATCTAAGGAGATATTGCAATATGAGTGTAAAAAGACACATGAGACACATGAGTGTAACTGCCTGAAAAACGGACAACAATGAGATAAAGAAATAAGATCAGGCTAAAATACTTCACAACTCCACAGAGGACAAACTTTATGATGAATATTACATTTTTAGAATGACAGAGCCAATTATGAATTTTGGAAAATTGAACAGATGATGAAATTGTTCACAAATGACACCACTGAAGAAAATTTGACATTTATCTAAGCAATTTGCCCAATTAATAAGTGAACATGTCCTTATTTAGGTTTGTTTTGTTTTTCTTATCACATATCATTTAAATGGTAATGATCTCCTACCTGTACAATAATCAAAAAAGGAATAATTAAAGCAACATGATTCTGTAGAATTATATTTACTTCTAAAAATAATATTAATAAAACCCTCCTCCCACTTTTTTGCTTCTTCCCCTTAGTTGTGATTGAACTTTTTCTCCTGAGGTTAACTGGTTCATTTTTACATCCAACAGATTTCAAATGAGCACACAGTAGCCTAGAGTGCATCGTCCCTGACACTGCTGGGGACCACAACCATATGTACAGACTTTTTGAAACAGAAATTCCCTTTAATCATATCATCTGCTCTCATATAATCACTCTGGCCATTCTTCCACTTCCTAAATTATGTTATTACCAGACAGTAAATGGAGAAGAGGGGCCTAGCTCAGCTTTTGTACAAAGATGTATCTGTTCAAACATGTCCACCCTTCTGTCCTTTGTTCACTTTAATGTAAGCCCTGTAAATCCACAATGTAGTCAGATTTAAAAGAATTTTCTCTGATCTGTTTATGAGCTGTCTCTGCTTTGACACTGATAGCATCCCAAAGCACTAGGAAAGGACCAATTTATGGAGGAACTGAGTGTGCTTGCCTAGAAGTGGCTCAGCATTGGCAGGAGAGAGGAGTAATAAGGGTACTACGGTAAGTTCTCCAGTCACTAGGAAGAGTAAACATGTTTTTCTGGAGCAGTGGAATGTATTCATAGTACAGTTACAGTTACAAACATTTAATATAATTTTTGAAAATTAATTCCCCATTTACTTCTCTCTGTGTTGCATTTTCAAAGTAGGAATTTCAAACACTGTAAGATCACCCATTTAAATCTGAAACCCACTGTCTCAGTTTAAATGAGACACAAGTGTTTTGCTGGGAATAAATTATGAGGAAGACCCAAAACTCTTCCCTCTAAGCAATTATAAATCCGAAATTAAGAGACGCCAATTGAGGAACAGTGTGGGAAAGGGAAAATAAAATTATAACAAGGTAGGAATAACAGCCCTTTATTAAAAGGTATATAAATGTACTGGCAGAAACAATGAAAAAACACAAGTGAAATACCCAAACAATAATCCTATACCCAGAAACAATCTCCTCCAAGACAAACGAATTAACCCAACAGTGAAAACAGTTCAATGTTCACCCTTTGGGGCAATTATAGTCACAGTCAGCAGGAGGCGCTGTTGAACCGCTGGAGATGTGGAGCCTGCAGTTGTTTGAGTCAGTTGGCAGGGGCGCTGTTGGATCACTGGTAGTTCCTGCGTGGGACCTTCCAAGTGCTGGGGACAAGGTGGACAATGGACGTCCTCCCCCCTCACCGAAAGGCAGAGAGGAGGGAAAAGGGAGACACAGTTCCTAACACTGCAGAACTCACTCTTTCCTGCTGGCTGAGATGCACGGTGGTGTGGCTCATGTCCCTCTCCAATGGAAATCCAAGCAAAAAGAAACTCCAAGCTGTAATCCCGCCATGAGCAGCAGTCCGGGCAGCCATCCGGGGAGCAGTTCCACAGCTCCGGTTACCTCCAGCCCCCCTCCTGGCTTCCAACTCAGCCCCTCAGACTCCTCCCCCATTTCCCTGGAGACAAGGTGAGGCACTTAACATGGGACTGCAGCCGTAGTAGCTCTTCCCTTCTGTGCCACTTAGTTGCCTGGATATAGTCACCTTGGCCAATTCCCCCTCCCCCCCAACACAGCGGGCAGGGAAAAAGGGAAATTCCAGCATAGATCCAAGAACAAACAAAACCATGACACCCACCTTTACATTTCATTTTGACTGTGTCATACAATTCACCACAGACAGAGCTTCTCCCACTTTAATCCTGTGTTGGATCTGTCTGAGACAGAGTTAATTTTTGCCATAACAGCATGGTAGTGCGTTCTCAATTTGTGACTGAAACAGCATTGATGACACAGCAGCATTTTGACTGTTGCTGAGCAGTTCTTGTACAACGTCATGGCTTTGTCTTTTTTAACTCAACACCTCAATGAGTAGGTTTGGGATGCACAAGAACCTGAGAGGTGATGCAAGCAGGACAGATGACCCTAACTGATAAAAGGCATATTCCATGCCATATAACATCATGCTCAGCAATTGCTCAGTAATAAAACAAAATGGGGAGATTCTGGGGTGATAGACATTGTTTGGACACTGTCTGGGTAGCAGTCTACTTGAGGGAGGTGATGAATGATTCGCATTTGCTTTCTTCTTCCTATTTCCTTTGCTTATTTAACTATCTATCTATATCTCTCTCTCTATCTCAACCTATGAGTTTTCTTAGTTTTGTTCTTCCTATAATTTCTTCTGTCTCACTGGAGAAGGAGAGAGGGAGTAGGTGGTTGAATGGTACTTAGCTACCTACTGGAGTTAATCTATAGCAGATCCTTAAAATATTCACCAAATCTGACTTCAGTTACCAACAGCTATGGTTCAGATAGCAAAGCTAATGGAAGCATTTTTTCTCAGCTCCCTCTATAATCCATTGAGAGATACAGGTAAGGACTCAACTTCCTTATCTCATACAGCCATTCCAAGGGCTGACTTACTGTCTTTATCAGTCCCTTTCCTCCCACTGACTGAAGAAGGAACTTAGAAAGTACCTCAGGTGATGACAGTAGTGAAGCCAGAGGACAAGTCTAGAGTTGGCATGGGTAGATTATTACGTATCTGCTTCACTACACAGGAAGGTTTTGGATCCCTAGTTTTAGACTGCCCACACAGAAATAAGCACAGAGTAATACATATGTGCCTTGATACATGATCTGTGTTTCTTGGAGGAGAGTCTGAGGCCACAACTCCAGGGAGAACAGTCCTACCTTTCTTGTAAGGTTCATGTACAAAAGCCACCAGATTAAACCAGATCAAAATCAAATGTTTGAAAACAAAACCTTCCTCTAACCCAGCATATTTTCTCAACATTAATCCTTCACTCCAGCTTTGTTCTTCAGTCCAAGCACTTCCAATAGCTTCCTCCATAGCTACAGCTTTTGCAGAATGTCCCCTGGGACTATGGGTGGGCTCCCTGATGCACACTGGCATGCACCTGCTTCAAGTAACCCTGTGGGCTCTCCAGTGCTGCAGGCTCACTGCCTGCTGTGGCAGGCTCTGGCAGCTTGGACTTCAGATATCCTCCCTCAGGTCTGTGTTTGTTGTCAGAAAACAGGCAATTGTCATATTTGCTCAGTTAATTATTCCTGAACCTCTGTCATAAACATAGTCTTCTATGCTAGTCCAAGGCCATGTCATTTTAGGAAAGTATAGTATGCTTCAGCAAACTAATAAAACAGCCCATCTATGAGAATCAGACCTGCTATGCATTTTTTCTGCGCATGAGTAATAAATTTGACATTTGCATGAGGCATTTAACTTCTGCTGCATGTGCAGCCCACATGAGAAGGGGAGGTTCAAGAGGTTCAATCAATGCTTCCCAGAACTTGTGCAGCTGCACAGGGCTGGGCTGCATATAGTAATCCATTGCAGCATGCAGGAACACCACTTCCAGCTAAGGCACAGAGCAGTCTGGAATCTTGGGACATATGACTGAGAGAATGCCTAGGGTCTGCAGATAAAAAGTCTAATAAAATCATCAGCCCTGCAAGGACCACCAGTCAGCCTAGGCACATCCTGGTTTTCCACTTCAAAAAGAGATTCAAGGTGAGAAATAAATATCCCCAGGGAAATCCTGGGCACTTGATAGGCATTCCCAAGTTGGCTTCTGTGGTATCACAGCTCTCTTTCTAGCACTACCCGTCAGCCTGTTGAAACCTTAGAGAGGTTTGTCTACATGAGGCTCAAACATGTTATTGACTGCATTGTGCAGACAGTAATTTGATTAATGTTATGACTGGAACAATAGAAGGAGGTGTGTTGCCAAGCACTCTTCTAAGTTGCAAAGAAAAGCAATGGAAGCATGAGGCAAAATATTATTTTTGGATATTGGAGAGTACATAGTATGGAATATTTTGGAATTCGTTTGTATTTGTTCTACAGCTTATTTGTTTGGGACAGAGAGCATTTGGATTTTGTTTTGTGTTTTTTCTTCTTACTACATTTTTTGGCTTTTAGACATGAAACAGCATGAACGGAAAATTAGGATGAAAAGTTCTTTCCATGCTCTGAGAGTTCTTCTTTCCCTCTTATGTGTCTTTCTTTCCTCTTCAGGTTTTGCAACACACCTGTGTTAAAAACTCAGTGCTGAGCATGGAAGATAATAAAATCTCTGACTGCACAAGAATGTCTCTTAGATATCACTGCTGACTGGATTGAAAGTACGTAGAAGAAAATAGGGGATATACTGAACTTAAAAAAAAAAAAAAAAAAAAAAAAGGAAAGAAACACCTCACATAAAAATGACCTATGAGTAGGAAAAAAAGATTAAAAAAATTGTTTGCCCTGGAGGTTCCTGCTGTGCCTTTGATGTTCATCAGTAGCACTTCAGAGTGATAATCTCAAAACTAACCCTATGAGGGGCGCAAATGGAGCAGTGAGTGAGTACTATGAATTAGTAATGATAGCTGCGTATCAGTTGCTAAACTGATCAGGTCCTAAAATGGATCATCATGGTGCACGTGCAAAAGAATCATCCTCCCTACAAAACAAAAAGCAGCTTCTAAGTATGAGTAGCTAATATTCTCTGAACACGTCATGCTCTTTTAGCATGAGCTTTTCTGCTTGAAAACCCCAGGAAAGTGACACCATGAGCAGCTCTCTGCTTTGTTCATATACATGACATAGTTGGGCCTTTCAGGTATTTTTCTTACCAGAGATTGTGCTGGTAAAATATGTGCATTAAGAGTAAAATTTCTCCCCCTCAGAATTACTATATCTGGCACAGTAAAGAATTTTTTTTTCCTTGGAACATAGATTGTCACCATGTGCAGTGTAGCTCTTTTAGCTGTTCCTGCTTTGTTTTCTGTCCCTTAGACAGTTTTCATACTGGAGAGCTCCTGGAAATAATTTTGGAGTCAGAAATTCTTTCTGTGTAAAAAATTTGAGACTTCCTGCAGCTGTGGGATATAAGCCAGCAGACAGGAGATTTGGCCTTGCCTGCCAACTCTTGCACAGAGCATGGCAGAGGAAAGCTCCATAATATCATCAAAGTTTGATGTGAAGGTTTTCCACTTTAAAAACAAGGTAGCAATAAGTGTTTAATACTAGAACAGAAAGAGAAATTAAAATGTGATCTGGTTATTCAGGGCAGTTATGTATGTAGCTTTTTCGCACTGATTTCCATGAAGAGGAAACAGTATCAGATGTGGCACACGGCCCACTGACTCCTCTGTCTGGCATGTCTCTTCCCCTTATCCACTCCACAGCCTGGACCTGGACCACACATAAGAAGGGCTTATCAGATTGATGATACCACATGAGCATCCCAAGTCCCCATTCCAGACAGAAGGGAGAACTGTTCCCAGAATGGCTCCTCCCAGAACAACCTCAGGGGGACATGGTCTGCCCTGGAGATGGGAAAATATGCCAATGGAGTCATAGGGGGTTAACATTTCCGTTAGCAAGACTGGAAAAAACATACACGTTATGAGTGAAATTTGATCTCTAGGAAAAGTCAAGAAGAGGTTGATGTTAGTTTCAGTGATGACAGGATTTAACTCTGTGTCCTTATCGTCAAATTTAAAATTTCTTTAGGTAAATGCAGTAAAAACATTGTAAACATAATTCAAATCAAAATCACTTTGATTTCCCTAGTAAAACTTCCATTAGCAGCCCACCATGAGCTGGTAAATTGACATCATGCTATTATTTTTCATCTGGAAATCTTAGCTGAGGTTGCTATTAGTTCAGGAGTCTCTTCATGTCCTATCACTTTACACATTCTAGGTTTCCCTAAGACATGTATTTTAAATGCATTTTAAATTAATTTAAAATGCAATACAAATCTGGACAAAGACAAGACCAACAGTAGTGGTATGCAAGCTCAGCATGTATAGCAAGAATATGTATGAGGAGAAGAGCACTTATGATTAAGAGGTGCAAAAATACATATGTAAAAGGAAGTAAGATATTTAGGTATTGAATTAGAGTAGTAATTTAACCTTTGGCAGTTCTATCATGGACTTTTGACTATGGACCTCAAATGCAGGGCTCTGGTAAAGCAAATGAGGTCCAGACTTCAGTGGCTGGCTTGATAGGACAGGCAGGTGGACCTTTTCCTTCCTTTAATGAGACCTGCTCGAGCACTACAGCTCAGTATTGCTGCTGCTGTGCCATGTCCCATGCTGTCTACCAAATACCATGAGAACAAGCAGCAGAAGCAAACATAAACATTTATTCTTTGCCTCATAACCAATTCGTGGTATTAGCTAAGGTTGAAACACTTAGGTATATGCTTGTCATATATTTGTTGCTGTGGCTTTGCTTTATGCTAAATAATATTTTTATCTATCTTGAACTTCAGAAGTGGATTTAAGGGAGAGGAGGAGACAGTGATCTAATGTGCCTCATAAGGGAGAAATTTCTCATTTCCTCAAGGAAGGAGAAAATGCAGTGAATTTTTAAAAAACATCTTTCATTACAGCAGCTAACTACTTAGGAAAGGGTCTGCTGGGCCTCAGGAGCATGAGTGAATCATAGTATTTAACATTTAGCCCTTACCTAAGCACTTTGCTAATACATGTTATTCAGTGCAGTGCTTTCTGAAGTGAGGTAGAAGTTAACCATTCAGTGTCCAAAGGCACAGTACCAGAAACCTTTGGTCAACAGCTGTCTATCATCTGCTACACCTACTTAAAGGCACCTACTGCTCCTTGCTGGTGTTTAGGCATTATGGTACACAGTGGAGAAGGCTTTATTCTGCTGCCCCTACACAGGCTTCTTCATTGGAAATGTGCTGAGTTGTCCAAGAGATCCACATGGCGCTGGTAAATATGTACAGGACCTGCAGGAGATCAGTGCCTTGCTGGGGTTTAGATGGGATGCCTTGGGGCATTAAATGCCCATATGCCAGCAGCTGTATGGATGTTGATGAAGTCTGGAAAGGTATTCAGCTAACTGTTGCCGAGTATCTGCCATAAGGTCAGGTTAATTATTCCATATGGGTTCCATTGATTTTATTGACTGGACTGCCAGTGAGCGCTCAGATGTTAGTTCAGGTACAGAAGCCTGAATAAAGCTGGAGTTGAATCCCACCCTCACTGAGCATAGCCCAAAATGGTTTATTCAGATCTTTCTTGATCTTAACCCTGCTTTGTTGCAATGGATATATGGATTCTCTTTCCTACTTAGAAAACAGGCAGGATCTCAGTTTTTCAGTTGCCTGTGCTTTTGATCACTTAGGTATTGAGTATCTAAGAATTTGTTTTCACCTTAGAATATCTAAGAGCAGAGCTAGCCTTAATTCTAAATGCCATATTTGACCTCTTTACCTTGGGAAAATTCACGTGTCTAAATAGTCACATCTGCTTTGAGCATATATCCACAGATGGGTTTCAGCCTCCATGTCCACATGCCACAGGCTGGATTCTTCTGGCCAGGACATGTGCCCAGGCTGTGTGTGCAAGCTCAGCACTTCCTGGCCAAGAGAATGTTGACTGCCATGACCAAACCTCTGCTCCCCTCCCTCTTGCTGCCTAAGCTATATCCTGACATCTCCTTGTATGTAATTAACTGTCTCATCTACAGTGCTACCCAGCTGCAGGATTTTTACTTAAATGACTCATTAACCCCCCTGCCAAAAAGGCTTTGTTTTTTCCTTCTTTCTTTTGCTTTGCTTTGTTTTGTTTCTGTGTAACAGACAGCAAAACATGTTAGTCTTTCTTTACAGATTCCCATATTCTGGGCAACTGTACCGGATTCAAATCTCTCTCAGAAGGAATTCTGAAGACAAAGAAACATAATTACACATGTTTTTACTTTGTGGCTATGCAAGACCACCTTCCCAAATTTTGGTGTTCCTGGTCCATGACTACATTCCACATTCTTCCAAAGTGTGCTTTCCTCAGCTGTGGATCACATATCTAGTTTAGACAGTCTTACACTCCCTTGCCACAGGCCATTTCTGCACCACTGTTAAAAATCTCCCTAGCGTCGACATTGATAATACAAACAGTTGGGAATCAAATGTACAGCTGTACGGAGAAGCATCAAGACAGATGATTCTATTGGCAGAGGTGTGCAGCAGTCTCATCTTACTTAGATTTCAGGCTTTGTTTGCCTTGGATGAACTAACTGTTCCTAAATCCCCCCAAAGTGACATGTATGCATGAACAAAACAGCCTAAGGTCCTTCACTTTATTCTAGTTCTTTGAGAAGCGCTGATAAACACAGGTGAGCAGGCAGACCTGAAACTTGTGATGAAATCAGATCTGAATAAGGGATCTATGGCCATCATCTCCTTCATTGCATCCTTCACACAGAACAGAACCCACAGATAAAATTTGTCCAAAGGCACTGACTTCAAACTTGTGTAATGCACAGTTATATAAAGTAGAAAATATTTCAGGGCAATATGTGAATAAGTATTAAACTTACTATACAAATACAAGATATACATTCACATGTGGGTTTTTCCTAGCTACTTCCAAGATAAACCTACACAATACAAGTAACATTTAAAATCACCAGTGGCTTTAGCCATAGTCAGTGACTTGAATACATATTGAAATCAAAGAGAAATAGGAAGCTCAGAGAAAAAGTTATAGTGGGCATGACAGAATTTTTGCAGTGCTGAGAGAACAGAACATCTATCAAAAATAGCATTTTTTTAACCTACAAAACTGAACAATTTGAAAAACCACATGATGTGTCCTTGAATGCCTCTTGTATAGAAATTGAAAACAGCAAAAGGAACTACCCAGCAAAATGTGGTACAACTCTGAATATGGAAAATACTGTTGTGAATCAGAAGGGGAGTAGGTTCAGACACAGACTTCCTTAGTTCTTTCACATGTCTGAAAATCATGAAATTATCTTCATGACCAATTATGAAATCTTTGTCTGCGGCTGAAATGAAGTTTTTAGCTCTGAACATTTCACACACATCAGGAGAGAAGAATTTTTAACAGAGTTGGGATTGGAAATTTTTAAATTGTTTTAAGGGCTGATGCAGATATTATGAAACAACAGACACATTTGCACTTTACAAGATTAAGCATAATCTATTCCTTAAAGTCAGAAATTTTTTCCCCTACAAGACTAAATATGGCATGACAAACCAGGGAACACACAGGAACAATCTTGCCCTGGATGATTTAAAACAGCACATAAATGAGTTGCTGGGCACTGTAACAAACTTTCTTTTCATGCCAACTAGGATGAGAAAATATTCTAATTTTTTTTCTCAATTCATCTTTTACTCTGAAGTTCAGCTATGCAAAATTGATACTGTTCTACTCAAGATACCTGCTCTTTCCCTCTAACAGCTTCCAATCTTCTAAACTCAGTGATTAAGAAAACATTTTCTCTTCTCTATTCCAGGCCGCACTGTACAATCTCTTCAGTATGATTTTACATAAACTGTGATTCCAGAACCTTTATTGCTAACCCTGGAGCCAGAAAGAGATCAGACGGACTTTTCAGTTTTGTGATGAATATTTAAAGGTTCGCAACCAGTTAAGACACAATCTTTTAGTCATAATCTGAGTAGATTTTATATGGAACTCCTGAAAGACAACATATACATCCACCAATTAAAGACACTCAGAGAGAATATTCAAACCATTCTAAAGTTCTGCTGCCATAAAATGATTATGTTTTCTGAAAGGACACTACTGGTCTTTCACCTTTAATGTCGACGCAGAGCTTTTGTCAGAACTTAAGTTACAGATTTTTTTGTGAAATGAATATAAAATAAGCTGAAACACATGCAATGCACTTATACTTCTCTTAGTCAAGATGACACTTATTATGTTAGGAGGCTACAGAGTAGCTTGTACTATTCATACAATTATCTCTGTGATCTTAGTATCGGTCCAGAGGGACAGACAGAATGTGGCAAAATGTTCCTCTTTGGAATATTGGTAGTATTTGTAAAAACCTGGTAATTCAGATTATAGTTTAGTAAAGCTAATGCAGTATACCTAAATATTTCCAAAATTGCTAGTAAATCTCTATTAAGACCTCCCCAGGCTTGTCTTCTAACCAGCTCTAACGTTCAAGTCCAAGCTATTTTAAAAATGCTTATATGTTGTCAGTGGAATTTGGTTTGTTTTTTATTCCTTAAGAGTCCTCATTTACACGGCTTCCTTGCTAATAAAAAATTGATAATTCTTCATCTGAAGTGAAGAAGTGCAAAAATACTTCTTACCAAGGAGATAATACTCTGCTGGTAGATCTGTGGTAACTGAAGAAAACAATACACTGTCCACTGCAAAGCCACCCAGACAGCTCCTGACACTTCATCCTTTCTCTAGAACAACAACAAACAAAAGTCTTGATCTTTTTCTTGAGCAGGTCATTTACTTCTTAATCTTCCTAAGGTGAAATCCATCCTGTTGGAATGGGATATACATCAGGTTTACATGCTACTTAGTCCTATTGAAGTCCCACTTGTGTTTAGGAACATAAGTGACTCCGTTTTTGCACACGCCTTGTGCAACCCACCAGAACTAAGCAGTGGTTAGAGATCATAGACAGTGATCTCTGTCCTAGTACAGGCAAAAATTCACAGAGGGTTTCTTTCCTCTCCTGAAATTCATGGCTCCTCCTTATGCCCAACCCCAGTACATCACATTATTTCAGGCTTCAGTGAAACTCTTTCTCCTTCCTCTCCCTTCCTCACTTCCACCTGGCTTATAAACTGTTCTCACTCCACATAAATGCAGTAGGGCAGTCACTACTAGTAAAATTAATTTGGCTAATACCAGCCTTGAAAGCTGAAAGCTGGAAAGCTACTTTAAAATTAATAGAATTGAAATTTTCTCACAGATGATCTGATTTGATCATGCTGCTTAGCAGCACAGACTGTATAAGCAAGGTATAATGTATCCCTAGGGAATTTCTATTTGTTTACCCAGTTCTCAAATCAACTTTTGTGTTATCCAGTATAGATATCAATTAGCTTATTTTGATAATTTTTTTAAAAGTTAAAATGACTGAATGTTTTCAGCAGCTTGACCTAAGCATAAACAGAAATCTTTCAGACAAACTTTAAGGAGTGCACAAAAATATATCATAGGGATAAGATTCAATGGAAAATCAGAGCATAAATATATGCACTAAAGAAAGAAAAGAGTCCAGAACAAAACTGCATTTGTTGAATACTTACCAATTAAGTTCTTCAAGAGTCAAGGCCAAATGCTTTTGGAACAATAGGCTAGGGCTAAAACCCATTTTGTAGTTGCTACTGTTTTGCTTGTAGTTGTTTGGTGTCCTTTTATAAAATCTCCTTACAAACATAAAAGAATCGTGTGGCTCCTTTACTAAATTGCATATTTGTAGTGAAATAGTTTGGTGTGTAAACTCACAGAGAAGCAGAGATATGACTGACACAATTTCTGTTTGTTTGTTTTTCACACATTTTTCAAAACTTGCCTGGAATGTTTGGATGCTGCGTTGTATGATTGAGTAAGCTTACATTTTTTCTAAGTAATTCATAAGTTTTACTGTAAACCAGAAAGATAATGTCATTGCAGTAACCAAGACAGGAGAGGAGAAAAAAAAAAAAAAAAGCAAAATCTTGTCTCCATACGGCTTAAACTCTACAGAGGAACTTCTCAGGAGAGAATAATTCTTTTTTTTAGTGAATTTCATATCAGCTAGAATTTTGAACTGTATTCCAGTGATAACTTATTCATTCATTGACATTTATTTAAGCTTTTTTTTTTTGGGGGGGGGGGGAGTTACTAACGGACTTGGAAACTGCCATGACACTTTTCAGCTTCATGTTACAGCTAAACCAGAAAGATGATCAGGGTCCTATTTTATGATCTCTGCACTTTTCCGTATTTTTACTTTCATTCCCTTAAGTATCAACCAGTTATATTGGCTTGGTGCAAGGCACACAACTATTTTAGCCAACAGTAATTAGGAGTAACAATGGGCTGTCATTCGGGTGCTTCAGACTACCCTAATCAAAACCCCAGGTGCCCGGGAGTTAGGTCACAGCATGAAACCAAAGCAAGACTTGAGTTCAGCACCAGTGGACCTTCAGAGAAACGACACCTCTGTTTGGAATGTTAAAGGCCAGGAAAAAGTGGAAGAAGGGCAGGCAGATCTGCCACTTCGGGGAGGAGCACATTACTCCATTGGTTTTAAGGATGGCAGACAGGATACTCTAATTTTCAGCTGTCCTGTGGTCTGACATCTCATTGGCAGCAGCAAGTCATGGGACTTGCTTCTGGAGTGCGTCTGCTGGTTTCATTTCACTCAAAAAACATCAGGTTCATGCACTCCAGAATGACTCTGCAGCAAGAACCACAACATGAATAGTGAAAGTGATCAGGAGATTCCTATCAAAAGCACACACATCTCACCTACCACACTAAAATCCTTCTGAGTTCATGTCCTAGGGTTTTCAATAAGACCTTGGAAAATTCCACAGATATGGTCAGGAGGGAATAAAGTGATCTAAAACAATAGTCCCTCTCTTCTTCACTCACTGAAGCTGTTCAGGGAAGGTTAATGATAGAACTAGGCATTATTCTACTCTTCCCAGCTCTAGGAGTTCCACAACTGAAAGAAAAATCTGTGTTACAGCTGTACTGAGGATTGGTTCTAGCACTAAATATTTTCTCAGGGATCTTCAGGAATTGATATGGTTGTGAAAATATGCCCTCTACCCAGCTGACTTTTTCCTTCTGTTCCTTAACAAGCTCACCTGTCTGACCACAGAGAAATGTTCTTCACACCATCATCATTCATGTCTTTTCTTTTTTCCTTCATACCCACCGTTGCTCCAGCTCACATTTGGTATACTATCTAAGATAGAGTAAATAAAATTCTAGCCAATACATCAATGGATAACTAAAAAAAATAATTTTGAAACAACAGATTTGTAAATCATCATGTGTCTTATGCACTTCTACCCTTTCATGAGCCTCTTTTTTTCCACTGCAGGACTTTTCAAGAGAAAACTTTCTCTTACCCTTTATTTACAGAATCGATCCTAATGATCACTGAACCATCCAAGGACTACTGTATTGTAAACAATAAGCAAAACAATAATGCACAGAAGAGAAGAATGTGTCTATCAGACAGAATGATTTAGTTCTTCTATCACTATTGCTTAAATTTAATCAGATATGACTAAAATTTTTCATTCAAGTTTTCATTGCCAAGAAAGCTTTCGTAGATCATTTTGACCCAGACAAAACAATTACAGAATTATCTGAACTATAAATATTCCTGTTTCTTTCTTTAACCTAGACTTGCATTTCTTTTTCCTCTGCTTAAGCAAAACTATTTCATTCTAAAAGTTTTAAGAGGAGTAAACAAAAAAATTAATAAATAAAACAAATATAAGATAGATACATAACAGAACCCCCCTATGGTTTGTCTAACCTGAGAAAAGAGTTCTGAGGTCTTACAAGGGTTATACCCCTTGGGCAGATTATGAAGATTGAGACTACAGACTTAACATCAATTAATAGCTTGTGTTCTGCAATCCCCTCGAAATATGTTGTGTTTGTGTGCTTATGAAGCAAGCTGGGAGGTTAATGCGTAGAAGGGCATACTCCACATAATCATTTAAACTAATTCTATTTGCAAAAATAAAAATGATCACGTTGTCTGCATCTTTGCTTTTGGGCATCTAACACAATATGTAAAATATTTCCTGATTACTATTTTCCGCTTATGTCTAAATGATATCAAACACTACATATTCCATGACACTTTTTTCTCACAGATTTTTCTGTTACCCAATTCCCTACAACCCCCATCCCACCCTTACCCTCAGAGTTCTTTGGTTACAGGCCCATAACCCAAGGCCAGGTGATTTATCTGCCAGTGCTCATATTAAGCACTTCTCTTGCCATATCAAATGGAAACTATAAATGATGTTGAAACACCTTGTTAAACCATAATTATCATTGATAGGTAGGAACTATCTCACAGAAATTAGTCATGGCAGAACTGTCCTAGTCCACAAGTCCATAGAATCATATATTCAGTACTTACTGACATTGTAAATATATACAGCTACTTGATTATGCATATTTTACAGTGGGAAGAGGCTATTATAAAGACTTTATAAAGACTTTTTGCACTCTTGAGAACACAGTTAGACCACTGATGTGCAGCTGCACCTGGTTGCTGTGGAGTCCTTGGTTCGTGCTCAACCCTTTTAACAGCTGTGCAGTGTACAGAGTGGTTCCTCCATCCATCCAAATAGTACTGCTGAGCAGAGGTTTCATTTCTGAGTGTGCACCAGTAAGAGCAGAGATGAGTGCCATGAAATTGGGGAAACAATTTTATGACTTTTTAAACAAAACACTGATGTTTCTCCATTACAGAACTTCTTGAAAGAAAAGGGTGAAGCCTCCTCCACCAGCACAGCCTGGGTCAATATCATAATTTGTCTGAAGAAACTGAAGGTCATTTCCAGTGGGATGCCAGCAAAGCTGAAGCTCCATTTCAACACAGCATGCCGGTTAATTCCCTAGTGAAGAAGCAGAAGAAATTCATGCAGTGTAATGACTGCTGTCCTGCTGGAAGGTAAAAATTGGTATTGAAAAAGAAGAGGGAGGGGAGAGAGGAGATGGGCATACAGCTCCAGGGAACACATTCTGGCTCGAATTCCTGTGTGGGATTAAGCATTTTATGTTCTGGTTTCTGACAGAGCATGAATGCAATTGTAACTGATCTGTATGGCTTAAAGAAACCTTTCACACCATCTGCAGCTCTGAGCCACCTGGTCTGGCAGGCAGAACTGCTTTTGTGCTTCACTAAAAGACCACCAAACCTGGTATGAACCACAAATTATCTCAAATTTTACAAAAGAATCAGCCCTGCCAAGACTATCAGACCAGAGAAGTTCAGAATAACATTTGTGTGCTTCTGAATATCAATTTCTCAGGGCCCTGTGTGGCCTGCCTCCTTCCCTCCCTTCCTCTCTCTCCCTCCCTTTCTCCTAGAGGTTTAGTCGACTGCAGGCAGGGCTGTTGCCTACGGCAAAAGCCGCTGTGAGGGAAGAACTGGAAAATGCCCTGGCCAGAGCTGTATAACCTTTCTTTGGGGGCTGCATCAGGTGCTGCCTCAGGTGCTGCCTCAGTATCACCATGTTTTCCTGCAGTCACATCTGACCTTGGCTCCCCCCACCAGGCTCATATCCTGATCTCCACCTCCCGGCCCATGTCCTGACCCATTCTCAGCCCATCACCATCTCCAGGGAGGTGACTGATGCCTTGTGTTGGGGCTGCCCCAGTGCTCCCAGCTGTCCTGCTTCGAGCTGGAGAATAGGATGGACCCTGGCTCCTTAGTTGTGCACCAATGCACCCCCATGATCAGGCCCACCACCCCAGGGATCACAGAATCACAGAATATGCTGAGTTGGAAGGAACCCACAAGGACCATCAAGTGCAACTCCTAGCCCTGCACTCATTCCCAAGTCTGTGAGCCCTAGCCCTGAGCACGGGACCCAGCCTTCTTCTCCTCACAAAGATTTGGACCACAAGAATTAGGACTGCAAGACAACCATTAATTTTTTAAGATGGGACTTAGCTTTCAAAGAGTCTCACTTTTCTGAAGAAATCTGGCCTAACAGATTTCGAGGAGAGTAGCATTAAAAAAAACAGGTCCCTTTCATCAAGATGCACAACACCTTAGCTACCAGTAAAAATGAAAATAATATCCTGTACGTGCTGTCATTGGCTATGGAAGTTAAAACACTAAAAGTAATCCCATTATCATAGTGTTGGCCTCAGTAAACATTTTTTATGTATTAGAAAGAACCCAGAACAACTAATACCAATATGCATTCAGAAAAACAACCACCTTAAAGCACTCTTACAGGGAAAACTGCCTCATTATTTACTTTACAAGCTTCAGGATTAGGATTTCTGAAGCTCTTTTTCAGTTCACTTTTAAAGTGAGAACACACCCCATCTTTCCTGCAGGGCTTCCCTATTTTTCAAGACCTCATCACCTTACGCTTATACGTAATGGAGCTGTTTAACTGTGGCAATAGGTGGTCTAATGAAATATTAACACACCATTTCTTCAAGGACTCCTTTGGCTTCTTGTGTCATTCATCCTTCTCCAAATCATAGTGTTTACTTTGGACCCTTTTTCTGGAATTGGTCCTCAGTGCCTGATTGATTTGATAAATCACTGGGCTGCCAGTGACCTTTGACCCCACTCAAGAACAGAAATGTTTCTCTGAGGCTGGCAGCCTGTGTTCACTCTTGGCGCTGCTCCAGGTTTCCTCCGAGGAGTAGCTCTTTGATGACACGTAGTCTGCTTGGAGGAGGCTTGTTGACATCACTGCAATTGGCTTCCCTCGCACACTGGCGGTAGGAGATACAATTCAAGGAGATTTGAAAGGCACAGGAGGATGGGGGAAGGGATGGTCTTCTGCAAGTCACTGATCAAATGGCTTGTTTCTTCTCCAAAGTCAGAAACAGTCCTCTTCGAAGTGGTGCAAGGGGTTTTCGGCCATCGGCCTGTGTGCAGCTGGGACTCCAGCTGACATGCTGTTGTCTGCTTAGTCACAACCACTGTACTCAGTTAGGAACTTCAGAAAACAGCATGTGTTTGGAGAGGCAGGACAATGCTGTTGCTGTTGCAAAGTACAGAGTATCCTCATCTCCCCACTGACTGCAGTGGGAGCTGAGAGCTCTCAGCACTTTGCTGGCAGTGATCATCACCTCGTGATTAGGTCCACACACAATTAAGGCTTTCAGATATTCCCACACAGAAGTGATGAAGAGTTGCAAACATGCGGTTCTGATTCTCACTGCTGCTATGAAGTGTGACTGCTGAAACATTTATTTCCACTTCCAGTATTCGTCCGTATGTGTACTCCACTATGGGTATGAGCACACAGCGTGGGGTTGTAATTTGAAATCTTTGGCCAGAAGGATCTCCTGGGGACATTCCTATTTCTCATATGCCCACCTCCTGTGATGGCAAAAGTGTAAAGGCCAGTTCAGGTATAATAGCAGTTTCTTCTCAGCGTTCATGTTCTCCCCAGGTAATCACTGGTATTATGGTCAGTAAATACAATAGCGTTAGCTTAACAGTGCTAATTAGGTAGCTGTTCCCTGAAAGTTCTTTAATCAGATTTAGTTTGTAGTCAGAAATCAGATGAGATTCCTCCTTTGGGATAAGCTGTTCTACGTTGGGATTGCTGGATTGAAACAATGCCCATCTTTTAAGACAGAATCACTTGCTTGAAGAATGCACTTTTTTACCAAGAAGGATCTCAGAAACTGCAACAAGTATTTAAAGATACTCTTTTCCTTTCTTCTTTTCTTTTTTTCCGTTTTTTTAAATTTTCCCACACCCTTCCCTATTTAGTCCATCTGAAATGTCATAGCTTAGAGTAACAATTCCTCCACAGTTCTGTGTTCTCAGGATTCATACTCACTTCTCCTGGTTCAGGGAGCTCTTCTCACCCTCATAATTTTTATCCTGAAGAAAATATCACTCTTGAAGGGTGTGTTTTTAGGACAATGGTAACCGAACATGCAATCTAGATGAAAGAGGTCTCTTCAATCAACTTTGCTAAAGAAATGTGCTGGTTTATTCAATCTTGTACCAAAGGGCCTCTGCGCAGAGAAGTATGGACTTCAGGAAATGCAAGAGTCAGCATCTGTAGCCAGGTCCTTACCTAATTATCCATGTGGAGACTGGAATAACCACCAGCATTGCTTACAGAGATCAGTGGCTTTGTTAAGTTCATTAATAGAAAGGGAATCAACATTGTATACTTTTGCTCCCTTAACCTATGTCCGTGCTGGTCCAGAAAGGAACGCACAGCACTAAGTTCACAGTGGCAAAGGACATCCAGATTTTGAAAGAACAAGTTACTCCTGCTCTCAAATGGGTTAACCATTCCTCTAGTACACATGTAACAGGGGATAGCCTGATACAGACAAGTGGAAAAGCAACCAACTGTCCAAACAGAAAGTAGGTTACACAAAATTTGGGCAAGCTTGTAGAGAAAAGCACCCTACATGAGAGGTGATCACAAGCTAAACTTTTGAAAAAATAAAAACTTCATACAGGATATTTATAAACTGGAGCGTGGTTGTGCAAGACACATGATGCAATCCTTCTGCTCTGCTTGTAATCAGATTTGGGTCCCATGCATGTTAAAAATATAGAACACCTGAAAACAGTCCAGTGAAAAACAAGAAAAGTATTTTTAGCCCTATAATGTGTAGCTTATGAGAAGAGATTGATACTGGCTTGCTTGGGAGGAAGGGATTTAGAAAAATAATAGGTTGGCTTTCATAAACCATATTTCTGACTTACCTTTCCTTATAGTAGGAAAAATCCCAATGTACTGGGAGTCAAAAATCCAGGACATTATTTCACTGCCAACTATAATTACAGTAAAAAATCAGTCAGGGGAATATTAGCAGAGGTATATAAGATGAGAAATTAGGAAATATGTTCAGCTCCTTTGTGCTAATTTCCTTTTGTAGAATGAAATGAATGAAGAATCACTGTGTGCTTCAGCAATTCGTGTACCAGTCAGAAGTGGAAAAATTCAGCTAGACCATTCAGGCAAAATTAGTGCTAATCTGGGATAAAAAAAGTTTCTTATCCAATTAAATTATCTAAGTTTAAATGCATGCAAATACTGGAACAGACACAGAGTCAGACAGGATTAGTTTCCTTAGTTTTGGATTAAAATGCTTTGTCAAGCAATGAAGCAAAGTTGAGTTGATCAAAATATCTGAAGGTTCTAGGGATGCAAAAATCAGTTAATAATTATCCAATTCCATATATTTATGGCTGGTTGATTCATTGGTTGGAGCGTGGCGTACATATTTTCTTCTGTATGTCAAGAAGAAAGACAAAAATACCATGATCTTCTAAGAGGCCATAAAGAGCAAAAGTGGCATGAAAGACATTATAAAGTCTGTCAGGGAACTACCGTACTGTTTTACTATTTCAAACTATTTTTTGTTAAAATATAAGTAGCAGGTTCTTGAATGACATGATTTTTTTCCCGTAAGTCTTTCCCAGATGCATACCTGTTACTTTTATCCATTTTACCGTAGACATCAATGTCTGTGTCCATCAACATGGAGGAAGACAATCAGTCTAAAAGATCTTACCTGCTAGAGGACAAACTAAACTCATTTCTTTTGCCTTTTCAAATCCTGACTAAGACTTCACATTAGATGCTAATGAGAAAAAAAAAAACTGGCAATTTTGAAAGTTGTGTTTTGTTCTCAGTTCCTTGATGACCTTCTGTGGAAATCTGGGAAAACCCCCTTACCAGTCTATTACACCATTCTCCAACTGTCCTTCCCTCTCCATACAGACTTACACCTGTGTACCACACAGGCCACTTAACAGGTTTTCCAGGACAACAAAATGCAACTTAAACTGTGTTTGTGCAGTACCTAGCAAGTTATCCATGAAGCTTGACTAGAGCTTTCAGTACTTATACAGAGCAAAGAATGACAGCTTGGTTTTGTTTGTTTAAATTCATGTAAATGGGCCACTCATGAGGGGTCTCCAGGGACACAAGCAACTCCATGGGCACTTCTAGTCCATTTATGTTTTTTAGCTGAATTTTGCCCCATGAGGTTTATACTTCTAATACATGAAAGAGAAAGAGATTACAGATCTGCTAATCATAAGAAAAGATTTCAGTGTTTTTGTGACTTACTAGTAAAAAGACAATCCCCATGGAATCTTAATCAATCATATTGGTGAAAAAAATCTTATGTATTTATTAAACTTTGAAATGTCTGTCAAATTCAGCTCTGCCAAGTCAACTAAAATTGGCCAATGAACTTAAAACTTCTGTTAGTCATATACTAGCAGATAACAGACAGATGGTTGTACCACCTTCCTTTCTTTGAGAAATCAGGATTAGTAAAAACCCTACTTCGAGTACTAGGTAATTTTTCACTGTAAAATTGATACAAATCATGGTCTATATCCTCAATGGCTTACTTTTTTTGACTGTTTGGGTTTATTTTTTTCTATTTTATACTTTTCTTACTTAAACTGTAGTCAAGACAAATGGTTTTTAGGCAGAGGAATAAAGAGGTGGAAGTCTTTGAGGAGAAGCATCATCATGATGCTCTTCAATTGTTTGATTTTCTGATGGAAAGCACATGTCTTGAGACTAATCAGGTACTTCTGGTAATGGTCAAACCCAGCGCCAACTTTAGACAGCTACTGGTCTAAATAGGACTACACTGACTTCCTGTGTCTGTCTAATAGCATAGTCAGGACCTTGTCTTCCTTCAGGATCTATGTAATTTGATAGTCTGCATCTGGTACCAAGTATGGGTTAAATGTAAGATAACCATGCAGCCTCATGCATATCCCTGATTTAAAGTCAAATCTAAGTCTAACACTGAAATCCCAATCTAGTTTCAGATATTCTTATTCAGTCTAACTGGCTGTTGAAGCTTTGCCATTAACAAGGAAGCACCTGAATCCAGTGCTTCTAGCAGTCTATATAAGAGTTCCTTTATTTTTCCATCATTTTCTATAAAATTGTGTAGTGGCTGAGGTGGGAATGGACTGCTGGAAAATGTCTAGCCCAACCCCCCCTGCTCCAAGCAGAGCCAGCTGGAACAGTTGCTCAAAACTGATTTTTGGTTTAGTGATGAGGTTTCTCATATCCAAGCAATGACCTATATATCACAGCAGCATTACTTAATGTTTAGGAGATGACTTGTATCTATTCCAATACTGTTGATATCCCTAAAAGTAGCAATGTCAAGTGAATGCAGCTGCTATGATCCAGAATCACAGTCATTTGGGTCCTTCTGTCTGGTCAGAGACTTTTTGCTTAAGCTCAGAAATAGGTCATTATTGAGTCATTCTATTTAAATGCCTCAGAGGGGGATGTGAGTAAAGCAAAGGTCACCTTGGATGAAGTCAGTCCAGTGAACACAGGTAATGAATGCTTCTGAATCAACATGTTCAAACAATCACTTTCTCCCACTTGCCTGGATAAAATTAAGTGCACCTCGAAAAACCTTTATAATAACTTTTGTTGTACCCCACAAAGAGTGTGTAAGACAAATGTTCTCACTTAAAGGCCACACCAGAAAAATAGAGAGTATCTATAGTGTTATCTTCACTTATGAGTGAAACAGGAATGATGATTTCCTTCTGCATCCTGAAGAACAGGTTTTATAAATGCATACCTCTTATGTTTTGGACTCTAACTTTTTAGCTTTACTTGTCTTATTTTGTACATCTAAATTAAAATAAAAATTTTGTGCTAAGAAAGCCTGTTTTTCTTTACTAACTGAAAAGAAAGCACAGGTGTAGATATCCTGCTAAGCCTGTTAACACCTGTTAAACCAGGTGTAGATATCTACTCAGATGGTTAAATACCATTTCTTTGGTATGTCTTAGGTATGAACATGGGTCAGTGGCTTTCAATCTCTTATGAAAATATTAAGAAAACAGATGTAGTAATCACAAAGGGGTTCAATCAAGGGTTGGACTTGATGATCTTGGAGGTCTCTTCCAACCCAGTAATTTCTATGATTCTATAAAGAGAAAAATCTCCCAAGTAAAAGGCACGTAAGTGAAAAATGTCACCTCTGTAAACTCAGTCTGAGGAAGATCTGAATTTTATGCATACATCAAACTCTTCAGCCTGCCTTTGCACAAGTGAAGCAAGCATTTGTCTCTCTGGTTTTACAATTATTAATAAAAAATACACAGCTATGAAGAAAGCCTAGCAGCTGGCTTCTGATGCACACTACTGAGGTTCCCCAGGGTATCCTGTCAGGCATCTTAGGTGGTTCAGATAGTGGCTGATGGTCTGTGCAGACTAAACTCTACATTTCTGCAAGTACTGATTATGACTTAAGCAGAGAATTTTTCTTTACCTGCCCACCTTTTTTGTATGGTTTGTCAGTTCCTACAAAATTTGGTGTGATTTTCTTGTTGCTGCTTTCCCTGCACTCATTTCTCTAAGCCGCATCTGGAATGTTACGTCTCCCTCTGACAGATTTTTGCTGGCTTTTCAATAGCTTCAGTAAAGTGATATTGGCTTGGATACTATAAAAAAGTGGAGGCCCCTTTGCAGCACAAATCATCACAATATGTCTCCATCTGCCACTGAGCCTTTAAGTTTAGTACTGATATTTTTGTCCATGACTATTTTGAGATAGCAGCAATGCTTTTGTTAACAGGAATTTTTTGTGAAAGAACTGCATTTTTCATTGTGATTTGCATGCAATGCCCTGTGCACATGAGCATTTACTTTGTCTATATACAGGTTTGCCTATGTGAAACTGTACTTACTTACAAATTGATACGGGCACAGGTGCTTTTCGATTGACCCAGGGTTAGCAAAATTAATATCCTTGACCCAGTAACTAGCCAAAAGCCTCTATTAATAAACTTTATTAATAGACTGTCCAAAGGTTTTGTGCCTCACAGTTGAACCACACAAATTCAGATGTACTCCCCCCTCCTCCTCACTACACAATGTCTCTGTCTCATCACAAGGGTCAGATTTTTCCCTTCCTCCCCTGGCACTATCTCTGGCACACATGAGGCTCCCTAACACTTTCTGAATAAGCAGAAGAGCTCTGACAGTTGAATGGTTCTCTTTATAATATAAAAGAATGTGCTTCATTCAGTATGAAAAGAAGGGGGATTACTTTTTGCAATGTGCACCCTGAAGTATCATCATGGAAGAGAATGAAAACAAACTTTAGATAAATCAGGTGACAGATACATTTGGCATTCAGTTATGTACAAGACAAGTTTTTAAAAACAATCCCTTTGGCTTAATACACTTCAGGAAATTAATATTTAACCTGAAGAAAATTTAGAAATGCCTAAGAGCCCCCATCAGGAACTCTTATTTGATGTTTTTTGGGCCTGGCAAATAGCTGTACAGATTCCTCCATCAGCCTTTTTGTCTTCATTATTCTTTGGTTTCATTCTCAGTATCTGCTGGACTGTGATGGTGGGAGACTGATTTCCACAATCTTGGCATTGTTACGCTCTTCTGAGTGCTGTGGCAGGTAAAATGGGGAGGATTTTCTACTTTTGCTATAGGTTATCCCTGGAAGAAATGGAACAGGTCCTGTGAGAGGGACACCACAGTGCACAGCATAAACATGTGTCAAAGCTCCAGATGATGAGATAGAAAATTATGGTTATATCAGGAAATTAAAATGCTCTGAGAGTGTTTCCTTTTGAATTAATTACTCTTTCTACAACTTCAGTTTTATTTGACATTTCAAATGCAAAACACTTGGAACGTAACTGTCAGGCTTTTTGCTAAGAGAGGATTTATGTACCTCTAAATTATGAACTTATGTATGAAAAACTAATAGTCCTAATAAGGCAAATTGACAACATCAGTTTATCCCACATGGACATATCTATGCAGTATTTAATGAGCAGTAGAAAAGGTAAAGATGTCTTAGATGCTTCCATTTCTTATTTTTTTTATCACAGTGAAATGTTTACAGTTCCTTGCAAAAATTAATCTTTCTTCTTGATAAATACCAATTGAATTGTTTTGACATCACAGCCCAAAAGTTTTCCAAGCCACTTTTCAGTGTTAAAACTTTTCAAAAATGTGAAAACACAGCATCGGTTTCTTTTGAAGCTGTAAAAATTACTGCAATAGTTTTACAAGTAATTTTTTATTTCTGAAAGTACTACAAAAACTGCAGTGGCTCTACTCTGTTCTGGGAACTGAGCATGACCTAAGAAGTCAATATGAAGTAACAGCTGATACGAAATAGGTAGTGATTTACCAAATGCCGTGTTAAATTGCAATATTTTGTGTTCTCTTGGAAGAAACAATACAGGGGAAAAAGTATATATGTAACTATGGAGCTAAACAATGCACACTTTTTAAGGAATAGTAGCCACCACACTAGGAACTCGTTCTGTGCAGGAATGAAAATGCAGAAACAACTATCCTTCCAGTGTTACAACACTACTCTGTTTTGCACTGGAGTTTTTTTAAGAATGCTTCTAACCATTATTTTATGCTCTGGGATACACAGGAGCATTTTTAAACCCCAGTTCCTAGAAGAAAAAAGCCACACTGGCTTTTCCCAGAATATTCCAGAAATAAGCAAGAGTGTTCAATTTTAGTATATATGCATCATTAAGGAAAAAAAAAAAAAAGAATCTTAAGTGCAGTATTCAGGTGTTAAATCTGGAACTAGATTATATACATGGGCATTGGCATAAGGATAGGGGAAAATATTTTTAGTATAGACAACACAGCAGACATGGAGCCAATCTCCAAACCCCAGTGCTCATGGGCTTAGCATATATTCCCCCTCTTCTCTGTAGGTGACTGCACCCAAGGTAGCTGCATGCAAGATTTCTTACCTTGGCTATTTCTTTGGTTGTCACAATAGATTGAGTGGATTTGTGTCACAGGTGCCAGGTTCTGTTTCAATAACTCAGTTGTACTACCTCTCTCACCAGAAGGCAGTCAATGCCTTCTGGAAGAGAACTGGAAGAACACGGTTCTTCCTCTCTGCAGAAAAGTGAAATGGTTCTGGATAGAACCTTCCTTCCCAGGACATGTGATTTCCATAAAAACTTAACCAGACTTTAGGTCTTCCATGCAATTAAGAATGATTGCTAATAACAAAAATCAGCTTCTCATTTTTATTCACAAAAAGTTACCACAGATGGAAACAGAAAAAAACCCAATCCTAATAACTGAAAAGATTTTACATGAAAGACCCTTCAATCACTGCAAAAAAAAGAGGATATTATCCACACATATTCAAATGTAATATAGTAAATATTTCCCCCTTTGAAAATATTCCATAAATATTATTTTTCTTATTAATAAACTCAGATAATACATTAAATATCAGGATCATTTGTTAAAGTAGGCATTAGTTCTGAAACATTTTTCTGTACTCAAAAGAAGATATGTTTGAAATTCTGGGCCTTCCAGTGTATAGGTCTCATTCAAGTTTGCAGAAGAGTGTTCTCTTGATCTACCTCTACAGCATAGTACCCCGTGGTTGGATGACTAATTAGAACTTGCAGAGGTAAACAAGGGAATGTGGAAGGATTCAAATGAGATTTCCTGTCTTAATTACTCTTAAAGGGAGATGAAATCATTTTTAGAAGAAATTCTAAACAGGAAATAATAAGAGCTGATTTTTTTCATATTGCTGCCATAATTACTTGTGCCTGTTTTAAAATGGATGGTCTTGTGATAAAGATATTGACCAAGAGTTCAGAAGCCCTCTGCTTCATTTCTTTCCAGCCACAGCTTCCTTTCCCTCATGTTTAAGAGTGGGAGCGCATTATCTTCTCACACTGCAGGGATGGCTAATGCTAGGCATGAAGAACAATAGGTGTCTTGATTGTCCAATGATGACAATACATTTTCTATGCAGGGTTGGGCAATCTTTCTATTCATAACCACGAATGGCTTAATTTCTTTGCGTTTAATGAATAATACTGATTTAAGGTCTATTTCAAGCTCAAATACCAGTCTTTGGTGGAGACACCAAGTAAGCTGATCCAATAAAGTAATTTATCATTGTTGATCATTTTAATGCTGTTGATTAAACCAACAGCAAGTAATTAGATCCTATGGACTTATTTGGAACTATATAAATAATAATCGTTTCAGTCCGCTCCATGTACAACTGAGTGTGCTTCCTTCTCAAATACGTGGGAGCTTTATATTGATGTATTAATGAAAAATCCGAAAGAAAAGTGACTCTTTATTTCCGTCTTTCTTTTACTGACTTTAAAAGAAGAAAAAAAGAAAAAAAGAAAAAACAAAAAAAAAAAGTGGTCTCTTGCCATTTTACTGCTTGTGTATGCTCCATTTCACTGAAAATTGTGAAAATCTTAACCTGAGCATTTAAAAATGTTCTGGTTTTCTTCCTGCTCCTTTACAAATATGGGAACTTTTCTCTTTAAATGGAGAACTGCTGTTCTCTAGAACAGTAAATGTCAGTATCTTTGGAACTTAATCTCACTTGAGAAAGCAAGTGATCTTCCAAGTGTCACTGGTTTCAGCTTGAGACACTGTTGCCATTTCTTCAGGCTGAGCTACTGCATATAGTAAAACCCACTGGATTACATCCACAAGTTGGGTGGTCCTTTATTTCCGACTGCAAAATTCTAGACACTGCAGCCGAATCTTTATAAATCAGGACAGACTAATTTGCTTGGGCTTCATGCTCCAACTCTAAAGTACTCCAGTTTCACCACCAAGGAATGTCTTAACAAGGTCTTTCTACTGGAGGTTGTTGCTACTTACAAGAAGGCAGCAGAGCAACTCCAGGAAGAAAACTAGATTGAATAATCAATCAGAAGAGCATCTGAGAAAAATCTGCCTTGCAGGAAACTGAAAACATTGTTTCATTTTCTTCACATATGTAAAAAAGCGTTGGTCAAAAAATATCCATTGGAGCTGCTGACAGTGCCTGCAGCCTGCCATCCTCTCCCTTCTTTTTTCTGTCAACATTATTTAAAGAGAGAAAATCAGCTTAGAAAGGGGGTGTCAAAGCTATATCTGCTAGAAGTTACCAAATGACTATGTAATCTCAATGGCTAAAAACAACCTGTAAATAACAAAATACCTTATTACAGCTGTTCCTAAGATTTGAAGTGTGATTTGCAATGCAGCCCTCCAGCTTCCATTGACTGGTACATTTAGCAGTGCTGAAAAGAGCTCAGGAATTTCCGCAAGTGTCTGAAAAGAAATTCACAGAATCATAGAATATGTCAAATTGGAAGGGACCCACAAGAATTGAGTCCAACCCTTTGCCCCGCACAGGACCATCCCTAAGTCACATCATGTGTCTGAGAGTATCATCCAAACACTTCTTGAACTCTGTCAGGCTTGGTGCTGTGACCACTTCCCTTTGGAGCCTGTTTCAGCCTTCAACCACCCTCTGGGTGAAGAACCTCTTTTTAATATCCAACCTAAACATCCCCTGACACAACTGTGGGTTGTGTCCCTTGGGTTCTTTCACTGGTCACCACAGAGAAGAGATCAGTGCGTGGCCCTCCTCTTCCCCTCACAAGGAAGTTGTAGACTGTGATGATTTACTTGCTTCTATAGGAGCAACACCAAACATATTCACATCTAGCTCTAAAAATATCAAGAACAGATAATGATCAACAACAATTGATGGAAGAAAAGATTGTGAAAGATCTGTCCAACTCATCTGCACAAGAGCTAGACTGAGACTTGGAGAAGGCCATAAACATGGCCTGTACCAGAAGAGAATTGCAACAACGTAGCAGCTGATCTTTTTATCAAGCAGAGGAAATTCTTTTACCTTTGATGTGCTGCATGAACCCATTATAGACATATGCACACAAGCAGTAAAAGCAAAGTGGAATATTATTTTTCTAACATGCAGTTTTATAATGAAATATATACTATTCATTCCCTTCCAAAGTCTGTGAGAAATAAAGCCTGTCAATGAAATTAAACAGTAACAGATCTGAAACTGGTAAAAGAAAATTTGTGCTGTGTATAGTATATAATCAATCTCCAGAATTCTCAATAGGTGGAGAAGTGGGATTAAATATCTGAGATATTTATATGAATAACAATAATATTTGCAGTTATATTAGTGTAAAAAAAGGCCACACAGGCACAAAGGCAGAACTCACCCATCCTAGGGCTAAGAATGATGCTTCCCTTCTAGGAGTGCTAATGTATAATTTTTAGTGATAAATATTTGATACCTTCCTCTTGTGAATTTGGTACTGGCAGATTTCAAGAAGCAGTATAATGGATGAGAAGAACCTTTGTTTTCATCAGCTCCAGGTTTCTTTTTCTTCAAATCTCCCTTCCTGATCTACAAGGGTGGTCTTCTCCACAATGGAAACAATGCGGTGCCAAGTTATTACATAGTTACATATTTACTTCAAATGGCTTTAGAGAGCAGATGTTCCCATACAAGCATTATAGCTCTTCCTCTGTGGAAGTCTGCAGCACAAGCCGAATCCTGAATCTCATCCAGCTATCACTCAACTCCATAGCAAAACTCTCACTGAGCTGACAAAGATGAAGGTTTGGCCACTGACTGGGATAGTCTGTTCAGCTCCAATTGTCTCCTCCTAGCAAGGAGCAAACACAGATGCTAGCATTCATGATGCTAATATTTGGGCTGCCTGAAGTGTGAAATCGCAGGTATAATAGTTGGGTAGATTTTTTTCCTTCCTTTCTTGAAGATATTATGACAGATGTATTACACTTATAATGGACAAACCCTTAAATGCTGTGATTTCAGCTTAACTTTTCAGAAGTCAGTGATTTATCCAAAGTTTATCCAAAACACTCATGTTTTAAAAGTTGTCAGGAAGCCTCATCAGAACCTAATTTCAGGGGGATTTCAAGATTTCAGTATTTCCTGGTTTTGTGGCTGGCTCAGAACAGTAAGATACATAAAACATATCAAAAGCATTTTAAAGGGCAAGAAATTTATCACTCACCTTCAGTAGATGGGAGCCTGATGCCCAGGGAAACAAAAAAAATGAAAAAAATTTTGCCTAGTATCACTCATGAGTGAGTGGCAGAATCCACACCTGCTCTACTCAGTTTCCCCTTGTGAGAAAAAACAACCTCTCCTCAGGGATTTCCGACCTTCTTTTCCATATCCATGTCCCTCTGGGAACCAGAAGTGCAGACACTACAAAATGTTTAAACACCTACTTTTCCCAGATTATGCAAATATTCCTAAATATCTTCAAAAGACTTAAAAAAAGTAGTTAGAACAACTCACATAGTTTAGAGGATGCCACTGCTATAATGAACCTGCTCATTCACAGCACATTTTTTTTTGTCCTTTCCTCCCTGCTTTTCTGAGAGACCATGTACTAGTACTAAAATGCTGCTGTTATATTTCCGCACATTTCCAGTCATTTTATGTCCCTGTGTTTAGTTTTGTGGGGTTTTGTTTGGTCGCCATCAAGAGGTTTATTTCCCTTAGAATCATAACTAAGTGTTCATACTCATAACTCTCTTTCAGATCCATACCAGCGTTTAAAAACAAACTGTTGAGAAAGTGGATAACAGGTTCTTGATCACTCTATTACATGAATAATGACAATCATTGATGATCTTGCATCTCTTTTACAGGAATGAACATTTGTTTTGGTTTAATGGATTCATAAAAAATTGTACTGAAAACTACATGGCTTTCTTGTATAATGTTCCAAGTACTCACATGGGAACCACAAGCCAAGGAAACCAAATAGCTGGGATATTTGTAAAGCCAAGAAAAGTTGGAACTTGTGTCCATACCTCAAAATTTGCATTTTGACATGCTGGGCATCCTTACTTTTCCTAATCGCATTCAAATCCCCCTCCCTGCAAGCAGTCTATACTTATAGGAAAGACCTCTCATGCTAAGAATTTTTTCTTGTATTTTATTCTGTTTGGTTCGTTATGACTCACTCGTTCCTGAAAATCTCCAGCAGGAAGGCAATTCCCACTCATACCAGTGATTCCCAATGACTCAGATGGGACCCTCAGAAGCAGCAATTACAGAATGAGATATATTTGTTCAAACACATTGGCCAAGACACAGTAGAGAAGCAGGACCAAAATTTCTCAGTAACAATGCTATAAATAAAATTTGTGATAGTTTGCCACATAAAGACTTCATGGGGAACAATGCCTTGTCAGAGATACTGAGAAACCTGCTGTTTACAACCTTAGAAGACAGTTGGTGATTTGTAACAAAGCAACAGATGTACTGGTTCGCTTGAAATGAACTGGCTTACAGCAAGGCACGAGGCTTAACTGAAGGCTTTGGAGAATGGTATATTTTCTTTAAAGAAACATTTTCACTATAAAAAAGGTAAAGAGATTTTGGTTTATAAAACCTTTTTACAGTTTATTTCCTATTATTAATTTCTTTATATATATATATATATAAAAATGAGGATCTGACTAAATGAATCAGGACGTTAATTGATAAAGTTCCGTCCATGTAAACAAATAAATAATTATTTACAATCTTTGGCAAAACAAAAGGAAATTTCATCACTCTCACTCTCTCACACACTTGCAAGGAAAAAAAAAGAAAAAGAAAATTAAAAAATCATAAATAATTTACATAGAATAGGAAAATTATGATACAGTCCAAATATTAACATCTTCATCCCCACACTGATGTCTCTCTCTGACAAAACAAAAAACCCTACACAGCTATTACTCATTATATTTAATGAAGTCACCCTACCTTCTGCTTGGAACTTGGGGATGCCTCTTGAAACACCAAAAGAAACTGAAATATTTAAAAACCTCACAAAGAAGACTTGGGAAAAAAAGCCCAACTCAACCAAAACCAAAAATAAAATAAAAAATTTGATAATATGAATACTAAAAAATGTGCAATAAAGCCAGTAACTGTTGATTCCTTTCTAATGAATGTAGTAACAAAATCCATTTCAAGGGAGAAAAAGTTGGTTCAACATTTAGCTCACTGTGCCCTAGAAGAAGGCAGAGGTACTGTATTCTTCCATTACTTAACCCATCTATGAATAAAATTACACCAGCGTGTGTTCTTTTTGTGAACAAAGCTCATACAACTTAAACAAAACAAACCAAAAATGTTAAACATGTCTATACTATTGTATATCTGAATAACTGTTGTATCTGTTTAGAATAAACATTGGTATCCCTTCAGCATTATTTAAGAAGTTCTATATACAGCAGATATAGGTAACAATACAAAATATTAAAATTAGGGTAACTGGATATATATTAAGGTTCCATTTGTAAATTCCTTATTATTCATTTAACTTTAAAGTATACACGACTATAAACCATGAAACTATACTTAAGTGTAGGCCATGCTTTGACAATATCTACATACCGCGATATGCTTTCAAAAATAGCTTTAAAATATCATTATTTGTGAATGTATTATGGACACATTATATGATTTACATGCTGTAAAATAAATTATCAGAGAAGGTAGCTCCGTGTGATAATCATAATAAATACTAACAAAATATTTATAAATGGAACCTTAAATTCATATGTTACCAAATTAAGTAATAGTGGCGTTGCCACCTTTTCAAAAACCCACATCAGGCTTCAGGATGTCAAAGTGCTTTTTGCAGCAGAGGTGGAAAAGTGGTTCAGGTTCATTTTGCTCCACATAGTCATGGCATGTTCTTTATTACAACGCAATGCAGAATATGATTAAAACAGAGCAACTTGAAGTAGTTTTTTGAAAGTCAGACAATAGTGATAGCTTTGGATGTTTAAATGAATCACTCTTCCCTTTCACATGAGAGTTTTTAGTTCAATTCCATTTGGCCTGAATTAAGCCTCTACTAGAGAACGCTCTGAGTTACAAATTTGACAATTCTACCAACCGTAATTTTAATGGATGTTACTAAGAGCATCCTCATCAGCTAAAAACTTTTTTGAATCCAGAAATGTTTAAAACTGATCTTTACTTTAATATCCAAAGCAATTTTCACTGTTGGTGTGGCCCTCCATTACTTTGCTAAAATTAGACCCAGAGGCTTTGTGTTACTGAAGTCCAGCCCAGATCAGAGCAAGGAAGTTTCAACCATACACCCAAAAAATTCGAACACATTCTTCCTCACTTAAACACAATGACTGATAATCATCATTCTCCACCTCTTTTTCTCCATATATATAAATACATTAAGTAATTACATTTTTATATGTAAACGTCATTCTCTAAAAAAGACACATAAACAAACAAACAAGTTTTGCTCTCTACAAAAGTGTTCTAATGTATCAATCTGCTTTTGCTTCAGTGGTGGGTTGGACGTTCACGTTTAGGTTCCATTAGTCCTGGCTGTGAGAAGGCACTTGGGTGGAGGGATGGCTGAAGCACTCCTGGCAGCAGGGAGGTACCTGGTGAGTGGAGCATGAGGACAGAGGGCAGAAGGTACACAAAATAGAAACTGGGAGTACGAGGATGTACTGAGGTGTCTAGGTTGCATAGCATCTACAGTACTTTGCTGGTAATGCAGCAACCATTGCTCAAGCATCTGAAAGAAACAGGAAAAAAAGATATTAATTGTGGTTGGGCTTTTCTTTGGTTAGGAAGTCAATCACACATGAACAGAGCTCCACCGTGGCATGCTACAGAGATGCAGCACAATACTTTCTGTACTGAATTTTTCTACAAATGGAAGGATGTTTATTTAAAAATACATATATGCCTATATTTATAGAAAGAGACACACACACACACACATGTGTATGTGCAGCTATGTATCAAAATGTATATAAAAATAATATATAAGAAAACCTGGGAAAGCATTTTCTGAATTCCAAAACATTTCAGACAAGGGACTAGAGACAGACATGTTCATTAAAGATATCTGCTCTCTCCTTTATGCCCTTTGAAAAAGGGGTGATCCAGAAGTAGCTCTCTGCCTGCAGAACACACTGAAATAGCCCACAGAGGACAGTGGATATGCAGAGAGAATTCTAAGCACTTTTGTCTCTCAGAGATTTCTACCTCATTTTTTCCAGGTGGATAGTATTAAACATCTGGGTTTTACTATTCAAATTGAGTTTACTATAAGGGCAAGGGGCATTCATGCTATTTCAACAAATCAAGGCTTACGCCACGCTATAATATTACAAATTGCTTTCAGTAACTGGAGGATACTTTTCATTCACACATTTTGTGTTTGCTTCTCAAGTTATTAAGGGCTTCAGCATTTTCCCGTATTTTCTGTAACTAACCTCTGCATTCATACTTGAGGTCAGAGAAATAGACCATCTCTTGAGAGAAGACAAAAAGACCTAATCGTCCACCAGCAAAGGTTGTGTCATAGATCGGTCCAGAATCCACCATGACTTGTTTCCCTTCATACACTAAAACTCTGTAAAGAAGAACATAATTTAAATTAGACAAGGAGGATAATGCAGTGTCCAGTGTAAAAGCTGGTAACAGTTCCTAAGAACTGAAACAGAAATAATTTTAAAAAGGCACCAGAAAACCCAACTTCGTTGTAGAGATCACTTCTTATCTCTCTCTCACACCCAGATGGCTGGCAGCCATAACACATTTATCAGGAAGAGTGGAGCTGTTCCATAAGTAATTTTATGCACACCATCTGCAAAATATTTCCCTGTTCCTTATTTAGAACAGTTATGTCTCCTGGAATGAACTATGTCATGTACTAGAATTCACTGATAAGCCTCTGTCCCTGTGAACTCAGAGGTTCGCACACGGCCTTGTCACATCACTGAGCAAAGATGTCATTACAGCTGTGCGAATGCCTGATTTATTTATCTTTAGTGCAAGGGCCAACATCAGAAATTGGAAGAACCTCCTTTAGAGTCAAACAAAACATTAATTGGAGATGTGCTGAATCTCAATTTCAGACATTTTAAGAGCTTAATAAATAAATAAATGTGAACACAAATAGCTAGACTAAAATTGGAAAAGAAGGAGAACTTGATTTTTTTTCTAATTTTTTTTTATTTTTGCATTTCAGGCATCCTCCCTAGAGACAAAAGACTTCTAAAGGCATCTCTTCACTTCGTTCTCTATCAGAGAGACTGCATTTCCTTGAACTTGGATCCTCCACTTCTCATGGGAGACCTTGAAACAGTCAAGGTTCTTAGGCTCTCAGCCTCTTGGGCCAAATGAGAAATTACTCTGTAGTTTGTTAATTGGAAAAGTCTCTGGAGGGAGGGCTTATGGTCCTGTTTCAACTGACAATACATTAGTTATACACAGCAAAATGCCTTCACATGAGGACGACAACACTTGAGCAGCTTCTTATAACTCAGGGGTTAGGGACAGATTTTTGCTTAGGCAGAAATGTATTTCCAGCACTTGCTCTGTCTTGAAGTGTTTTGTTTCTTGAAAGGTGCACAGAGACAAATATGAAACTGCTTCCTAAAATCAGTATTTAAAGGATGGCAAAAAGAACAGCAAAAAGAATGATATGTTTTCACGTTCATGTAACCCTATTTAATATCCTTCTCAAAATATCAAGAACCAAAGAGTTTAATGGGAAGAGTTTAATATTCATCTCACCAAAAAAATTATGTAGCTCTAATCATGCTCATACGAAATTTATATTTCTGTACAAATAAAATAGTTTCATGACAACATTAGGGAAATAATTAATTTATTTTCTATAACAACACTCTGAAGAATGAAAGAATCTAAGCTCTGGACCATAGAATTTGTTATGCTAGATTAATCTAATGAGATACCAGTTGAATCATGCTTTGTCTGACACCACATAGATTCTGCAAGGGAAGCTACAGGTAACAGTAACATGAATGAAAAATCAAGTTTCCTTTTGACCTGTATCAGTCAATGCTTTGCACTGCAATAATTTGATGCATAAAGAAACTCTTTCCAATAAACAGGTAGCAGTCTATCCAAATTTCTCTACACTTTGCCTTTCACAGAAAAATGAAAATCCCCTGCTCAAAAGCACAAAAAAGACCTTTAGAAGTAAGGTCTGACTCTGGCCCATAAAAAATGTTTTTTACAGTTCCAGTAGTTAGTAGAAGATAAAACTGACATGAACTGTTAACGGTTAATCTTTGAACATCAGATAAACAGCTGGGCTTAGTCTAAGGAAAGTCACATGCCATAGCTCCTTGTTGTGTGCATTACAGATGTGCTCATGGCCACTTCTGCAGCATCTTGTGTAAGACACTACAGGAGACAGGATGCTGAAGTAGACAGGCCGTTGGCCTTCTTCCCTGTGGCGATGCTGATGTTTCTAATTAATTTCATTCACTGAAATTTAAGAGGCTGGAGAGCAATCTCATGTTCTAATCTTGCTTTGAGTTTTGCTTGGGAATTTTTGGTATCTTTACAGAAAAGCTATTGAGAAAGATTTTTAATTTAAGAGTATTTAGCTGATGTAAATATTGAATGATCCAGACGAAATTAAATACATCTAAAAAGTAAAATAATTATTCTGAAGATAACAAAATGTCTCCCAAATTGTCACAAGTATCATAATTATCAGAACTAACAAAGAAACCGATAACATAGCTTTTATATCAGAGACAAAAATTTTGCTAGAAAATATAGAAGTGCAGAAATATTTCTTACTTTATTAATCCTGTTTTAGGCCTATGAATCAAATGCCACCTGTAAGCTGTATAATCTTTCCAGCCAATGTTCTTGGGATCATGCCACAAAGTACGCACCTACAATAGGAATAAAAATGCCTTATTAGAAACAGACTCTGCTCCAGTAACTGCACACACCCACTATAGCAACTGTACATGAAGCCAAAGCTTATTTTCTGTAGAGCATGAAACTGAAAATAGAGTTTAACATTTGATGGTATGATCAGAAGACTTCTTTTAGAGAGTGAGAGTAATGGAAAGTTCTGTCTTAAACTGGTGGTCAGTTACTAATCTGCAGTTCCATAGCTAAGAGTCACTGAAGATCACTATGCATTGAACCTGATTTCCTTCATGAAGTCCTTCAGGTTTGCAAACACACAGTCATGCTGACAAACTTGATTCTATTTTTCCTATCTGTACAAGCATCTTCAATGAGGGAGAGGGACTGCAGCTTGCACAGATGTTACTGCCTGTGACTCACACTCAGTCATGGTCCACGAGCAATTCCTATCCATATGTGAATCTCCACTAATTTAATTTCTAAACGGCACAAGTTCCTTCCATGGTTGGACACTATTTGGAACAGCAGCAGTTTTTCCTCTTTCTTTTCTCTTTTTCTGTCACTGGTTACTGTACTCTAAACCACATATAATTCAAACAAGCTGGAACACCAAAGAAGCAAGTGCCAATATAGAAGTAACAAAGGATTTATGGATAACTGAGACTTCTCACTCCTTTCCTTTTGATCACCTCATCCCCTTTTATACATGTAGTGTTCTTTGTTATTATTGACACTACTAATATGGAAATTGAAGAAAAGCTGATAAACATCTGCAAAAAATGAGGTGTGAAAGAAAATTCTTTATGAGACATCTCCCTTATTTTTAAAATATTAGTCATGCACTGTTGGTCTGAGGTTTTAAATCTCTCACCTGTCCAGGGGTGTTTCCTGTGTGCCAGAGAGCATTTCTTAAGTGTTCACCAGTACCAGTCGTTGAATTCACTACTTTGAGTGACACACCAGAATAGCCATAAGCCCTGGTGGGTTTATCCTCCCAGTAGGTCTGAGTGACCTGCTTCCACATGAGAACATAAAACCGACTGCTGGACTGGTAACCAAACACAAAGCCGGCATAGTCATCATCGCGGTCTGTGTTAACATAGAATGTCCCACTGAAGTCAACAGAGCTGAACTCATCGTAGCCTGGGAGAGCACAAAAGAGACAAACCACTGAGTTACAATGCTGGATCCAGTCGTCCACACCCAAGTGTCCCAGCTACATCCTGAATTTTGGCAGGAGTTGTAAACAGCCTTTCTCAGTTTTCCTACCTATAGGAGGTAATTACACTTGCCTACCTATAATGGGAAGACTTCTGGAGAGAAATAATATTTTCAGCTGTGTATTTTATGAATGTTACAGTCAGCGATGAGATGAGTGGACAACAACTGCAAAGAGCATTGAGCTGATTTTACTTTGGGCACATACACTGTGCTTGTATTTAGACCAAAGTTTGCAACACCAAAAAAGTGCATTTATCTACCTTTTTTTCCCTTTCCTTATCACAGGTTCACTGGTTAGTTTTCCAAAGATGATGACTGACATCTGATACTCACCTACAGCTATTCCAGGATCAGAGTTGGCAGTCTGCACCAGTTCCTTGCCTTGGTGGCGAATAACCCAGTTGGGATCAATCTGAGCTGTTCCCTTGGGGTCCAGGGGGACCATCTGGAACTTTCTGAAATCAGTTTCACTGATGGCATTGTTTTCAGGGCATACATCATAAATATCTGGAACATTGTCATTGTCAAAATCATCTTTGCAAATATCACCTCTGCCATCACCTGTAAGCAATGTGAATAAACAAATGCAAGTTTTAGCAATTTATCCAGCCCTTGTCTGTATACCACTTTGGAATTAGGGTGGGAAAAGTTGGAAATTTGCTACGTCAGTGGAGTTCACTAATGCCTGCATTACATTTTCAGTTTAATTTGTCCCAGATGTGGCTACAGAACCACATTTTAATATATGCTGTGCAAATTAATTCAAACAATAGCAATAAAATCTTTATCTTCCCACACATTACCACATCTTTATATATTGCTGATCATATTAAATTTTTTTCAGAATTTTTTATCACTGTCTCAAGATTCTTTCTTCTAAGATGCTTCAGATTGCAGAAGTGTCACCATTATTTCAATAGAAAGTGGGGAGAATGTTGCAGTAAAATATTCATACACTCTTAGTTGCTCTTTCACTTGTAGGTCAAACAATTTGACTTTACAAAAAATGTAATGTTTCAAAAATGTGTATGAGAAAAGAATGCAGCACTATATCCAACAGAACTAACCTCAAAGGAAGGAAAAAATTAAATTTTGTTACATGAATTGCAACAAGTTTTTCAGAGAACCAAAAAAACCATACATATAGCTAATCTACAGTTGTGCTTCTGCTCAACTATTTTACTACACTCTATATTTAAAGAAACCTACCAATTATTTCCTTTCTTAATTTACCTACACTATTGATGGAAACCAGGAGATGTGACTTGCCTCAAGCAGCAGGCAGTAAAAGGAGGCATCTATAAAAAGCATCTCATTGCCAATGCACTGTTATTTCAAGGCACACAACAGTACAAAGACTTGAAAATAAGGCAGAAAAACTTGGCTAGACAAGGATGGAAACAAATTCGCAAATGGCTCCAACTTTTATAACAGAAACCACTGGATATTGCACCAGGTAGTAAGGTAAAAACAGTACTGACAGCTAATTTTGTTTCCATCCTCATGTAGCTGAGCATTTTTTACTGCTCTAAGAACATGGGAATTAACACAGTGGGAAAAAGCAATGATCCAGCTCATTCCATATTGGCCTACTACTTGATGCTTCACAGAAAAATGGAAAGGTCCATTACCATGACTAACTAACATAGCATTACCCAAGTATGGAGCTTTCAGAGAGAAAGCAGAATGAGTTTTAGGCAAGAGCCAAGAAGAAAAGAGAAGCTAGAGACAGCTGAAGTATCTAATATCTCAAAGACTTGCTGCAGTTCAGATACGTGATAAAATGATCCCATTTTCCTCCCTGGATATCTGCCATGCAGAACTCCAAATCCTGACCAGCTGTGTGTTCCTCCACCTGTTTGTCTTAGCACTTACTGGAGAAAAGGGAATGAATTTCCTATTTTGTTTCCTTTGCCAAATCACAGAGATAATTCACAATAGAATCTAATTATTCACTGGAAGTCCAGCAGATGCTCATTTGGTAGTGAGCTGCTGCTGACAACACTGATTCTCTGTCAAGGAAAGTTATAAAGTGTTTGTTTACCCAGTCACATCCAACAGCTCTCTCTCCATCATCATACGCTTCAAGAGCGTGGGAGCAATTTTTGGCTTTATTTACCCCTTTGCCAAGATTTGTTGGACCTGCCACTAATGACAGTGATGAGCTGGCTAAACCAATTAAATATATGCTTTTTGTGAATCATTAATCCATACATAAATGTAGTGTTCCTTACAAGATCCAGGTGACAGATGACTATAACAAACTATAGCATCATGGGGTCCCCCTTATTCTGGATTTATGAAATTAAGGGGCTATTAGATATTCCGGATATATATTACAGGATAGAAAGGTTAAATAATTTAAGAACTATTATTGACTGCCAACAAGAAGCTACCTACTGCCAGCAGTTGTCTTACCAGGAAATCAGTCAGGGCTCAGTATTTTATCTTTCTAAATGTATGTAAAACCATACTGTGCAGACACTAAATTCTGCTTTCACTTTCAAGAGTGTAACCATGGAATGACTCCAGCAAGTTGTATAACTTGGAACAGAAATTTCTCACCTGTATTTATTGCAAAGGCCTTACTTGTAAACATATTTTGTACTTTTCAAAGGATAATAACTGTTTTCTAAATTAAATTCATGACAGTGAAACTGTCACTGTTTCATTATTTAAATAATACCAAGCATAGAGAAGGACTGTTTGAGAGTAACCAGCAACATTTTACCACAGAACTGGAAAAAAGAACAATTATGTATCCATTTTTTTAACTCCGACATATCCATCCATCAAGCAACTTAAAGCAACCTATGAGGGAAATTTGAGAAAAGCTGCTCAGGAGTCTTTTTCACAAAAATAGTTAAAAATTAACACAACTTTGCTAAAGGTGTTCTTCTATAATTTGTGCATATTTGATTTCTTGTAAAAGACGATTCCTAATGCCCTAACCCTGGACCAAGCTGGCCAGTTCAGTTCCATTGAAGTCTGTGGTGTCTGAAATAGCAAAAGGAGCTCAGTTTGATCTGAAGTCTTTATCTTCACCAGATATTAATATTCCAAGATCAAAATTGGATATTAGGAATTAAATGACATTCATAAGATTTTGTTCTTACCATCTGAGTCCTCCTGCTCAGGGTTGTATCTGAGGCGACAGTTGTCTCTGTCATCTGGGACACCATCATTGTCATCATCAGGATCACAGGCATCACCTTTACCATCTTGATCATGATCAGCCTGGTTAGCATTGGGGATGTAGGGGCAGTTATCCTGGTTGTTCTGGTGACCATCCTCATCTATGTCCTCATTATTGTCACACTGGTCACCAACAAGGTCATTGTCTGCATCAGTCTACCCCAAAAAAATTGTAAAAAGCAATTTTATTATTTTTATTAAACTCAAAAGTACAGCCTGGTACTCAACTGCTCAATGCTCGTCTTCATGGACTCCTGTAGAGACAAGTGATACCACAATGTCAACCGTGCTTAAAGCACGAACATAACTTCAAACTAGTATGGCTACTTAATTTTTCTATCAGTGGACAAGATCTGGTCCTCAAGGTATTTCCAGGGCAGGGCTTTGAGAGTTTTCATTGTTGTCATTCTAGAGACGACAGGGTAGCATCAGTATGGGCAGCATGTTTTCTGATTGCTCCTGTGTATGCAATGTTGCTTATCTGCACAAAGACCAAAGTACTCAGGCATGACTCAGCCCTGAAGCTGTACTCACTTGCCATGAGGGGAAGAAAACAGTTCACCAAAGCACTGCAGATGGAATGGAGGCATTATCACTCTACTTCCCTTTCATCTGATACTAAGAGATCTCACAACCTGAGATGTGAAAGTGAGCAATATAGATCCACTTCTTCAGCTGTCCAGATAGCAATTCCTGTGCTCTTTTCTCTGCCCTTTTTCTAAAGTTACCATTAAGAAAACTGTTTTCTTCATTTACCTGGTCTGGATTATGCATCAATGGACAATTATCACACTGATCACCAACTCCATCACCATCTGTATCACTCTGGTCCGTGTTATAGACGTAAGGACAATTATCTCGTTCATTAAAAATGTCTATGAGAAGAAAAAAAAAAACAAAACAAAACAAAAAATTGAAGACATCAGAATGATGTAACATCCAACACAGCCAGCCTAAATGGTAGGACTCACTAGTAAAGAAGTAAGGCTTTTAAGGGGTTCATAGGCTTTCTGATTGCTACAACATTATTACCACAACACAAAACAGTTAGGACTAATATTAGAAAGAAAAATTATGATATCAATTTTATTTTTGTTGCTATGATTATGTCTTCTATATGTATCTTTCTAATGAATTTTGCTAGAGTAAGGGCTCATTATGTCTTAAGAATTTACTGCTTTTTCATAGAATGACAGATAAAGGGGTGAGGTATTTTTCTTTTTAAATAATTTGTTTCGTATTTTCTTCCCACACCCTAAGAAATGGCATAGAATGCACAGCTATATCAGGTTTTAATTTCTAAAGTTTTGAATAGAAACAAGTGTACTAATGTCCAGCTGCCTCAGCATTAAATAATTTAATTTTACCAGAACATGCTCATCATTTATTGTATAGCACACTAAATTTTCAAAAGAAACTGCTCTTCCTCAGGAAACTTTATTATAAAACCATGAATCTCCTTCAGAATTATAAGATCAAAAGAAACAAACACACTTTGGTATATCTGTCTGGAAAAGACACAAGGACCCTTTCCTATTTTATATGGTCCCTATGGTACCTATATGGTATTTGTGTAACCATCAGCCAATAACAGTATGATTATGTTTTTATTCAAATGCAGAACTATATGAGTACTATTATGAACCTGATAATCAGAAGAAGAAAATGTTCAAAAGCTGAAGTCAGATAGGCATCCAATTTAAAACATTACTGACAGAAACTCAAAACTGGATTTCTTCAACTTTTAGTGTTTCTGGATTCTCATACACTTTAAATACTGCAGGGGCATGATTTTTGAGAGATATTTAAGTGTTTTTCCCTCCTTTTAATTCTCATCAAATTTGGGTCTTATAGGCATGTACTGGTAGATGAAATAAACACCTTTAATAATATTTTAAGACATACAAAACGTGTATTTGGATTACTGTGAGCTTTGCATACATTCATAGAAAAGCAGATTATTTTCCTATGGATATTGCGCTAACCACATGAATGTTCTGATGTTCTTTTCCCTCCCTCAAAGGAAAATGAAAAAAGTCAACAGAAGTGTTATATTAGACCCTGATTACTTTGGAAAACAGAAAGTTTTTAGGGTTTTTTTTAAGATTACACTGATAAAAGACTTCCTGTGATTTATTCTTCAACATTATCCTTTATAGTCATTTGGGGACTATACGGGCAAATATACTACACAGGACAGATGAATCTCAGTCTTCTCTTTCTTCCCCTGTGTTTTTGAGCTGCTAGACACAATTTTATTCCACGTATAAAAGCAGGTAGCCCATCTCACTGGACATAAAGCAAAGCGCACTTTTGGAAGAGCACTCAGTTCTTGAAACTGAAATCATACCATCTCCGTCAATATCCACAGCACATGAGTCACCCTCCCCATTATTATCTGTGTCAATCTGAGCAGGGTTGTGCACGTAGGGGCAATTATCACAGCGGTCACCAACTTCGTCCTTGTCATAATCAAACTGACGAGGGTTGAACAGAAGAGGGCAATTGTCCTAGTAAGAAGAAGATTCCACAGTATAAATCATAACTCATGACAGCGTACTATGAAGCGGTAACTCCTCCTGTTCATCTTGGACAGAGGTCAAAAATCAAAACATTAATCCATTATTTTTTCAATGGATAAGCTGTACCTACAGTGAAGATCTTCGTGGTAACAGAATGGCATCTAGACAGCCTGGCTCACTGTCTAGTTTTGTGGTTTCATACAAAGCATGTGCATTGTGCTTCATATCTCACATTTTAAACTGATCTGAATTCAGATACTTAAATAAAGGTGCATCAATGGTACATGTATTTAAAAAACAAATCAGAACATGCTGCAAAATCAAGCCAAATTTAGCTGCATTTTATAATTTTTGGAAAACAAAAAAGACAACTAGAACTGTTATTCTGACTTTTTTTGGAACAAACTAGTGTCAGTATTTTCAATTTCATATCACATATTTTGATTTTTCCATTCAAACAAGGATTGTCCTTTTTTTGTTTGTGTTCTTCTGCACATGATAACAAAAAGTTTTATAAAAACTAAAATTAAATACTCCCATTTACCAAAAATATTTTTTTCCCTGAGACCATTCCTTTTAATGGACTTCTGAAAATTTCCTTTCAGTTTAGTCTATAATTTCAAAGTCTGCCAGAAGAAGAATGCATATGTTTCACACATTCCCAAATTATAGATGCTCTTCTGCACAGGCACAAGAAAGTACTCAGTTTGAAATGCAAAGAACAAAATCAAATCAAAGCAGTGGGAATGAGGGCTACATAAACATAATTGAATCTGAGGGAGGTCATAAAGAATAAGTCTTTAAATTACTTTTTCTCTGCTAACACAAAAAAAAATTTACTTGGAAATAATTTTTAGCACAATATCTTAAATTCCCCAGGAATACATTTTATATAATTAAGGGCAAGATAAAGAAGCAAATCAAAATTTTATACTGCTCACAAAACAAGTTCTGGCTACAATTTGCACACTAAATAATACTATTTATCAAATTATTTTTTGGATTTTTTTTTTTAATATTCCAAATAGAGAACCCATGAGCATCTAGGCTCCCTCTGAAGGGAACAAAGAGCAACAGTAAAATTCTAAAACTAATTCATTCATCCTCACTTGTAAGATGAGTCATTTTCACTCAGAAAAGTCAGAGTGAAGCCCACTCTGGAAGTGCTGCTGTCTTTTTACTGGATATACAAGGACAACAGTTTTAGATTAACTAGCTATCTTCTAGGCTCTGCAAGTAATTGAATTTTAGTCTTTTGGGAAAATCTGAAGGAAAGTATGAACCAGTCTAGGTGTTTTCCTCCCATCAGTTCCCCTTGATGCTGGCTGTGTTTATTTTTATTCATCATAACATGTTTCTAACAGATCTCATATATAGTACTTTTCAAATACAATAGACCTGTCATTCTCCTATTATAACATAAAAAATACAACACCACTTTCCATTAGACTCTTTCCATGTACATAACTGAACTCAAATCTGATGCAGAGAACATAATTTATCCCCAGGTTCCCCGGGCTGCTTTGCTCTGCACATTGCTCCTCCCCTTTGACTGAACACAGCTTTACTCTGCACTACATATCTTTCAGTGCAGAATAATTCAGCTGAAGCTTTGAAAAATAAAGTTCGTATCTATTGTAATGGTTTTCCTTAGAACCAGATGTTTAGGTCAAATGTATTGCAGACAGACACACATCTTACTTTGTCATCTTCAACACCATCATTGTCATCATCTTCATCACAGGCATCTCCTTTACCATCTTTATCAAAGTCTTCTTGGCCAGAGTTAGGCAGAAGGGGGCAGTTATCCTGACCAAAATAAATAATCGATACATTATGTTTACATTACATCAGAAAAACTTGACTGGGCAGAAGAGTAGATGTGGTACACCAGAGACTGTAAAACAAAAGCAATCAGTCACAAACACTTTTTAAAGTGCCTGTTTGTTTGCTGCCAGAGATAGTAGTTCATTTGCTGTTTTCATATTGTAAAGTAATTGAAATGCATCTGCAAATCATTCTATTTCTCAGCTCCTATTAAAATGATGTTTCCAGTAAATTTTAGAAGAAACAAGCACAGAACAAACATACCACATGCACAGACATGCACTCTTACATCAACTTTTTATAGATAATTCACGGAATATTTTTGAAGATTACATAAAAAATGTGCAGGTTTCATTGCCAGAAAAATAAAGATACAAGCCAGGAGAAGGTCTTCAGAAATAGTTGTTCATATGGAAAGTTACTGGAATGGAGTAGTACACAGCAATGAAGGGGAACACTGTAAGAAAGGGTTTTGAAAAAGGTGTCTTTATACCGTTCTGTGAAACAGTAACTTTGCACTCCCATGGCTTTGAAACTAACAGGCAAATGTGTCTCTTTATTTGTATCAGCTTTGTAAAGAATGACTATTTTAAAAGAGCAAGTCTTAGGACTTAGGTCTAAGAAGTAAAATAGCTTGCCCAACTTTTAAAATGCATTTCTTCTTAAAATAATGAAATCAGTTAAAATGGATTGCAATTCTACCACTTGCTATGAATAAATACATCAATAAAAACACACAGTTATTCTCATTTTTACTCACATTCCAGATCTATCTCAGCCCAAAACTGAATCTGTCAATAAATTGCAGAAATATTTTCTTTGTAACACATACTTTAAAAAATTAATAGTAAGATTCCTAGCCCTGTTTTCAACCTCAGTGGTTCTAACAGAATAGATAATTTAAGAAAAAGAGAACTGGAAAATTTGTGATAAATACCAAAACCCCAAAATTTTTACCAAATACCTGTGAACAGTCTTGACTGTCCAGCTCAACATTGGTTACCAGCAATAAAAAAAAAATAAAATTGAAACGATGAAAGAAATTAATCAAGATGGTAAGTTAATTTTCAACCATTATCAGCTCAAGGAAAGAAGCTTTTTTAAAGTTAAAGTACTCAACTAGGATATTTACATATCCTTATATTTAAGGATATATAAGGACCTGAAAATACGTGGTATTTTTGGGGAGGTTGGAGGGGTCCGCTTAAATGAAGTACTTATGTCTATGAGATCAACACACATAATATAGAAAACATGAATCGATCTTTGGAAACAGGTTTTTTCTGAATGGATTCAGCATGTTGGATTTAATAAAAACTAATCCCTTGCATTACATCATGGGTCAACATGTTGCAAATTCTGATGACAGGAACCAAAAAACGGATATATGAACTGCAATAGCCAAATTGGCTGAATCCACAATGAACAGACATCAGCTACAGGGAGGAAGATCAGCATTTGGAGCTCAAATTTCCATCCATATCTGAAACTCTTCAGATGATAGAGTCCAGATTCACAGATTCAAGTGGATTACACAAGTAACGTATTCTCTAAAACAGCCCAATTTCAAACTTTCCTAGTCTCTTGATCTGTATTTGTTTTAACCACTGTACTGGTCTAGAACTCAGTCATTTTTGCATTCTTTTCCTCAATTTTAAAGCAAAAATTATTGTGCTAGAACTTCATGAGGGTTTAGAGGTAGATCACTTTAACGTGGAGAAGGAGGAACCAGGGAACACACCATGGTGGGCACACACTGCTAAACCTACACGCCACCATTTTTAGGCTCCCCGATGCTTATTTTCTCCTTGGTGTGGTAATATTTCATTTTTCACTACATTGGCACAGCTGCACCACAAGACTGGACAAATCCCCTGCCAGGTCTAGAGCCAGTGGTGGCAGGCAGGTCATTCCCTAGAGGACGGTGAGAGTTGGGACTTCACGTCTCTGAAGGGAGAAAGAGGCTGAATCTCCTATCCTCTCCCCCGAGTTTTTGCAATTAGGAGAACCCTTCTGTTCAACTATTCATATTCATTCCTCTCTTAGGGTCCTATTGTCAAAAATTATCTCATGCTTTTGAATCCAGTTTTCACAGAGTGTGGTCCGCTTAACTCTTTTAAAAGGAAGGGGTAGTTCAAGAAAGGATTTAGAAGTGTAGCCCTTACACGGCTGTGTCTTGTTAGAAGCCTTGCATGTGAGATTTCACACCAACCTGGGCCCAGAGATTCCTGTTTGGTTTTCACCAGCTGTCTACTCCACACCCATGGTTTAGGCAGCTCCTGCTCAGCGTGCTAACTCTATTCACAAGCATCCCAGTCTTCCATGTATTCTGAGTAGGAAGAAATCCAAAGCAGAGGACTCTGGATTTAATTCTGAGAATCCCTTACTAGATCTTACTGGATTAAGTGAATACATGTTCCACAGCATCTCCTAAAAAATGAGAATGCTGTAACAGTCAAAAGTCAATGAAAGCAACCACCAGCTTCATTAATTAAAACCATTACTCACAACTGTTTAGGAAAAAGAGAGAAAATTTTGTTATTACATGGCATTTTATCAACCTTTTTCACTTACCTTCACGCAGTGGTATGTTGCATTAGCAGCACAGACCAAGTTATTATTAGGCCAGCCATCCAAATCTGAATCCTCACCACATATGCGTCCATCGCCAGCATAACCTGTCCTGCATTCACATTTGTACATTGGATCACTGAAATGGCCCAGATAGATGCACTCAGCAGACTTGTGGCAGCTGTGTGTCTTGTCCTTGCATGGATTCTCAGGTTCACAGACCTGTAAAAGATATTCACTGAAGCTTGATATTCACAGCCAGCTGTGTGCGCCTCACCTTTGTCAAAATCAGGCAAGTTATTTAGAGGCCTGAAGATGGGAATTTTGTTTTCATTGTGATTAGTAAATCATACTATTCTGTCAGTTCACAACTCCAGCAAATGTGTACAATGAAAATAATTAAAACAAACCCACAGGAAAATGTAGATATTATTAAAAAAGCAAGTAATGTGATTAACCCTTTCAGAACTCTATCTGCCTTCTTCCAGATGTCATTAATCCCCAGAAGTTAACTGCCACAAAAAGTAGACTCTTCTCACCTCTCTCTTTAGTGTTCTGCCTGACAATATGCAAGGATTCTTATTTTCTTAAACCAAAAAGACCCTAAGGAATTCTCATGTTCACCTCTAGTAAGTTTTTGTTACCTGTTTTCTATCACTTTGCTTATTTTCACTGACGGTATCTGTAAATCTTAAACAGATGTTTCACATGTAGACTTCACACACTGAGCGAACCACAGATTGATTCAACAGCAACAAAGAGAAGGCATCCCATCACATCCATTTTAATGTTTTTGTTTTGTCTATCTAACTGTAGTCTTCAATGTCACTTCCACTTCCTGCTGTCTTTCACCACTGACAGGCTTTGGCCCAATGGAATTGAGGGAGTGAGAACATCAGATATATATGCCTGATGACACTGGCATTAAAGTGGTACATTTATGAAGAAGACAATCCTAGTTCTTTAGTTTCCAACCTCCAGAATAGGTATACACATCTCAGCGAAAGAAGTGCAAAGCAGGGAAATGTTTGCTCCTGGAATTTTAGACTCATTTGGTGCAACGGTGCAGATGTCTAGGGAAAATAAAACCCTTAAAAAGTCCAACCCCAAATTCAGTGGTTTGTTACTCAAATCAAAAATACTCTGGAACAGCAGTTATCTATTTCAGGTTATTTTTGTCTGGTACCCAAGTTTATCATATGCTGTCATTAACAGATATCTTCAGTTGAGAATTACTCAGTTTCAAAGCCATTAAATTCTCTTCAACATCACTTACTTGCTTCTCCGTCTTGGCAACTTCCAGCCCTACTCCATACGGCTGACTTCCTTTATAGCGTGGAGGACATGGCAAGCAGTGGAAACCTGGATTTGTGTTAACACAGCGATGGACTTGATTCACTTTAAAGCAGACATCTGACACAGCTATACACTGCAGGTAAGGAAAAAAAGAGGAAAACAATTAGATGGCTGTGTAATTCCTAGATAATGAAAATTTCACGGTGATTTCCTAATGTTAATGGAAACAAGTCCATACCTCATCAAGATCCTCACAGACAGTACCATTGCCAAGGTATCCTGCTGGGCATGGCCCACATGACCAAGACCCATCTGGGTAACTGTTGCATTCTGCTCCAGGAAAGCAAGGATTTGACAAACACCCATCTGGCAAGACACACAGAAGTGTAAATTAAGTAAGGAGCATAAAAGGCATTTAAAACTTCATTTAAGAAATAGGTATTCTCTGTTCATTAGCTTAAATAACACCTGATGCAACAGATTCTGATAAAAACCCTTAGAATTACGTTTATTAAGTGCATTTAATATACTATTGATTTAATATGAAAAGACTACATATTGGTACATCCAGCTGAATACATCAGAGCATACTGAATCCCAATTTCAGAAATGAATACTTGTTCAGGAAAAGTCAGTATCAAGAATATATATAAAATTCCACTAAAGAGCACCCAAAATAGTTAAATATCCTTTACTGAAACAAAGGTATAATTAGCACTTTTCTGTAGCGTCTATTCATAATTACCCGTTAAAGAAATAACAGGATCAATAACTATTCAGACTGACTAACGAATGACTAAATACCAACCAATTGGGCAATCCTTCTTATTGCACATATCATGTTGCTTGGTATCTCCCACACACGGCTTTCCTCCATACTGTGGCTCTGGACTGTTACAGAGGCGAGACCTCTCCCGAATTCCTCCTCCACAGGTAACAGTGCAGGCGGACCATGGAGACCAAGGACCCCACTGGCCATTCACTAAGAGATGCAGAAGAGAAGAGCAGCACAGGCAATATACTGGGGACAACATTTGGTGCCAACGACAACAACCCTTTCTTCAGATCCCTGACTGGAGACAGTTTCTCACTATGTACATAGAAAGATGCTGGCAGAGCTTTGCACTGAGATAGCAGTATTTCAGAAACAAACAAACAAATGAAAAATACCCAACTGCTTTATAGGCATTTTTTGGCCAATAAATAAAGACATCATGCCATGCCAACTGGCATGGTGTATTTCTATTTAAGTTGATCGGAACAACTACGGTGCCTTCAAAGCTCCCTGCTGTTTTCACTTTGTACAGAGAGCAAGGTGCGACCACAGGATAAAACTTCTGCCAAGCCAAATATGAGATCTATGGCTTTTTGTTATGGCAATACTAAGGTTTATGCTCAGTAAGGTTGCAACTATTATTCTTGGTTTGTAATACATTTGTCAGTGTATTTTCAAGAGTACTTCTTGATTCAGTATAAAAAAACTTATTTCAATGATGCTTCTGCATGTTTTATGTTGGTAAAATTCTACTCATCCTGTTGCCATCAATTCTGAATTTTCTTGAAACATAAGCAACTTGGAATTAAATTGTTTTTGCTTGGTACTGAAAAAAAACCCAAAGATAAAGACAGTGGTGCATGCCCTTAACTAAATAAACTTTCACTAACTTTACATGCACAGATAGATCAAGAAACAGATGAAGTGTTTTTAGCTATTTAAGTCCTATTGGATTAGAAGCCTGACAACAGTTTCAAACTCATATCCTGTAAGTAGAAAGTAAAGGCTGAACAGAGGAGGGAATGAAGATAGATATACAAAGAGAAAAAAGTGAGGAAAAATTACATGAAAGGAAAGTGAAAGTGAGTGGAATAAACGGTCTCTAAAAAGGTTTAAAAGTGTAGATGAATAAGAAAGAATTAGAATAACAATTGAATGTGGTGACTATGTGTAAAATATGCATGCATATTTTCAAAGAAGCCTGACTATTGGGGGACTGTACGTCTATTCTTAACAAGCACAGTGACAGCTTCCTTTTAGATAGAAAGCGGGTTTTTTTGGATATGCAGAGATAAATTGCTAAAATGAAAATTTCTCAAACTCTTACTATTTAAAGCCAAATTATAGCTTGGAATGTTTACAAAATCTGACTGCATTGTTGTCTTCATTTTCAAAGCACCCTTTTGTACCATTTAACTCATAAGACAGAATTAAATTTTCCATCACAGAAAACCATCGTAAATAGATCGGAATAAAGAAGAAATTCGGCTGGAATATTATTGTGTCACTTTTGATTCAAGACCACAGACATACCTGGACATGGAACCTTCTCACACTTTTCTGTTTCACGCCCATTTCCTACACAGTTTTTCCCACCCATCTGTGGAATAGGAGAATTGCAGAGACGGATGCGGGTGATATTTCCTACTCCACAGGTAACTGAACAGGAAGACCAGGGAGACCAGTGACTCCAGCCACCATCTTGTCGTACTGTCAGAGAAAAGTGCAAAACTCAAGGAGACAGCCCACTCGCAGCACTAACAGAAACTCACTTCTGAAGTTAACCTTCTAATGAGCCTCTCACTACATTTGATGTATGTCCAATCTCTTTTCCATCACTGTCATTTACAAAGCCCAACATGGTAGCTCAGGCGTTCAAGTAAAGCTTTCTTAGGAATTTCTGTGACCAACATATGATTAAAATTGATGTTAGATATTTAACTTAAAAAATAAACTCATTCCAATGAAACAAACACTTGTTTAAAATGCACATTTGGACATCTAGCAGCTTCAGCTGTTAGATAATGTCATGGTGCTACATTAACCTCAGTATAGTAGGTACCAGCAACAGCATTAACTACACTTCTGGAATATGATCCCTCTAAGTGCCTTAAGTATAAAAGCAGTTTGATATTTTGCAAAAGTCTTCCATGATAATTGCATTCCTAAGCACAACTAAGCTAATGGAATGGGCCAGTAGCCACGAATGAATGGCAAATGTAAACGTGGCCCTGTATATCATAATTATGAATGTTGTCTCCAAACTGAATTCCAACAAGAGACTCCAGTTCATAATGCTGAAGAAAGGATCACTCACTATCTTTCTGTTTAACAGAGCTGAGCCCAAAATGAACATACCTATCAAATTGTCAGGAAAAAGGATGATTATTTGAAAGGGGGAAGATGACACAGAATCTAATCATAGCTACTTTAACTGTGCATATATGAGTGTTTAAGTACATACTGTCCCGACTAACCTTGGTTTTGCTTGTCCAAAGAAGCTTTTAAAAGGCAAGAAATTGTATTACTTACTGCGATGGTCACATTTCTTAAAGCTGCACATCCTTGTCTGGATGTGTGGACCTGTACATGCACTCCTGGTGACATCACATGACCGTCCTCGCATCTGAGTCCCAGAGCCACAGGTAACCGAGCACTTTGTCCAGTCTGACCACGGTGACCAGCCTTCCTCACTGTCATCAGCTGCAGAGCAAAAGGTAAGAAAAAGGGCTTAGTTTCGAAAGTTATTATCACTTCTCTTTTTCTGTAGAATATCGACTTCATCATTTAGATCTTTTCTACATTTGCTCTCCCGAGCTGCCACTGAAGTTAGGAAATTATGATTTAATATAATGAGAGGTTAGTCCAGATAAGAATTCTGAATCTTTATGAACTTGTGTGCTGTGTGTTTGCCCAAGGCACTGATCTCTAGAGGAAGAATACCTTATCTCTAGAATGGACTTAGTCAAAAACGTGAGTCCAGCTGCCTTTGACTTTAGAAGATAAGTCAGTATGATGAGATATGGCCCCACCGTTGAACACTAGATAACAGTGAACACGATTAAGAACACACTGTAAGAATATGCCCTACACTCTGAATGGGCAAAAAACTTTCTAAGTATATTACAATGCATTTTTATTTAGAACACCTAAGCAACCATTTTCTTTTGTAACAGACCTGTCTGGTACAAAGTGAAAAGTAATGAACCCACACTGAAGTCAATTAATCAGTGAAGTTCTTAAAACTATTGTCACTCCAAAGTCTAGTTCATGGCCTGTGATGCCGTCACAAATGTGAACCACACTGTCCAGGCAGTCCAGGTTTATATGTAAAGCAATACACCAAAAAGAGAATATAAGAGAAGAAATAAAACAGAGTAACAGAATGGCAGTAGAAAGGAAAATAATTTGCACTCAATAAATACTGCATCAAACTGCATAAAACTTTTGGTCTGAAACTTAAAAATAAGGAGCTAAGAAGACATCCTAACTTATGTTAGTCTGTTTTAGTTAGGCAGTAGGGAAAAGACACAGTAGGGGACAAACTAACCAAAATCAGAACATCCAGCCTTGGAAAACACAACTGGGGAGAAGGATGCTTTTAATATTTTGTGTCCAACATAGCTAAGCAGGTTATCAGCTTAATTCTAAGCAACCAGTAGAATCACTGAAGAGAGAGCAACTCTTCCAGAATATAACTTCAAGAAGCCAAGTTACTTCATCCGATCTTTGTTTACATAAACGTTTTATGTATGATCTTACCTGCCTTGACCTCTTACTTGTTTTGCCTTTTCCAAAACACTAGTAATGACTTTAAATATTGCCAAATACTTTCTCTCTGGCTAAATACTCACAGTGGGAGCAGACTGGGCAGCATTCACCTTCAACAAAAGATGGATCAGCACAGGAGACTGCTGGGCAGGTGATTTGATGGCACACAATTTTAGAATCCTACAAAGGCAAAGAAAATCAACTGACTTATGCTCAAATACAGAGGCAAATAAAGGTGGGCATCAGGGAAAGTTTCACATGTGGAAATTCTTTGATTTGTTCTATTTGCCATGGACAAGGAGACTACTTTTTATAAATATCAGTAAGTTCAGGACAAGATCTGAGTAAACATGACCTGACCTGCAAAGCTGAGCTGGATTAAATCTGCTATGCATTTCCACAGACAAGAAGACTGTTTTCAAAACCTTACCTGGCAGGTGCACTTGGTGCAGCTATCTACAATCCAGCTTTCATTATCTGCAAAGACACGACCATCTTGCCAGCAAACTGACTGGTTCTTCAGTGTTTTGTTAGGCCCAATCAATTCCCACATAATTTGGTTCTCTTCAGACTAGAAGATGAAGTAAATGAAAACAAATTGTGTACTTTGTAAGCAAACTGTTTTAACTAAACAAAACTGAGACACTACTGGATTTAATTCTTCCATTACAAATGTATATTTTCACATATTTCTGGTACATGAGGATGATCTCAAGTATCGCAATACTGCATAGCAGTTCTTCTAGTAATGGTACAAACAGAGTCACACAATATTAAGGGAAACCTTTTCTTAGGAGTTTTGCTTTCCTCTAGTATATCTTAACTTCAGGTGAGATTTTAGTCCTGAGACATATGGCGTAGTAATAAAATTCCTTCAGAAATAATTAACAGATTCAGAACAAAAAGAGGGGAGGATTTCTGTAAAATGTTGCCATCATACTTCAACTATGAAAATCCCATGCATTTACTTACAGTTTAGGTACCCTGTATGGCCACTTACTGATGTAATCATAAATGGTACAAGCACGGCAACAATGCTTTAACAGTACACAGGCAAGGTTGGGATCGCTAGCTTTCAATTTCCAAACCCGCAGTAACCTTTAGGAGGATTGACTTCCCCTGCGCACGAGTGCACGTGTGTGTGCTCTTTTAAATCCAGTCTGCTAAAACCAAGCCTTCATTAAAGTGAAGAACCACACAACAATGGAAACTGGACTCCTCTACATCATGTTGGTATACCAACAGGTATGCACATATAATACAGAGATCGCTATTAACTGCCTCTGGTGTAAAAGCAAGAGGGAAAGAGCACTGCACAGCAGGCCTCTCTCAGTTTTTCAGACTTACAGGTACCTACCACTTTTTGGAGGTTATCAGCTAAGTTGTTCACCACAATGCGCAGGCCAGTGAGCTCCGTGAACATTGATCCCAGCTCCTCACAGGAGCGGTCACAGAACTCGGCCTTTCCTGGTTTCTCACCCACGTACTCGGTTGTGACCGCAGGGCTCAAGTGAAGGATTTCAGTGCTCTCATTGATGGTGTTCACTTCAGCTGGTAGCAAGAGAAGGAAAGGGAAGAGCAGCATATACAAAGTTCTTCCACAGATTATAGATTCCTGCTGAAATCACAGATTGGCACCCATGGGTAGGATTTAAACACATCTATTTTGGCACAGCTTCATGCTTATTATACCCATGAATAAAAGAGAGGGGTTAGATGTCAGCTGGTTCCAATTATAGGCTTTCTTTTTTCAAAATTAAGAGCCAAGCTGTGTCTCACGTGGCCCTCATTTTAAAACTGTTGGCACTGCAACACATTCATTTATGCAGAAGGCTAACAAAAGAACACAGTATCAAAAAAAACCAAAACATTTTATCTACTCAAAAGACATGAAAGGTTTTGGATTTTTTCATGACCTATCACGTTTTTTTGATGCAGAGAAAAAGGCAGGAGAAAGAGTTTTCTTGCAGAAAGTTATTGTCCTTGTTCCATCCATAAACTCCATGGTGACTTGTATCAAGTTTGGATTATGCATTATGCAGTTTATATCAGACTTTGGGCTGCTCTATATTGCACTGCCTGGTGTTAAGCTGAGAGGAGCTCTTACAATAATAGTTTAATTCTGAAGCAAAATGGAAGTCAAGCTAAGATCAGACAGAATATTTGATTTGTCACTCAAAACACTCCTCCAACAGGCAAACTGTAATTAAAATAGGACTTTGCATGCACTATATAGGGAGAACTGGACATGTTCTAATACTATTTAAAAAGACATCCCTGTCTACATCAAATTTCTGAAAAATAGTACCACAGAAAACATAATTTTTAATTAATAAAAAAAGCACATAGATAACTAAATAAAACAAGTCTGTGTTCTGTTGTACACTCAAATTTGGTATCAGCTATACAGAAATCTGCACTGCCCTGTCTCTCAGTAAAGACTTATTTCCAGATTTAGTGATTTGGAATGGCTCAAGGTTACCAAAGGCAAAAGGCAAGCAAAGGATATGGCAATTTAAAAAGAAAGAATCGGCACAGGAATGTGTGCCATAAAACACATGATTCAAAACACCCTAATACCATTTTGTGTTGACAAGTCACAGAGGGTGGTAATCTCCAAAAATTTTAAGGGCTTGATTTGGTGCTCTACCATGAAATGTAAAGTGCATATTTAAATAAAAAAGGAAATGAAAATGGGAGCAAAGTACTCTTCATTCATTTAGAAGGCTAGAAATAAAAGAACAAAGGACTAACCCATAATATGACATTAAATTATTACTTCTCAACCATAGTTAAAATTATTGGCTTGATGTGCTTTTAAACTAGCTATGAAGCATCTACCACTAGCCAAGGTCAACAAAAAATTATTCGCAGTTTTCCAAAGTTGAAATAATTGTCCAGCTTCATTTACAGGATGGGAGAAAACCACATAGCAGACCAGAATTCTGTGTCATAACAGTTTGCTTCAGCTGCTTTTTGATTACCTGGAATGAATGCAATTTTCCTACCACATTGAAACACTAGATTTCTCAGATCCTCCCATAGCACTTCTCAGATCATTAGTTTCGTATTTTTCAAGCCAACATGGAGTGTGCCTTGACCGGAACATTCTGAGGACATTAATAAAGCTGCAATCTCAGCAGGAAACATAAACCAAAACTATGTTAGAAGAACTAAATCCACACTTCCTACTGGTACTTGGCAGTGACTGAAATAAGATGCCTGAGGATCACTGGGAAATCAGTTCTCTGCTGCTGGCTTCCTGCTAATTTCCTAAGAACCACATGATTATCTTTAAAATGAGAAACCAGAAGAGCAAAATTTGAATCCTTTCACATATGCAGATGACATTCTGTTGATATAGCCCAAGAAGGGATTTTATTGATGTTTTTAGGCATGTTTTTGTCATCTCTCCTATCCAGTGCTGTATATACATCCTGCCTAAAGGATTTGCAGCCACCACACTACAGACATACTTTCCTACCCTCAACCCAACAGCAATCCCAAGCTACCATTTCACCATACCTCACATTCTCATATTAGGATTAGAGATACATTGGAAAAACACAGTCCTGTCCCGTTTTTGTGCCCTCAAAGCTGAGGGCACTTTATTGGTAACATCTGCTTTGCTGTTATGGGACATTCACACATACACATGGCACCTTTGTGCCCGTACCTCAGTTCAACGAGTGGGCCATCAAAATGGGGAAATATGTACCTTGTGGTCAGTAACATAGCACACATTTTTTTCACCTGTGGTAACTGTCACAAGCAGTGTCCCTCAAGGTTCAAAACTGGGCCCAGTATCATTTAACTCATTCATCAATGACTTGGATGAAGAGGCAAATGTCTTCTCAACAAGTCTGCTGAGGACACAAAGCTAGGAAGAGTGGCTGATACCCCAGAGAACAGTGCAGCCCTTCAGAGGGACGTCAACACTTCAGAGAGATGGACAGAGAAGAACTGTCCTGCCATGTGCCCAGCCCTGGTGAGGCTACATCTGGAGTGCTGTGTCCAGTTCTGGGCTCATCAGTACAAAAGAGACATGGAGCTCCTGAAGCAGATCCAGCAGAGGGCTACAAAGATAATTAAGGGACTCAAGCATCTCCCTTACAAGGACAGGCTGAGGGAGCTGAGCCTGTTGTCTTATGAGGACATGGCTGAGAGGGACCTCATCAATGTCTATAAGTATCTATAAGGTTGGTGTCAAGAGGATGGAGCCAGGCTCTTCTCGGCAGTGCCAAGCAATAGGACAAGAGGCAGCAGGCAGAAACAGATGCACAGGAAGTTCCACTGGGATATGAAGAAGAACAACTTTATTGTGCAGGTGACTGTGAACTGGAACAGATTGCCCAGAGAGGTGGAGGTGCCTCCCTCACTGGAGATACTCCATGTGCTTTAGGATGACCCTGATGAAGCAAGGACATTGGACTAGAAGACCCACTGTGGTGACTTCCAACCTTACCCATTCTTGATTCTGTAATTAAGCTGGATAGGAAATGTCAGAAAATCAGACATGCACATAACAATCCTCTCAAGTAATTTTGATGGCCTTAAGCCAGTGTGCTATTAGCTCTCTTTCATTGCTGCACAAGAAATTTCCATCTTGTAATGTTTTCTTGGTGTTGCAAAGCAGAAGTAAAAATACTGCTAATTGAACTATTTGCTAAATACTTTCCAGGAAGGATAAAACAAAAAGCCCAAATCTTTACTAGTCCTGAAAATTCAGTAGTTCACAGATGTGATAAAAAATACATTAAGAAAATATTATCTATTGGTTATAGCTGCAACAGCTGAACGGTATAAGAATTCCTCCTAAGGTATGTATCAGAACTCAAATTATTCTTTTAGGCTCCCATAGGCTACATCTTCCTAGTAAAAGTATAGTAACATCCCATTTCTGTTTAATGATATTTCAAAACTTTTGGTCACACTATTTCCCTTTGTGGTAATCAACCAATATTAATATAAACAATTTGTAGACATCAACTTCCATTGGCTTTCCTGTTGCAATCCACCTACACCTAGGGGTCCCATCCACTTGACTGAGACTCTTTTGCCTCTGACTGCTGAATGTGTCCCCAAATTTCTACCTTGACTTCTAGGATTTTTGTTTCCACAGATAACTGTCAAAGGATATCTTAACTGTATCCTTCATGAAACCATCCTTTTATTCAGATCACAATTAGACCTAAATTTTCCCACAGCACTTCTGGTTCTTAAGCATTTACTTCTACTAACAAAGCTGAAAACTGGTAATCAGTAGATCTGAGTAATTTCTGAGTACAGAAAGCAGCTTGGCTGGGAAAGATGACAGTCACCCATATGAGGGCATGTCTTCTTGCCTGTGCCATCCAAGGCACACTTCCATTCTAGCCCACTTGACTCATTTCGAACACACCATCACACTTGTGACTAAGATCCTGCACCAGGACCCACCTCTAAAACATATGAAATAAGCAAGACTCTTTATCAACATTTAAAAACCAACTAGAGAGCTCAGTTAATTTTTCTAGGCACACACACTCCTATAGACACACATATATATACCTATACATAAACACATTTCTCTACCTTCTAGAGTCCTTTTATTACAAAATCTCAATACTCCATCTCCCTTTGAAGGAGACAGGACCTGCTATGGGTTAATTTCTGTGTTTTGCATAAACAAGATAAAAAATTGAGCTCAGTCTGCTTAACTGATTGGCTCTCTGCAACGTTTTAACAAATTGACAGAAATCATCGCACTTTGGACAGCAGGAGTTTCAAACAAAACCCTGAAGTCCTGGGTGGCTTATGCACCCACCACATTCCTCTGATAGATTCAGTTACCTTGGATTCTTGTCAACTACAGATACTGGGAAGTAAAATAGACAGAATCTCCCAGGAACTCGAGTACAAACCTTAGTGCATACTTGATAATTTCAAGAGGAATCCAATACACTCCTACACACAAAGTGCTCCCTCCTGGTGAGATCAGCCTGTCATATACATGCTTTCCATATCTCTTCCTCTTATTTCTTATTTTCCTGAGATTGTTTTGAATAACAGTACTTTGGGATTCAAACCCAAAGCCTCCTTCAGTCAATGAAGTTATTGTCAAGGAATTCAGTGTCTCTAAGACTGGTAGACTAGTTCATGCGCCCACTGCCAGTCAGAAGCAGAATTTAGAAGCAACATTACTTGTCTCGTGCCCAAAGAATCACAGAAAACTCATTGAAGAATGTAGATATTTTTATACATGTGCTTTTTTTCCTTCTATTTCTCTTAATTTCTTGCTCGACAAGTTTTCTCTCAAAAACAAGAGTCTCAGAGTTGTAAACCTAAGCAACATGGACTAAAATAGTAGGCTAGAGAGTAGAAATGGTATCTCAAGATAGCTAAAAATATGCTTCTATTACCACCACAAAGCAATTCATTCTCTTTTTCATTTCAAAGGGATCAGTTTTAGGATAATATGTTACCACTGACATTTCTAATAATCAGTCATCTGAACAGTATAATAAGATTTAAAAAAGCCTTACTTGACTGGCTTCTCTGGCATCCTTTTTTACGCAGAACATCCTCTATTGAAGTATCAAAGATTAACTGAATATTTTGCAAAAGACCCTGTAATAATAATTTAAAAAACAATTAAAAACAGTACAATCAATTTGGGAGTAACTGATAAGTGACCTGTTTCATTTCCATGCTGCTGACTGGATTCAGCCATAAGTAAATATATTAAAAACAATCTACAAGGCATTAAACCTGACATACACAGAAAAAAAGTATTTGTGGTTCTGTTATATAAAATTTCAGTATTATAAGCAACAAAACTAGGTATGTTCTGAAATAAGTCCTAATAAAAGTTATTAATCTGCTATGAGCTCAAATCTCCATTTTCATAGTGAATTTTTAGACTCGTTCTACAAGACATTAATCATGAGGTCAGAGCCAACTTTCCTTCACCGTTGCACTTCCATCCTTAGCCAGTTATTCCCAGGCACTATTCATTGCTTCCTCAGTTGTGCTGACACTACCCTGAGACAACACTATAAAACCAGACTGTATCTATTTCACTTAGAAAAAAAACTCCAGAAAAAAAACCCTAAAAAACAGATTGTTTCAGCAACCAACTTAACAGTACAGCTTCAGAAACAATTCTATGAGCACAACTGATGGAGAAACTTAGTCATAGAAGCTGTGGCCAACAGCTTCTGATGTCCTTGCCACAACTGGTCACCCCAAGGAACCACTCCAGCATGTCATGCATTGGCTGAAAACTAGATGGCACAATATGATGAGAAAGAAAGCATTTTTGAAATTTTTGAAGCCATGAGTTCAAGTTTGATTTCAGCAGTCAGTGAAAAGATGGCATCCTTAAAGCACTTGGGCCAGATCACATCACTATATGAGGCGGAAGGTAACTTTCATTTAACAGGAAAACCAGAAAGTTTACAATTGCTTCATTTTAAATGCTTTCCACAAAAAACCAAAAATCTCATTTACAGAACCAATAAATACATTTTATTCTTTTTTTTTTTTTTTTTACATTTTTGGTTTTTAATTTAAATTGAAATGAAATTTTCAAAATGGCAAACCGGGATGTTCTGTTAGGGAATGGACCAACACCACATACTTCTGTTCAACTAAAAATTCATTTTTTTCTTCTTCTTCTTTCAAATAAGAAATAAAAATATTGATGAGCTCTTATGATTAGAATAGATAGATTTCAATGGAAAAAGAGTTCTTCAAAAATTTTCCAAAGAATTCTACAAATCACCACAAAAATGCAATAAATACAATATGTCTAGGAGTCTTACATCTGGAAAATAAAATGGAAGGTTGAATAGGAAAGGCCAAAAATTGGTTTTGCACACTTTTCCTGGAATTTGACTTTGCTTTACCAGTCCTTTGCTTTCAGGAACCCCAAATTCACAGGGTAGAGACCCAGCAATTAATAAAAACACACTCTGAAGACAAAGTCTGCTTGAGAACAGCTGTGACCCCACCAAATCCAGGAGGTGCTAGAAAAAGACTGCACCTATTGCATCTTCTCAAACTACTTGCAGTTACCTTCTTACCTCACCAGAGCTTCTGCAGGTCACCTACCCTGAAATGATTCTCCCGAATGGATCCTTTTGCCACGTACAGTCTGCTGTTCTCTGCTTTCAGCTGTTCATAGAAAGGCTCCTCCAGGATGAAGCTGTCAATAAGGTCACAGCCAACATAGAGGTTGTAGTTTTCCCCTGTTATTTGCATGGTGAGGTTCTTCCACTGTGAGTCAGCAAGGTCCACATCTTCCAGGGAAATCACGTTCTGGAAGCCATCCACCCAATAGATAAGGTCCAGGGTGTTGGCCCGGCCATTGGAAATGATCTCAAACTGCCTCTCACTGATGCCAGGACCCTCTAAAGCAAGGATAGTGCCTCTGGATTGCCTGTCCTGCCTCAGGGTGGCAGACAGGATAAAGCCCTCATTCTGTCGTATTAGTCTGACAATCTTTTTTAATTTCTCTGGTTTGCATGGAGGTATATGGTCAAACCGAATGAAACGATATGCTGGGACAGTGGGGTCTGGACCCCGAAACACTTTTGCTCCAACTGTCTTTCGGTTTATGTTACTGACTTGAAGTAAATCAAAGGTAGTCTCCTCTTCCTTGTCACCATCTGAAAAAAGTTAACAGTGTGTGACAATGTGTCTACAAGTTTTACAAGAAACAACTCTGCACATTATACTCAGTAACTGCAATCATATGACAGATGAAAGGACCAGCAGAGTAAACCCAGTACTTTCATAATTCCACAAACAGAACTTTTCTACTAGCATGCAAGTGAATCGTATTTTCTACCTGTCATTTTCATCTACATGACAATTCTCTCCTTCTCTAAGTACAGACAAAAATACTTTTGACTATATAATCAAACATGTGGCTTTGTATTTTATAGCACTATATAGTATATATTTGTAAATATATATACACGCTGCACACCATGTATATGCCTACACATGGATGCATGCAGTAATTTATTCATTAAGTATTTTTAATATATATGAATGGATAAGGAAGCTGGGGCAATTTCTATATTTTGACTATCAGCTAATAAAAATTAAATTATGGAAATCCATGTGGCTACATGACAACAGGAAGCAAGGGATTTGCTTTTTAAAGATTCCAACCAAGAAGTCAGATGTAAATGAGGATCTGGCACTGTGCCAATTTGCATTCTACTTATATTTGGTCTGTAGATGTCTATTTCTCTACCTCTGTCTTTTTAAAACGTTTATGCTACTCAGTAATTCTGTTATGTTGCTTTCACCATACATTTCCACTGCACAGAAAAGTATAATAATAATTATTTCTGAGACTATATACATTTTGATCAATAATTTTTAAAGACAGCAATTTTTTGATATTTATTGAGGAATCTTCATTTAGCATTTGTAAGATACATCTACAAAAATAATCCAAGCACTTCTAAAAAAATCCTTTATGATTACTTTGCCCATTGTAGCTCAGGTAAGCCAACATTTTATACCAACTTTTAGCTTTGAAAGTTACTCTATGTCTAGTTAAGAAGTGTCAGAACTTACTCTGAGCATTTGAGGAAACCCACAGGCTTATCAAGACAGCAAGCCACAACAGCCTTCTCCTCTGCAGCATTACTCCTATGAATAAACCAAAACGTAGTAAGAATTAGAGAAATAATATTTATCAACTGCAAATATTTTAATTTACCTCATGAAATGCCATAAACAGCAACTATATGTATAAAATCTTGTCTGATTCTTGTAACAGTAATTCTGGGACTATTCTTGATGCTCAAAATAAAACATGACATCAAGTGAAGGGAAAAGGAACTATGGATGATAAAGCTCCATTTTATCTAAATGCCTTTAATTAAAAAAAAAAAAAAAGAAAGAAAATATACACTATTATTTTCTCCACAAAATTTCGGTAGCTGGGAGAGACCAGATGATACTACAGGAGATACAGCATATTGCTAGCTATACCTTTACTTTGGAGCACAAAATTCAGCTAAAAATCCTTGTAGGATAATGGGATCTCACTAGATGTTGGTTCTGAGTAACAGGGGTTCTTTTCAGTACCAGCATAAAAACTTCTCTTTCTTGTGTGTGTGTATATATATATATATATATAATTCATTCATTCATGCAGTTCTCCATACCCATCCATAGCTGGATAAAATGACTTTTAACGTGATGCCGTTTCTGCCGTCTGGCACTATGCAGTTATAAGCCACATAATTGCATTTCCATATGTGTCTGCACTCTCAATGAATGGAGCAGAAGCATTCCCCGGAATGTGCAGGCATCCAGTCCTCCGAGTACAGCCAAATCACTTCAGCACTGCCAACTCCACACATTTTTGTACGGACTCAAGGATACCGCCACCTCTTACTGTCTGCACTCTTTGTCCTACGGGGAACCCTTATTACCCGTCACCCCGTGGGTACCACCACTACACCCAACTACCGCCAGGCGCCAGGGACGCCTCCCTCCCCTCTCGCACTCAGCGGTTCCCCGCGGGTCCCTGCCCGGACGGGGGGCACGGAGGCGGGCAGGGCTGCTGCGGGCAGCGGGGGCAGGTACCGCACACCGCCCCCGGCCCCCTGCCCCGCGGCCGCTCCCTTCATCCCGTGCCTCCCGAACACCCGCAGGGGCGGCAGCGCCGGCGGCCCCCGTCGAACTCCGACCGGGCGTCGGGCGGAGCAGCCCCCGCCGCCTTCCCCAGCCCCGCTGGGCGGCAGCTGCACCCCAAGGAGCTTCGCGGCGGGGCACGGCACCTCCCGCCTTGCGCCTCACCTGGGATGGGGGAGCCGACGCTGCGCTGGGGCTCTGCCGGGGTGAGGCCGCTGGGGAGTGGAGCGCGATGCAATGCGATGTGATGTGACGCGACGCGATGCGATGCGATGCGATGCGATGCGATACTACCGCCGTCGCAAGTCCCTCCGCGGCCCCGCACCCCGCGCCGCAGCCTTTATGGTCTGCGGGCCGGGCTCCGCTGTCAATCAGCGGCGCCGGGACGCGCCCCAGGCTCGCTCCTCCGCGGCGGTGACATAACCCCCCCGCTGCCCCCTCCCCACCTCGCCTACCTGCGGGGCCATCGCGGGCCCGGGCCCGCCCTCGGCGGGCGGTGCAGGGGCGGTGCGGGAGGCCGGCAGAGCTGCCGTAGCCTCCCCCCGGGCAGCGGAGCGGCGCGGAGGGGCGGGAGCGGCGGCCGAGCGCCCGTCGTGCGGCGGGGGCCCGAGTGGGGCCGCCTCGGCGCGGAGCAGCCCCCGGGAGGCGGCTCCAGGGCCCCGGTAGCGGGGACATGAGCGCGGCCGGGACCCGCCGTCGGGCCGTCCCGAGACCGGTTCCCACGGGCAGGAAGAGCGTCCTCGGCCCCTCCGGACTCATCTGGCTCCCCGGGGGCTTAGCGGCACCCGGTCGGCTGAGAGCTCGGTGCTTCTGCCGCCACCGTGGCAAAACCCGGCTTTCCAGAGGGCTCGATTCCCTATGACTTTTATCCTTTTTATTTTTAAATTGCACAGCTGCCGAAATAAACACAACCCCACGCAGTGCTACAGGCTGAGCACAGAGTGGCTGGAGAGTAGTCAGGCAGAAAAGGACCTGGGAGTTTGGATTGACAAGAAGCTGAACATGAGCCAGCAGTATGCCCAGGTGGCCAAGAAGGCCAGTGGCATCCTGGCTATGCCAATGGCATCCATCAGGAACAGTGTGGCCAGCAGGACCAGGGAAATGATTCTTCCCCTGTACTCAGCACTGGTGAGGGCACACCTGGAGTACTGTGTCCAGTTCTGGGCCCCTCAGTTCAAGAAAGACATCGAGGTGCTGGAGCAGGTCCAGAGAAGAGCAACCAGGCTGGTGAAGGGACTGAAACACAAGTTTTATGAGGAGAGGCTGAGGGAGCTGGGGTTGTTTAGCCTGGAGAAGAGGAGGCTCAGGGGAGACCTCATCACTCTCTGCAACTACATGAAAGGAGGTTGTAGCCAGATGGGGGTTGGTCTCTTCTCCCAGGCAACTATCAGTAAGAGAGAGGGCATGGTCTTAAGCTGTGTCAGGGGAGGTTTAGGTTAGATATTAGGAAGAAATTCTTTACAGAGAGGGTAATCAGGCACTGGAATGGACTGCTCAGGGAAGTGGTGGATTCACCGTGCCCGGAGGTTTTTAAGAAGAGATTGGATGTGGCACTTAGTGCCATGGTCTAGTAACTGTGGTGGTAGTGGATCAAGGGTTGGACTTGATCTCAGAGGTCTATTCCAACCCAGCTGATTCTATGATTCTATGAAAGGCAAGACTTGGCCCTGTCACCTCCCTCGCTCCATTGGTAAAGTGCTCAGTGGAGGTCATCAGTCAGCAGCTCCTCAAGTGAGACTAGCACCTTAGTCATGCTGTTCTCCACAAGAAGCACCATCTTCTTTGATGCCAAGGAAGGTGTTCTGGACTTACTGACGCATGCTTCTCTTGGAGAGTGCCTTGCTTCAGGGTAATGCAAGTGGCACACGAGAAACTTAACTACTGGGCTGATCCCACTCACACTGGGAGGACTGGGAAGTATCTCCAAAATCAAGCACTCCAATAACAACTCTTGAGTTAAATGGTCACCATACTGAGAGGTAGCCAGCACAGCTGCCAGCACTATGCTGTGCATGGAACAGGAGAAGGGATCCCTGTGGCGGGTCCACAGAACCTGACCTGATATGTGGAAACATTTCAGAAGTCAAACGAGAAGACCAGGATCCCATCTGCTGAGTCCTGAACTGGGATTGCAGAATATCTATGGAAGGATCCTTCAGCAAATTTAAAGAGGCATGGATTTGGCTCATTTGCCCTCAGAATCCAAGAAATGGAGCCCTGCCAGATGTATAGGTGGACAAACTTCACTAATGTTAACACACACAAATAAAAAAAAAGGAAAAAAGAAAGAGCATAGGAAGTCACCAACTTTGCTCATCACAATTTGAAATTCCAGTAGAAAAAGTTGTTGACGTTTCAGAACTCAGAAGACTTCAAAAGTTTCAATCTGTCACTAGAGCAGAAAATGCCAACACAAGCACTGCTCCCATTCCTTTTGCCATGGAAGCTCCTTCCAACTTGGCTGGCCTTGGCCCTGCAAGGTAGCAGGAGCCAAGGAGCCTTCCGCTTTCTCACAGGGTCCAGGAGACGGAGCCAAGCTAGGAGGGAGAGGGCATTTTGTCTTCCCAAGACATTTGGTTTTCAGTTTTGCAAAACCTCAAGAATTTTAAAAAATGGTTAATGATGTTCACAAAACCTCAAATTCTACTGAGTTTACTCATTGCTCCTGCTATATTAAGACTTAGCCTTTATATCTATATATGTAGCTGTATGGTGTGTTTTCCACAAGACTTTGAACAGCGCTGGCACAACTCTCATCAAGAAGCTGCTCTGGGATTGTAGTTGGAGAAGAGTGTGCAGCAAAGTGTTTAAGAGACCAAGAAGGTATCTTTGAGACAGTGTGGTGTATTATTTATACATTCATATGAGAAGCTTTTTTACATTTTTAAGTCAGTAAAATGATGATAAAGAGACATTTTATGGTGACTGCTTTTAACCAGCTACCTCATAACAAAACTCATTTCCATCTCTGTGGATGTTACAGGAATGAAGGATTGATAGCATATTGTTTCAAGCTTATTTGTTTATGTATAGGACCTTTGAGAGGACAGAATTGGTTGTGTTCTTTCCATGACTGGGAAAATGCTCACTGCTCACTTTCCTCTGGCAATCTCGGAAGAGGTAATAATCTTCTTTCCAAGATTCCTGATGGAAAGTCTCAAAGAAACAAATATGCACTTTACTTTCCTCATCTAGCCAATCAATGTACACATGCAAACATTGGAATTACATTTACATTTCTCAATCTACCTGATTTTTCAGTTCAATGTGAAACTGAATAATGGTAATTAGAGAGATTTTTATATAGTCAGATTTACTAATGTTTAGGAACACAACTGAGGTAACAGTAGATCTCATACTAATGTTTTTCTGTACTGTTTTACTTTCTACTGTATTTTGCTTCAGACTGGCACATCAGACATGAGCAGAGCTCCTTAACTTCTCATTTCTTTATGCACCTCCCTTTGCCTTTTTCATTCTACTGTTTTCCTCCCGCACCAGCCCTAGGGGCCTTCCATGTTGGATCATGTAAGCATAGTGCAAGGTGACATGCAATACTGAAAATCAGTATGGGAATGTCTTGACTGTGGTATGGCACTATCTCAGAAAGAGCTGTGATTTGATGGACGTCCACCAAATATTCCATGGTTTTGTCTAGGAGTTATCACTGACATTCTGACTTAGCTTGACTTCAGGCAAGGCTTGAACTCCCCTACATTAGAAGAAATCCCAATAAAGTGGAATATGCTATACATGCTAAAAATTCTGGTATACTTCTTTTCTGATAAAATTGAACCTTCATGCTTTTGGCATGATCCAAAAGACAAATTCAGTGACTTTTGCTGAGTGAAATTCTTATCAATTTTTTTTTTCCTTTTCTCACAAAAGCATCCCCACTGTTAGAAGTAAATTCTTCCCTAAAATTTTTAAGACAGCAAAAAATACCTGCAGGATAAAGAAATGTAACAAGAGATTTTTATTGCAGTGCTGAGTGCACATTTGAGTCCCATTTTCAGCACTGGGTGCATCCCTACGTCACATTGGACCCAAAGGGCACACCGGCTGTTTGAAAACCGCGCTTTTTGTACCTTTTCGGTTACATCAGCTGTTACATATTCGTTTACTGTTGGTTGGTTGCCTTAAAAGGTAATTTCTCTACTTTGGAAGGGGGTGTTACTTTTTGGCTGATGCAACATACCCTCCCCTGGGCTCATACAGGGAGGTTTTGCATCATCCCCTTTTGGTCTTGTGCAAGGGGTGGAGGGGGTCCCTCTGTGTATCCACATGACAGAGAGGGATACATTTTTATTTATAATTTGTTCCCTGTTCCCGACTGCGAAAGGTTCCCTGGTGTTAGGTCCAGACAGGACCCTTCACCTTACAGCTTCTATGGTACGCCTGTAAGTAAACACAAAAATAGTTCTTTTGTTAGTATCTTCTGTCCATTTTATTTTGCTTGTAATGAAACCGTTTTTTAATTTCTCACACCACTAATTGAAATGGATCTAATTGCATGAACACGGTGAGGAGTCCTTCAGGTTTTATCCTTCAGTCCTGGATGTTCACCTGATGCTGATAAACATTCTTTCTGAAATGCTGTCCCACAGTCCTGAAGACTTTTTCATTTTCTTCTTCCTGTGGTGAAGTTGGATTCTCATAATTCACTGTAGCGATGACCCAAAACTGAAACCGATGACTTGAGATGAGCATGTGACCCAGTCATTCAGTTTTTTCAATGAGCTTGTAGGGGCAGGGAGAGAGACCTGGGTGTTTCCTCAGACAACACGTAAGTACTCCCACTAAATGCAAATTTTAAGTCCTGGAATAGAATACACAAGGGAGAGTGAATTCATCTATGATAAAGGAGAAAGTTATTTTTGACAAAGCTTTATGTATGCTTTAGTTTAAGTTCTGGTGCTGGTTAAAAATGGGCATCATAATCAGGTATTTAGTTTTCTGCTTTTTGATTCAGAGGGAGAAGTACTTTGTTTTGCTGGTTTTTTTTAAACCTTCCTAAAGTAATTTCCAGGTATAAAATATATCCAGATTCCAGGTATAAAATATATGCAAAATGCCAACACATTCTGTCAGAACAAATGGCAATAGGCTGCACAAGCACCAGTTGGTATACTCTTACAACATTCTTGTCAAAGAGGGAAGTCTTGCTACCACCCATTTAAAAACTTCATCTTTACTCAACAAAGTGTTGTACACAAAAGCTTGTGCAGTGATTTTGGCAGGACAACTTTGAGTTTAAAGCTAAGTGCATGTTTAAGTGTTTTGCTAAATTGGTTCCTACATGATTTAACTGGTGTCACACAGGAACTTACGGAAAGAGCCGTAAGTGGAACCCAAGCTTTCCAACTCATGGCTGGAAACTTTAATCTGGAAACACTTTTTTCCCTGTTCTTACAGTACATATGACAAAGCAAATATCCATCTACAAACAGTTAACTTTGTCGTTAACCATTTTACAGAATTTCTGTATTCTTTCCCCACATGTAAGCCTCAACATATTAGGACTGCCAAGTATTTTCAGTCTCCAAAAAGGAACATTCCCCTACCAAGTACAATGCAAATGAGCACTGAAAATGTTCAGTAAATCCCACGTTGTTGCTCTAGATTCCCAAAAAACCCTTTTACCAGATTCAGAACAGATATATTACCCAAAGACCTGCTTTTATTGCAACATTTTTACATAGTTTCACATTCTATTACAGAAGTATTGATATTTTTAATTATAAAAGAACACATCACTACAGCACTGACTTTTAAACAACAAAGACTATCCTTATTATCAAGTCTGTAGTACTGTAATTTTTATTTTAGTTTTAGTACTCTGCTTTTTGTCTGTCAAATGGGATTTGGTCTTTTGTATTTATATATGTTCAGAGGCAACCCAAATCTCAAAGCTTTTAGATTAATTGGATTCAATCCTTATTTAGAAGTAAAACATACTGAAATGGATGGTAGTTTTAGCAGAGGCGCAAAAGAATACAACTACAAATTATAACCTGAGTGATCCAGCTGGATTCTAAAAGTTGTTCAAGGAACCAGATACCATTCATTTCAGAAGGAGATAGAGCCAAACTACTTTTTAAGGCTTGGTCCTGGTTTGTTTTTATTTAGTCAAGTAAAATAAAATAATATGCTTACTGAGAGCTTAACAAGTTATACCAAATGTTTGAACGATCTCAGTCTAAAAAAGAATTTTTTTATTGCAATGAGACCCTCATTTTTGTTTGGCCAGTATCATGATGGGTCCTTGCCTTACCTGAACAACTGCCATGTGAAATGTGGGTTATTCCCACTGCTGCGTGTGTTGACTGCTGAGGGGGCCCATTCTGAGGGGACTGAGGTGCAAACATTGGAACCCCTTTCCTTGGCAGACACGCCGTCTCATGCCCGACAGTGCTGCCTCTGCAATGTTTTCTTCCCCATCCCAACAAGGGCCCTGGGCCCTTGATCCCCATTTTTCTATACGTACAGCAGGGTGGCTAGCTGACAGCAAAGTATGGACTCACCAGGTAGTGTCTCTCTGAAACATGGGATTCATGGAGTTTGACGAGATCAGGAGGCACAACTGGACAGAGAAACTGAATGAATGAAATTTCCAACAGGCCAAGAAAAAAAAAAACAACACTCAAAAGAATTGAAATTGATTGCAAAAAATGTGAAAGGCCACAGAGAACAGTCTGGGAGTTTGGTATCTCTCCATATATTCAAAACTCCCACAGATGGAGTCATGAGTCCCACAGGATGAAGTGAAGAGATGAAAGAAGGCAATTCATGAAACTACTACAGCTGGCTGTGTGTCTCTAACTGGGAGAAAGAATGTCACTGAGCTGTGGCCTGATAATGATGAAGATTAAAGCTGAACAAATAATTCCCATATTATTTTTTTAATCTAATATGTGTTTTGCCTCTTTTTCCCCTCATAAGAACATCCACACTCAGACCACAGCTTCCCCCAGCACATTAGTTATTCGGGTGTGCTCATATTGCATTGTTGATAAATGTTTAAAATCCAAATCATCTTGCTTAGCTGTGAATGGTCAGAGGAGTCAGATGGCACCATTTCAGCTCCACAGTTAGCACACCATCACTTCCAAACAAATACTTGGCCATATGTATTAAAAGGGGGCCTTTTATGGTACCTGTGCTTGTAAGCATCCATTTTGCTCTGAAATGGCTCTGAAAGACACCATTCACACAGAACTAAGTAATTTTGACCTCTCCTCTGACGTAGTTCAAAGGTGAAGAAAGTCAGTTTTGCTCTTATGTTCTGTGTTCCACTGGTACTCTTGGAAAGTGAAAAGGGAGCAATTTGCTCTGATGATAACCACAGACTACTCAATTTGGTGTAGTCATATAATGAAATGCTGGAAAAATATTTCTTACAGCATACACCAGAAACAAAGACGTGTATCTTGACATATAGACTTGCCACTTCTTGCCTTTAGTTTATTTATTTATTTGTTATTAGTTCTATGTTTTTCTCTATTCAAGTTGTAATTGGTTTCACGTCAATGACTAGACTTTAAGGAAACTGCAATTTGTTCCCTTTCCTACAAAACATTTGTTTGTTCCTCTTTCTGTGCTTATTCTCTGGCAATAAAAAATGATAAGCTAAACAAGACTGATATAATTCAACCTGTGCACGGTTTACTGATATTAGTATTTTTACTTGTTTACTTACCTTACAGGAATGAACTGCATTTCTCCTGCAATACTTTCTTAACATTACATCACTTTCCTTTCCATGAATGCTTGCATGATGTGTTGGAAACAGGGGCATGGGAATGGACTGATACTCAGTCAAATGAAGACAGACATTAGTATTCATTATTGTCTTGCATTTATTTAGTTATTTTATGTTGTGATAATGTTTACTTCTATGAAACAACCGAAGAACAAAGCTGGTTCTAGTTCAAGAAAAGCTCTGTTGAGCATAAAGCTTCTAATTTTTCTCTCAACTAACCATACACTGCATCTTAAATTTGCATGGCAATTTACATGATTCACAACATTAAGGAAAAGAGAAGGAGCTGATGATTGTGGCATTTCTGCAATTGTATGAATGTTTCTGCAGAGGTGGGGACGAGCCTGTGTGCATGTCACTGGTGGTGGAATCCAACATGTTGGTGAGGTTTGCATGATGTTCTGTCACTGCATTTCTGAAAGCATAAGTGTGTGACTGCTCAAAGACGCGTCCTTTGTCGCATTATCCCTGTAAGCTACGTGTGTTACGCTAGATTGACGATGCACAAATTCAGATCCAGCTTGGGTAAAAATATGTAGCTTTACATCTCTTTGGTTTGGTTAAATATATTCTATGTGTTAATCCTGTCATCAGACACCCTTTGTTCAAATACAGCAGAATGTCTTTTATTTGCCTTTAATTTGAATTTAATACATTTTTCTTAAAAAAAAAAAGCAAACAAGCCAATTATTCACTTAATTTGAATTTTGCTTACTGTTGTTCCTCATTTTTCTGCCCCCACTCACAGGTCTAACCCCTCGCATATTTACAGAACTCCATCCAAAAACCATCTAGAAACCAGCTCAATAACAACCTTCAGAAAAAAGCCTGGCCAAAGCAGTTTTCTAGATACTTATCTACCAACCTGTGTGACTCTTCATTCAAAAGTCCAGGCCTTGCAGTATTCTTTTTTTCCTGAAATTTAACTAATAAGTCTCCATTTGCCACTGGGGTTTAATGTTTTGCAAACAATTACAGAATTAGGTATTTTGCATTTTCCTTCTCTACAAGGCCTATCTCAGCACAAAAGGTACCATGGGCTTCCTTTGGTAAATACATCTTGCTTTTATCCAGTTTTTCTCCCTATCTTAATTTACTCTTTGTTTCGGTATTTAAGTTCATTGTGTTTTACTGAGATCTGATCTTTACTGAGATCTTTATGAAATATATATTCATTTTACCCATTTCCTGTGAGACTGTCCCAGATGAGATAGAGTCACTCAAATTACTTCCTTCTGGGTTTGGAGCCTTCTGTGCCAGTTCCTTCAGAGTCCTTGTGCAGAAATTACTTGGCGATGTAAATTTCTGAGTCTGGGCTTTTCTTCCCCCTCAGGTGTTACATTCTTTTTCAGTACCCTTTATTCATTTTTGCTTTTTTCACCCTTTTTTTTTCCCCTTCCCTTTTTTTCTTTTATTTTTCCTGGTATTCGAAGTCAGGGTATAATTCTTGACATATGAACACCAGAAATGGATGTTTTCCCTGTTCTAGTCAGTATTCTTCTATGTACATGTGTCCAAGATTTATATGCTTTTTCATAATCCTATCATAGTGCTGGATGAATTGTTTAATTGTCACGTCATGACCCTTTACAAATCTTGATTAGAATCACTGTTTCTTTATTCTCATATTTCACTGAATTAAAGTATGTGTTCTTAAGGGAGACCAGCTCCAATTTGTATGTAATCTGAAGACTTCAGCAGTTTTGGTATTTTGTTTCAGGTACATAGAACTATTGAACATAGCTTCACTGAGAAGAGCCCCTTACAGGACCTCTCTGTATTACTAACTCTTCAGCCACCCACAGTGAAGATATTTCGCTTACAACTATTACTACAATTAAAACAGCTACTATGCTTTATTTACAAATGCTTTTTATCTATGATGGATCTATATTGAAAATATTCTAGGGACAATAACTGACAAACTCCTCATATACATGTCAGCAAAAGAAATAAAATTTTGCTCAGAAAAGCCTCTCGTTATTTTCTTGATCCTGTTCACAAGGAAAATTAAATTTCTGTCCTTGAGTTAAAGAAAAAATTCTAAAACATAAAACATCAATGAATTTTTATTTTAGAATCTGACAGAGAAGCAGGAAAAACCCCACATTTTTTGCTAAAAATATTCCTAGTATTTCGCAAGATATACTTCTCTATATCACGTCCATAATAGTTCTTCCATTACTGAACTATTTATTTCTTAGCTTAGTCATTCCTGAGGTGTTTTTATATTTTGAAGTGGAGGATGTCCTGAAAATCTGAACAATTTTAATTATGTAATCTGTTACACTTCTCAGGAGGGGATATCGATGACTCTGTGTACATACGTGTACATATGTGTACATACATTCTTGTCTCTGACTGAAATGAAACTTGCTGTATAAGTAAGGCTAAGGGCTTGAATAAGAAATGCCCATACAGAAATTAAGAGAACATTTTTGCACTAGCTTTCCTCCTAAATTTCTTCTGAAATGCTCTCAGAACTGAGATAGAAAAAGTCAACCATGTTTTTCTTCCCAAGGAAATAGTGTAACTTTCATCAGTTATTTTGTTAAATTATACAAGCGCTTTCTCCTTCCTTTGGGCCCCAGAATTACTGTGGCAATTTGATATACTTGAGGATGGCAGAGGGAGGTACCCAAATACCGCCTTCTGTGTCCCAGCAGTATCGAAGTCCTTTTTACATGAAGCTGGCTATAAATCTTTATTTATCCTTTAAGACGTCCAGAATCGTACCAGTGGCTCCTGCATTCAAAAGCAACTGAGCCTCCATTTTTTTAGCAACTCAGCACAGCTTCAGAATGACTAGTTACTACACTATAAGTTTATGCACATGTAATCCTATAATTCATTAGAAGTAGGCTTCTATGTAGGGTTGGTTTTCAATTTCTTTATAGAACATGGGAGGAAAAGTGATATTCCTGCCACTGAATTTTGGATACTAGGTGAAAAACAGGATGGCTGTTTAAAAGTCTTAAAGGCCTCTAAGACCTCTAGTTGTAGTTTAAAATTTCAGGGTTTTGTATGGCTTGCATAATATTACTATGTGTTAAGACAATGTTAATAGGTAGTCTGTAGTCCAGTTCAGATTTGATCTTGAAAAACATTCCTGAACAACTGTGATTAATTTTTCTTGAGGCATGAAGTATACAGTAAGGGATATTCTCTTCATCAACCTCTTTCACTAAGAATTGTAGCTACAAATTTCACTAAGTTATACACATGTGAGTCCCCTTGAGACCACATTCTTACATGTAAGGAGGAGCCATTTTCGAAATAATAAAGCCTGTGTTTTCAAATTCCATGAAAGTTTATAAGATATCTAAGAGTTGGTTATTTTTCACACCATCACAGATGGTTAGCAAAGCCCCGATTTGTGTCCTTTATTAATTCCTCAGTGCTCTCTTATTGTCATGATTTTCTCAGATTCATTTCAGTGTAAGTAAATTAGTGGAATAGTGGGAGCATAAATAATTGTGTCTACATTTTGTGCGCCAAAATTACATTGAAGTTCTTTGTTTATTGGAAATAAAGTTTTTAGTAGTTAATGAAAACCTAACTGCCTGGCCTTTGTTTAGAATTACTATTTCAGCTTCTTTGGTTGAGAAGTAAAGCTAGATGCTACCTCTAAAAGAGTGCATTTCACTCTGTAAGTGGAAGTGCTGCAATCTCTTTAGCCAGCCTAGGGTTTCTTGTAGGAATATATGGACTTTGGAGTGGGATATAGTCAGCCAAATACTGCTCCAAGTGTCTTAAACCACCTTCCGAAGGGAGCCGATGGAAGACACATACCAGAGGATGAGGTTTTTTGCACCACATGCCCTAACTGGCTCTTACAGAGCCGCTTTTTTTATGCTGACGTGTAAACTTGTCTTTCCACCCTGCTTTCTCCTCAGAGGTGTGCATCACTCCAGTATGAATAGGATGTAACTTTGAGTTCATGTGCGTGCCCTCTGTTGTTGTTGCTTAAAAGACTGCTGTGAGGTGATAGCAGATTGAGGGCTTTAACGTGTCACGGAGAAACTGTAACAATTAAACTTACCACGCTGTAGTTCGAACAAGCTTGAGAGACATCTGGCTAATGGTGTGAGAGGTGTAACCATAGGTACGTGAGTTGCTCACGGACCATTGCTGCTATCTGAGTTTAGGAGGTGTCTATCATGTTTTAAACATACAGTAGTGACTTCTGCTCCTGGTAGGACACAGTCTGACTTTATCCTATAAATCTGCAGTGATTAGTTATGCCAGGAAAATCATTAGCTTCCAACTGCCTAACACATATGGCCTCCAAAAAATCAGATCTGCAGAAGAAGGCAAAAGAAAAGTTTCTCAAATTATTGTTGGAAAAAAGACAATGGAAGCTCTTTTCTGAGACTTGGCCTAGTCAGAATGCTGATTTTCTTAGAAATTCAGTCCCAGATATAATTAAAACATCATCAGACTTCTGCATCACTGAAGTCTGTGTTAGGCTGAACACACAGCCAAAAGGAAATGTGGTTTAGAACTTTCATAACACAAGGCCAGACTGAGATCTTCTTTGATCTTTACTGGATTGCTTTATAGGCAACCTATTTCACAACTGCATTTAGTCATCTGTCTTCATGATAGAAAGCAGATTTTGTGTACGTTTGCGCATTGTAAAAGCGGTAAGCAGGTCATGGCACAGGATCATGGAACAGTGTCATCTCATGGATATTCCCTGTTGAGATCTATTCTATAGCTTCATGACAACTTAAAAAGATGTCAAAGAGCATCTGTATCTAGGTAAATAGTAGTAGTAGTAGTAGTAATAATAATATCACTAATAATAAAGTTATTTTTCTTTTTTTCTCTTATTTCCATGAAGAAAAATAGAAGGTCCAGAAGGAGAATTTTAAAACAAATGGGATTATGCTTGCTAAGAAATTAAAAATGTCGAGAACAAAATTGAGATTTTGGAAAATTCCAATTATGATGGATTGAGAGCAGTCCTAACTATAAAAACAAAACAAAAAACAAACAAACAAACAAAAAAATCAAAACCAAAATAACACTTTATTTTTCTCTTAACTCAGGATATGGTTATACAACTCTTAGCTAGTCTTTCTGTGGGCAACAGAGAGACACAGGCATTTCCAGAGGATGACCCCTCCCCTCTTAAAAGCAAGTCTAAAATGAAAAAGATCCAAAATTTAAAAGCTTACCAAAGACCAAAATGAACAAAACATGACTTTAAAGGTTAGAGTGACAGTAAATCACTGAGTTGTCAGAGTTCACACATTGTTTTGATAAGCCTGAACACATTTTTTTTCCCTTATGTGTTTCCATCTCTCTAAACTTTTGAAGGTCCGTTGAGTCTTTCCTGTTTAGTCTCTATGAGTTAGTCGTTCTTTGACTGGCAAGTTGTTACCTGCCCTCACAATTTAATATGTAGCTAAAAAAAATGTGAAAAATGCAGATACTGAAAATTAACAGTGAAGACAAAGAAAGAATGAGTACTGAAAGTTCCAAAGTGAATGAATGAAGGCAGTGAGCCCATCACACAGAAGAAGGAAGGTAAATGTGCTAAATTCAGGTATAGATCTGGATGTTTAAGTCAATGCTGGACTCAGATTCTGAAGGGGAGTTTATCTCCCACTGTCCAACTAAACTCTGTAAGAGCAAGATAATCCCATGAGACATTCAGGCTGGTAGGGTAAAAGTACAAATGATTCCAGCTCTTGTGTCACATCTCATTATTTAGAGGTTCAAAAAGTTATACATGACCCAGTGAAAACACCCAGGAACTCCTTCATGTCAAACCACATTTGCCCACAGGTTGGATCATCAGTACAAACTTCTGCCAAAAATTGTAGATACTAAAGAGTGGGAAAAGCAGTGCCTGAGTAATGATGCAGGCTTTGGACAAGGATGGTCCTACTGTTTCCTGCAGGTTTCATGCATTCCTCCTGGGAGCCATGAACTCAGGATTTATAAGTTCAATTCTGCAGTGAGGGTACTAAAACTACAAGAATTCTCTACCAAGTCAGTATGTCTCTTGGACAGCAATTTCTTATTCTCTTGCCACTGTATTCCAATGTTTCTTTTAAGGGAGTGCCATTATCTGTCTGCTGTGTGTGACACCGATCACTCGATGTCCTTCCAGCCTTTATCTTTCTTGTCTACTTCTGAAATCTAATGTTCTTCTGCTGTCCCCTGACCCCTGTCTCTACTTACCCCGACTCCTGACTCGCCTCATTTGCTCTTCATAGTAACTCCCAAACTACTTTCTTGACATTTCCAAGTCAGTCTACTTCTCTTTTAATTGAATTTTGAAATTTTATTACAAAAATGAGGTCACAAAGCTGCTTCTAAATGACTTTTTTTTTTAATATGAGCTGAGTATATCAGATGTAAGATGTGTTCATTCCAACCCTAGAAACAATGTTACCAAATATGTTTTTCTGAAAATTAAAAAAAAATTTTCTCTGAAACAGCCTCAAACCCAGAAAATTTTAGTTGAAAGTATTAGCTTAGGAAAAACTTAAAAGCTAATTTAAAAAGAGTCAGATAGCAATACTACAGAAATGTTTTTATCTGCATTGTCTGTGACATTTCTGTCACATATCTGGCAGTTGTTGTTGGATGCTTTGGGATAATCCACAAGTATGAGATTATCTACACTACCAAATATTAAGCAAACAGAAGAGATTTATGTCAGTAGGAAATAGAAGCTGACCCTCACTATATAGGAATGTTCCTAGGAAGGGAGGATCAAGGAACTTTTTCTAGCCAGACCATGATCTGTTGAGTGATTATTCTAATAAGAAATTTATCTCTAAATCTCTGCCTAGTCCAAAAGGTTGAAGTTAAGTATGGTTGAAAAAAAATATAATTCCTTGAATCCTGTACTGATTAAAAAATTAGTTTGAACTTTATGGACACACACAAACTGAACTGGCATCAATACAGTATTCTAAAGCTTAAAGCATGAAAGAAAATCCGCAGTAAATACACAGTTCAAGTTTCAAGCAGGCAACATGAAGACAAAAAGTGATCCATATTGTAGTAACCTCTGGAAGTAGAAAGGAATCCTGCAAGAAAACTTAGATCTCCCAGAAAAGTGGCATATACTTCTCACAAAGTCATAAAAAACTGCTCACAAAATGTAGCTTATCCATTATATTTTTCATGAAAATTTTGCATGTCCGACATATTTTCATGTCAGTTCTGTGCATTCAGTTTGCATAAAAATGTTCAGCTACACGTAAAATCTATAGGGGAAAAGTCTGATGGTTCTTGCACCACAAACATATGAGATTTTTTTTGTTGTTTTTTTCACCCATGAGACTTGGGAAATCGCAAATGGCAACTACTAAATTGCATACTAGAGACAGGCATGAAAAGAACCTCTCAACTTAAATGGATGGCCATAAGTAACTCCTCATTACAACTGCATTTGGCAGGGAGTGTGAAGAGGTCACTAAACTATACATCAAACTGGGAAGTCGTGCCAGGAGAACATGCATTTCTGGAGTTGACATAGCAGTGTGCAGTGCCTCAGCATTATAGTATATGGAACAAATTCTGATGTCCCTACTCAGTTTTTAATCATTCTTTACTCAAAAAAAGTCACAGAATGAAACAGGAACAGTGCCAGAATAAAGACTGTGTTGTAGTTGGGCTTGACAATGGTTTGCTGTTTCAAAGATGACTATTCCAAGTACTCCACAATTCACATATAACCCTGGCTCTTTGGAAAATCATTGATCTCCTGAGGCTGCAAGGTAGTGTCCCAGGTTCATGGTTATGTAAGCAATTGATTCCAAAGTGCTCCCCTCCCGTACCTGTGGAGCAATACACAAAGACACTCAATCTTTCATTTTCTATGTACAGCTAAGGCTCAAACTTTGGTTCAACCTTTCTCAGAATGAACCAAGACCTTGTGGGTGCGTCTCAAGCACCTAACAGCCATGGCCTTTTAGGCAAACAGATAGTGGGAAGGGGTATAAAGACTTTCTCAAGGTTTAATTTACAAGCTCAAAGCCAGACAGGAAAATAAGCTGAAAGAAACAACACAGGAGCATTGAGCCTTAGTGTCTGTTGGGGAGCAAAGGAGTTCCACACATGCACTGTCTTAGTGGCTGGGAGGCTTAAAGTGACGGGCTTCTCACAGTTATGGGAAGCTAAACTGCACCTCTGGAGAACGTACATGTTTCCTGAGAGCTGCCTAATGGGTGTCTTCTGGGAAGTTTCACAAAGGTGTGTATGATGGTACAGAACGTGTGTACCTCTGTGTCATGACCCATGTGTCGTGCAGTGTGGACAACAGCAGAAATGTGTTATGTTTACATTCTGCCTGCAAGCTGGATGTTTCTTCCAAGAAAATGAGAGAAAGACAATACAGGAGGTCATAAGGAAGGGCCTACAATTTGCATGGATTTCATCTTGATGCTGTGTTGAAACGTGAATTGTGTGGAATCATAGAATATTTTGAGTTGAAAGGGACCCACAAGGATCACTGAAGTCCATCTCCTGGCCCTACACAGGACAACCCCTATCTCTAAGAGCTAAATAACTTCCTTACATTGCGGTGCCCCAAACTGCACACAATATTCAAGGTGAGACCACCCCAGTGCAGAGCAGAGCAGGACAATCCCCTCCCTCGACCAGCTGGTGATGCTTTGCCTGATGCCCCCAGGACACAGTTGGCCCTCCTGGCTGCCAGGGCACTGCTGACTCAGATTCAACTTGCTATCGACCAGGACCCCCAGGTCCCTTTCTGTGGCACTCCTTTCCAGCATCTCATTCCCCAGTCTGTAAATACATTCAGGGTTGCCCCATCCCAGGTGCAGAACCTGTCATTTTTCCTTGTTAAAATTCATACAGCTGGTATGTGCAAGCAGAGCTGAAAGCTTGGAGCATACAAAGATGTCATAGTGTAGCTATAACCCAATACATATAAAACCAGTGGTTTTGGATGCAAAAGACTTTTTCAAAGTGTTTAAAGACCTATATACAACTTCCAGATTTATTTTAGGAATGCTTTCCAAGAAAATTAATGCTGATGTCCTAGCTAGGATTATACTGGCATGCTTCCTGACAAACAAGGCACTACAAGTCACTAGGTAGTGTGGGCAAGGGATCCATTGTACAGATCCTATAGAGTAAGCTCTTCATAACTCTTCCAGATGCTTCTTAGATATTTTCTTCTTAGATGTTTTTTTAGATGTACGGTGCAAGAGAGCAGGAGAAAGGGAGTAGGAAAATTTATTGCATTTCCTTGTTTTCAGATTGTGAAGTTTGTATTACACTGAGTAGTAGCTTTTGTGTCCTAAGCTCTGTAATAGCAAAGTTCAGAGAATTTTCATTAAAATATAGTTAAGGCCATAAAATTTTAACACTATACCTGCTCCAAGCCTTTTTAGAAGTGTCTTGAAGGAAATTTGATATTCTAAGACATTTCAAGAAAATGTATCATTTGTTTCTGAGTTCTAACCATCCAGACAGTCACTGAAGAACTCCCATAGCTCTTTCAAGTCCATGTAATTTAAAAATTACGAACCATGAAAAGTTAAAAGTCTGCAAATAGTGTGAATACATCATTCCCTGGTTATGCAATGCATATTTTAATTGAGAAAAAATGATATTTATATTTATCATAACTGTATGTTTATATATTGTGGTTAGCCAACTCTGAAAAATATCTCCATCAGCTATTTCCCTTCTCTGTCATGGTTTGCAAAAAGCCTTCTGGAATATTTTAGACAAGAAATATGAAACTACTTTTTTACATATTCCATTAGGACTACTTCCCCAGTCCAAGAAAGTGGTGGAGAAAAAGTTGAGCAGGGAATAGACTCATCTAGTCAAATGTTCGCTGGCTTGTGTAAGGTATCTTGGACAAAATCTTGACAATTTTACAGATAGAAAAAAAAAGCATAACTGAAAAAAATTGACTGGGGAAACAATTAAAGATGTGAAGCATTCTTACTGTATATAACAGTATATAAGGAGTTCTTTGGCCAACAAAGGAGAAAGCGCATAGTACATGCAAATTTTTTTCATTGACTAGCTTTTTGGATTTGGCACAAAGAAGTCTTTACTGACATGCAGTGATTGATGCTGTACATGACAACAATAAAACTCCCTTCACTTTCTCTTCTCTGTCTGCATGAGTGATGACTGTAATGACTCTGTTCTTTTGTTCCCTCCTTGAATTGCTCCTTGCAGTTGCCAAGTTGCCTTGCACCTGATTTGTCAGAAGAAAATCTTCTCTCTAGCACTCAAACCTAGCAAAAGAAATCATCTGAGGTTGGTTCAGTGGTTTTCAGAACAACTGTGTGTTATTTCCTTGCCTTCTTCTCTTACTCATTTTTTTGATTGCTTCTGATTCCTTTTCTTCTCTCTTCCTAATTCTCTTTTCTTCTCTGTCGTGGTGGTAGATGCAATTAAATTTTTGAAATGAAAGGGTTGTGCCTGCCATGAAGCAAAATAATGCTTTTGGACCTGCATGGCTGGAACACAGCATTTATTTTACTTCTCGATAAATATGTCAGAGTCTGAAAAAGTGAATTGTTTGGTGCTGAGAGGAATTCCCTGCTGGGAGAATGACAATATGCAGAAATGACACTTGCAGCGTTTTTGCTCTTCCCAGATGAGATCCTTCTCACAGTAACATAAGGGGCAGAGTTTCCAGATGTCACTGTCTCCAAAGGAAATAAGAACTTCCGCTTTACATGACCCACAAAATGTGCTTCATTTCAGTGCACACTACTATGCCAGAAGTGCAGGATTGCATCAGTTCTGTATCACATAGCCTTAGGGGATGACAAAATATAGGACTACAAAGAAAATCTATAGTGGGTGAAGTACAGTTCAGTGGTTCAATTCATGTTATGTTGAATCTCAGCATTCGAAATCAATTGAGGAGAGCTGATTATATTTAAACCCTGGATAGCCTTTCCAAGAACAAAACAAAATAGTTCATTGGGGAAAAAAAACAAACACCTGTACTGTCTGAATCTAGCAAATGAAAAAGTGCTCCTTGATACAGCCAGTGCAAGGTACGTGACTGCCATCTACTAGATGACCTGAAGGCTGTAGCGAAAAAGCACAATTAGTTCTCTGTATGACCTCAGCTAAGACTGTCTACACTAACTTACTTGTCAAATGGGACATATGCAGATTCAAGTGCTGTATTTTGCTGAATGCATGCAGGCATTTTTTTGTTCTAGTTACTGAATTTGCAAACAGATAGGAGAAGGTGAATATTCCCATTTAAAACATTCAGCATAACTTTATTTGGCTTTTCTCTGGTGACTGTGTCAGGGCTGTGTTGGTTTACTGCAACTGAGGAACGAACCTGATGTGCATTACAGAAAAAGTATAGATTTCTTTCTTACAGAGCACTACACTGCTTCAATTAAAACACCATTGTTTCTCCGTATTCCACTTGGGATGATCTAAATATTTATTCAACACATCCGTCTGAGTGCATTTCGAGAGTTAGCCCCCAACCATGGTCTTTAGAGGGCAGATTTTCTCCATTCTCTGCCCAGATTCAGAGGTACTTTGGTCACTTAAAAAAAGGTTTCCTGGCTTTTAAAAGACTGAGGGTTTAGATGTGTACAAAACTCATTTTGCCTTCTTTTTGGGTCAGACACTGAAATGAGATCGAATCCATGATGCACTTCATAGTGAATATTGAGACCCCTCTGGGACATGAACAGGAACCAACATGCTTGTAGGTGAAGGGCCTACGGTAACTGTAGTGCTTTCTATGATACTGGATACAGTTACATCTGTATTTCCAGCTGTTTATCCAAGTTTAGTGCTTAGAATATTTTTAAAGGCTATACAGAGCTGTGGAAAGTACATTAAGAAAGTAGCATCTCCTTAAGTACCTTCCCTGACTATGCAGTAGTGAAAAGACCATTGCAATACTCTTCTCCATTTTCCTTCCTTCATTTGCTCTTAGTTCTTCTATCTGTAGTTACCACATTGCCCTTCACATGATTTACACCTAAATCCTGTCTTCTCCAAACATAACAAAGGAAAACAATATGGGCTGGGGCTGTTATTTCAGGAGTAGTTAAAGAAACACGCTGAGAATTGTATCAGTTTTCAGAAGGTTGCAAAGGGAGAGGAATACGCAGGAGAGAAGGAAGGATCCAGGTTATGAGGAGACTGTAAATGTGAGAAAGGTACAGGGTCTAGGTCATTCTTCACCAGGAACAGAAATTTCCCTGCTGATTTCCTGAAGAAGCTGTTCTGGATGCTGCAGTTCTGGGATGCTGTTGGTCGTGACCTAGTAGTTTCCTTCTCAGCCAGACAGAAAGGCTAGGACTGGCATTCCTCAGTAGTGATGATGGTGACTGAAAGGGAAGGTGAATTACAGAAACTTCTCTCTTTATATAATTATAATATTTGCAGCACAAAAGCCATGAGGTCATCTGTTCAGATTGAATTCAACACAAAGAGCATGTGATGTTTCCTTGAAGTGATGATCTACAGTAGAAACCAAAAAAAAAAAAAAGCAGAAAAAGAAAGATTGAGGAGATGGAGAGAGAAAAATGCAGAGAGAAGAGAAAAAGTAAGACACTAGAAGTGGAAAAAAATCCAAACATTAATAAAATAAGTGCTACACAGAGATTTCTTTTGCTCTCCTTTACTCGAAGGAAAAGCAATGTCATTTTTGGATGGCGGTGATGTTCTACCTGAGTCAACCTGGTATGTACTATAACCCCATATTTTGAGAAATGCCATGTGAGAAAGTGAAGATTTATGTAGACATGGAAAGGAAATTATAAAAAACATTTTTTCCACTTGTATTTTTGCTGAGTCGAATAAGGCTTCCTGTATCTTACCATCTCAGCCAGATAAACATTCAGCTGAAATCATGTTATTTCACAGACCCGACTGTCAAAAGAAGCCAATCTCCTCATGGCCCATTTGCCATACTGTCTGACCATATGAATCCAAATAAGACACAAATATTAAACAGTGATAAAATAGAGAAAAGGATTCAGTGGAAGACAGTGAAATAACTAACTGTAACTATTTTGAGGAATTATCAGCATAGTTCCTCAGCACAGTGCTAGTGACATTAGTATGCTACCAAAGATACATTCTACCAGTTGAAGAACTTAACCTGGTATTTTAGTAATTACATGGGAGCAGCACTTTCTATAAATTTCATTGGAAAACACAGGAGAAAAACATAGATCAATCTTTCCACTTGGATTTAGAAAGGTGGACTTACAGAAGTCTTCCAGTTCTAGGTATGACAGACAGACACAGTCTTTACTGTCATAATAGGAAATGCCTCTAGAACAAAAAAAAAAATTTCAAGCAAATGAAATTGTTATTTTATGCCAACTTAAATTTCCCCAGAGATCAAAGTAACGTACTAATTTGGAGTTTTTTCTCTGTTGTATAAAAGATTCAGTTTCTGAGGCTTTGGAGAAGAGGGGAGATTTTCCTGCTGTTCTTCAGTGGCTTGTGAGGGGATAGAAAATAGAAACTTCAATGGGAAGAAGGGGCTGGTAGCTCTTTCTGAGAACATTTCTGTATTTTACGTGGATCAATAAATGAAACAACTCAATAGAATAAACAAAAATGTTTAAAAGGGATAAATTACTCCCCCACAACTACACTAGATTATACTTAGTGACAGTTATGCAGGGGGCAAGTGCATGTCTTTATAAAGGACTTAGTAATTTATAACATATTTTTCTAAAAAATATTAGCCTAGCCTGAAAGTGAGGCAGAGTGGGAGGGAGGGAGTTTTTGTGTATGTGTGCATGTATATAGAATACAAGATAAAATAAATACAAAGCAACTGAGGCCTATTTATGGAATTTCTTATTGTTAAAAAAAAAAGGAAAAAAAAGAAAGTCCTTATGCTTGAGGGAAAAAGTAATTAAATGCAGCTTTTCACAGCAATAGCCATACAGATCAAATACTTATATAGGTCAGGGCCACTACACATTGTTAAAATGGTCAAGTCAACAGTACAATGCCTGTGGCTTCCCTCATGTGTCTAACAAGAAATAGCAGGAACACAAATGGCGTCATAAAGTGTGTAAAGTGAAGAAATAAAAATCTAGTATTTCCAGTTCTGAGAACTAAATTTTGGAGACAAAAAAAAAATAAAATCTTGCACAACTGTAATACGTCTTGGGGAAAAATCCTCTTGAAACCACAGTTTTTTTCCTCTCAGAAACCTTTTACTAAAAGTAAGAATAATAATAATAAAAAAGGGCATTCTTCAGTCTGGAAAAAAACATTCAGCCTTTCTAAACATAAATCATCATGTCCCCCCACTTCATCCCTCTAACACAGAGCACCTGCTTTCGTTTTGTCCAGCTCTGGCTGCATATTAAATCTCCTGAATTTTCCTAGAGAAGGAATGTGTCTTCTGTGCAAACTGCCCTGCAGTCAGTACTTGGTTTGGAAGAGAAACCTAATCTCTGAGAATCTGCAGAGGGCAAACCAATTTCCTAAATCTCATAGGTCTAAGTAGTGGAATTGCTTTAAAATCCAAGTCGGTTTTTGCGTTTGGTTTGTTTGGGTGTTTCTACTCTACATTGCACTGAGCCAATTCCTCATCCCCTCACTGTGAGTTTGCTTTTAAACAAAGTGCAAAATGGGAGCATGCTGCCATCCTCAATAACACTGTGCTGCCTATGAGACCAGATGGGAGTTTGATAAATCTTGTTATTCCTATAGCTCTATGCTGTCCATAAAATCTGTCTGCATACAAGTTAAAGGCACTTTTTTTGGTGTAACTCTTCCAGAATAGCTGTTGTGCTTGAATATCACAAATTTTCTCATCCTCCATACCCTACAGACAAGCCTCAGGACCTCACACATTTGCAGTCCACCTGTCTTCCAGAGAGGAAGATATGGCAACAAACACAGAGCCCAGGAAGTAGAGTTTGCTCTTTTCTTTCTTGCTGTTCATGAAGATCTGCTCAGAAATTTCTCCACTACTTTTTACTTTTTAGTATTTAATTACAGAAAGGAGAAACACCAGCTGAACTGTGTGCCCTTGTGTACACACAGTTTCATTATTCAAAGCAAGAGCAGAGCTCTGGAGCAGCACAGTTGTCTCCATCCTCCCTCCCTCAGCTTTGTAATGGACATTTTTTTTGTTCTCTTCACTTCCTAAGCCATTCTTCATGTGACTGCAATGCTCCACCCCAAAGCGCATGCTAGCAGATGCCCCAATATGAACAATTTGTTATGCTCTTAGCTATGAAATTAGTTTTTAAGTGATATGATAGACTAGGGTAACTTTGAGTGATGAGTTTCTGTTAGTTTAATTATACTACATCTCCATTTTACCCCTTTTTTTCTCCCACCTTATATTCTACTTCAGGAAAGCACATAAGCCAATAAATAACAAACTGACTAGATTTATTCTTTTCAACAGGGCTACACATGTGCATGAAATTTAGCATATGCCCAAGCACTTAGCTAAGCAGCTTTAACAGCAAAATCATAATTACTGTAAAAACCCTGTGTTTCACTTAGAAGTGTGTAGTTTCAACTGTCATTCTTTTACTTGACAGTTAGCAATTCCTAGGGGAAAGGACAAATATCTGTGTAATTTCTAAACACACTTCATGTCTGCCCACCAACAAAAAACAGTTTGCTTGGAGAAAATTCTTCAGAGTGGGTGTTTCCTCACCTCCAACCTCACAAATTGCCGCTGTATAAGCAGCAATAATGTATAGTGACTGATACCTTTGAGCAGGTACAGGAGTACATACTCCTGTAGGTAATTACTGTTTACTTAAAGTTAAATTACTAAGAAAATCCCTTGTCCTATGTCTCTTTTTCTTTGTAACACTATTCAGTGTGTTGGTGTTTCCTTATGTGTATAAAGAGAGGAGAAACTGGCCCAGCTAAAATTAATAAGAGAACTGCAAAACTGCCATGCATTTAGTACAGCTAGGAATGCCAGCAATTTTTATAATGTGAATGCAAAATAACTTCCAAAGCTGATAGTGCTATTCTAATGTTTCAAGCTAAAAGGCATAAGCCACATGATGCATTATTTGCTGCTTTTAATCAGTCCTGTTGAAAAAGGCAATTGCTAAACCAAAAGAAGATTAAATGCATCTGACTGAACTCTTTTGTCATTTACTTTTATTAATGTGTATACTCTATCAAGCCTCCAGGTTAAGTGTGTTCATTTTCACCATACAGGGTATTACATTTTATATTGCCTGAACTTTAGTTCTCATATTCTGCAAGCTAATAGCAATGATGTCATTACACATTTCCTTGTGCTTTTACGCACAGATTGCAAAAATATTTCGCTATATTCTTCTGTTTCAGTCGTTGACTCAGTAACCTCCTTCCATAGTCTCTTTGTATACCTAGTAATTGAAATAGCAGATTAAGATTTCTCATACTGTAAGGTCTTCTCAGTCTTATTTACCATGAGCATTTTCAAGAAATGAAAGAAAGGAAAAACGAGCTGCTGTTTGATCTGTTTCCCAGAGGTATTTTTTCCCAAGTGGACTCCAAATGTTTTATGGCTATTGTGTCACCCCATCACTTTGCTTTGTGGGTAATTAAGTCATTACAATAACACCTTATATTACTGTAGACCAAGGCAAAAATGCCTGCCTTCTGTCAGGAAACTGTAAAAGGCCAGATGTTGCTAAGAGTTCAAGCAGAATCAGAGAGCTATCACTAATCGCTGGGCTTGTTTGTGTAGGAGAAACTGAATCCATGAAGTCAATGTGAAACTTCCTATATAGTTAATCCAACTCCATAAATTAAGCTACAGCTTATCTTTTGAATGTAAAGTGACAGAACCTAAAGCTAGGCAGAGATCTGAGGTATCTGTGCCTTTCAAGTCACTCACATCAGATCTGTGTACTGTCAGATCACTAAGACATATATATTCAATGAAAAATCAATCCTGGGTACATAATTTCAGCCCAAGTATTCAGGACACAGGATGTAGATTGCATGCCAGCTATGTGATTTTAAGCCAACAGGGTGCCAGTTGTGGAAGACAGATGGTATTTGTTTTGGCGTAAAACCTGAATGATTTAGACAGGCAACAGTTGATTCAATGTTAAACTTGGAAGGACAAAGTTAACAGTCTGAAAGTTTTTTGATTCATTTGAATCAGAAAAATGAACACATACCAGGCTATTACTTTGCATCCTGTGGTCTCAGCACTTATTAATTAGAAATCCTAGAGGCAGCTTATCGCTGGCCAGAAAGCTTGTGAATTTTAAAGGGAACAAGGAGTGGAACATCTGAGCTTTGGAGCAGTGGTTGCTTACTACCTCGGAGGTAGAACTTGGAAAGGCTTTTTGGAAACTCATAAGAAATGAGGCTCTCACTCATTTCCCCTGTAGTTTAGGATGAATATTACAACACAAATTCCAGCACTGATCTACCATTTGTGTTCCCATTAAGTAATTTCTCTTTTAAATTGTACATTATGATGTTGGACAAAGAGCATCAAGGATATAGTAGTATGAATTTTAAGTATCATAGTGAAATATCACAAAAAGAATTGGTTTCTACATTGTTGTTAGCAGGTACGTGTTTACACTAGGGAAGCAGTTTACTCTAGATCTTCAAATACTTTAAGGTCTGCAGAACTTACAAAACAAACTAACAAGCTACGTGGTGATATATAAATATATTAAATGTACATATTTATCAGGAGAAGAGAAGGAAAGGGAAGGGATGTTCTGAAAACGTCTGCTTTTCAAAAAGGTGTAAGTTCCCAAGCCAGAGCTCAAAAACAGTTGCTTGGAAGCTATTTCTCTTCATAGATGTTTATCTGGTTACTAATGCACAGTATTTCCATATGACTAAAATATATTTATTGCTTTATGCAGTAAATATTTCCACATGGATCAAAAATTAATTTTCCACGTATTCAGTTGAGTCAATCTACTGTAATTAATTCAAGAATATAGGATGCTAAAGTTATGAACATTCTCATTTTTCCAAATTGTGTTTTTTGTTGATTAGCAGAAGGAAGAGATATTTTGCTTTCACTTGGATAAATGTGAAAATTACAGATACACCTGGATTGCAGTAGCGTCTCTGATTTCAGGTAAAACAGTGTTTTCCAGTCTGTCAATTGCTGCTCTTTTCAGTTGCAAAGTAGGCTTTGATGGTAGGCAAGAGCTCTTGAAGAAGAGCTGCCTTTGGGTATGAATGTAATGGAAACTGGTAGTCACTGCTACAGTAGGGAAAATGTCTTTTCCCTAACAGCTGGATTGCTGTTTCTGATTTCTGACCAAATCAAAGACTCCTGTAATCTAGGAGGAGCTCAGATTTTATCTTTGTGAGTAGGATGCTCCACTTTTACAGATACTATATAGGAGCAAGAGCTGTGAATTCTAAGTGCAGTTCCTAGGGAGCTCAGAAGCATACCTTCACTTTTTTCCCTTTACATATTATACACTGGACACAACAGTACCACTAATGGAACCGCAATATTCAAGCAAGGCAGTGGGTTTTGCTTTTTAAACAGATGACTTCATTCGTGAGATGGCCCTTTTGTTTCTACTTCATCCACATTGTGATCTTCCCCTTAATACCCAAAACACTGTCCAAATGGGTCGCTGATGCTGCAAGGCAGTTAGCAATGGCTGGAGCAGGAAGGTGAGGGCCAAGCTGGTCCTGCACTACACAGCGGCCAGAAGCTTTAGGCAGCACTTAGGAAGAAAATTGAAAGGCATGTGAGGTATGTTACCTCCAGCCTCCTCTGTCCATCTGAATGCCCACAAAGCCTGGTTCCAGATGACATTTTGAGAGTAGGAAGACAGAGTTCTAAGTCAGTAAATCAGTATCAGATTCAGATGAGACAATAGCACAGGAACTTGAGGAGAGTTGACCTTAAGTGATCAGTGACCTTTTCCTTTCCATGCCCGTTTGGTGGCTACTGTGGCATGATGCTACTTGGCTCGGCCTTGCAGATGGAGCTAGCCACAGACCACTGTTTTAAGGAGCCCTGCCCACAGCACTCAGCCACAGGAAACTGCCTGCCTTGCACATTGCACCTAAATTTATCTCGTTCTTTGCCAATAAAATGCCTCGCATACTTAAGCCATTATAGAAGCAGCAATACTATACGTATTCCTGTTGCTAGAGACACTTCTATTAGCTGTTCAAGGAGACCTTATTGGGACTTGCCCTGAGTACACCCCTACCAGTGGTTCAGCTGTCAGCAGACAGGGCTGGCTTGTCCAAGGCAGGAGCTGTTGTCTTGCAAAAGAAGAGCTGGAAAACACGCTGGCTAGGTCTGGATCCCATCTCCTTGGGGCTGCCTCAGATGAGGTCCCATCCTCAGCCTTGCTGGGTCTTTCTGCAGCTGTCTCTAAACCTGCTTCACTTCACTGGACCCTAATCTCAATCCCCACCGCAGGCCCATGTCCAGGCTGGTCCTCAGCCCATCACCATCTACAGAGAAGCACCAATGCCTCAGGGGTGGGGCAGCCCCGGTGCCCCTGGCTGCCCTGCTCCTGTCTGGGGGGTAGGATGGGCTCTGGCTGCTGAGCCCTGCTGCAGTGGACCCCCAGGAGGAGCCCCTACTGCCCCCAGAAAGCCCCTGGCCCTGACTGTCACTCAGCTGCGCTTCTGCTTTGGCTCCAGCTGTTGCCTAGCACCTTACTGGCAATTTCAGACCATTTTTCTCTAGCACCTATTATCATTCTGCCCTGCAGTATCAAATAGCACACTGTCCTAACAAAAGAACAGCATTATGTATTCATCTTTATATAGACATATCTTTCAGGAAAAGAGCACAATACCAAAAACAATCAGAGATCACATTGGCAGTGCCACATGTAATATGTATAATCCGTGAGTTCTTTCTAGATGTGATTTGCAAAGCCAGAAGGAGTCAGGAAGGGGAGTACCATATTTCTCAGGAGATAAATGACAAGTAGATCTCGACTGGGCTCAGAAAATGAAAAGTGTTTACTGCTTACAAAGCACACTTCATTCACTGTGACCAATTGCACTGTGTCATCGTTTGAATTAGGTGAGCAGGAACGCAAGACTGGCCTAAAACTTTTTAGTCATGTTGGAAAAAATGTGCATAATGATGAATATTAACCACACATATCTGGAAACTTTTCTCAGCGTCCTCAGATTACTTGAATTGCAGGCTTTTGAGCAACTTGTGGTCCTCCCATGGTTCTTCCAAAACATTCCAGGCGATGCTTTTGTTTATAATTTATTGGTAGATAAAAAGGCAGCTACAGATTCAGGTCAGCTATCTTGAAATCCTGGAGCAGTAGGGAAGAAGGACTTACGAAAGCAGCATTGATATCTCAGGCCTCATTAAACACCATCAGTAGGCTGAGTCCCACTGTTGTTCAAGGACTTTGCAGGCCTAGCATGGGATATAAATCCAAAACTGTAATCCTGCAAATCTTTGCTCCAGCTGTTACCCAAATTTGTGGGCAGTCAGACTACAGAAGTTGACTCTAAAACTCCCTAGGTATCTCACATTTTCTTGAGAAAGTGTTGAAAGGTATCAAGGAACCTCAGTGCCTAGCTTGTGATCAGAATTAAAGTAATAGATGTTTCTTTGTCTAAAAAGCTTAAAAACCTTAAGATTCAACTCTGTTAGTTGTCTAGTGCATGCATCACAAATACCTAGATGTTCCTTTAAAATACGGTGGCTGCTAAATTTTTTTAAAAACAGTCTCTTCCATATAATGCAATGGGTAATTAAAAAAAGGCAGATAAGCCACAAACAAGCAAACAATTAAAACAAACAAAACCCAGAAAGCCAAAGCACAGTATGTAGAAGGTGTGGTTTTACTCTCTTCCGTACAAATAAAGAGGGAAATCTTAGAGCAAGGATCCTAACTGCATAGGACATAGGACAGTAGATGTGCAAGAGGTGGACTGTGGTGGCTGTGGAGGGGAGAAAATCCTCTACTACCTATCATCTTCCCCCTCTTTCCTTCAGAATCTATTTTCCCAACAATATGCCAAATATGCCAAAAGCAAAGCATACAAAAGGGACATAGTTCTGCACCCCAGAAAATGAGGAACTTATCAGTGAAATAGGATTTGTAGTCCAGATCTCATTGCAGAAACTCTTTATTAGACATTTGAGAAGACAATTTTCAGATGGCGTGAACAAATAAATGTCTCTCAGCATCAGGGGACAAGGCACATCAGGGTATAAAAGGAGGTGTGGACCTGTCATACTATGGGACAGTGTGTTGCTTTGTCACTTAAGTTTGAGGTAAGAGTCTCTCTTTAAGTTTGGTTAGAGATCTGCCTTTCAAGTAGGATCTGCCATAAAGATCCAGCCAAAGAAATGTAAAGATTTCTATAAATGTAACAAATGCCCAGGACATCCACCCATCTTCCAGTACAGTAGAATTGGCACAGTAGGAGCTGAAAGGATACCACACTGACTTGTTCTTGGGATGATATTGACTAATGAAATGCTGGGATAAAAGTGAGTGTTTCATCTATTTTTGTTGCTCAAACTATTAAAATTTCACAGAGTGAGCAACTGGCATTCTTGAAGCAATTATAAATGATAAATGGAACAATAAGGCTGACATCCACGCTTTTATCACAGTTTACATATCAACTTCATAAGCAAGGTTTGGTACTGTTTTTTCTAGTGTGAAAATTAAATAATAATAAAAATAATAAATGTTTGAAAATAAAATGAAATAGCAGAAAGCAGAGAGAAATAAGCAAGAGAACCTTGCGTCCTTTCTCACAGAGCATGCCAACATGACAGGTGTAATGTGCCATGCATTACCTAACAGAATTGTATTTTAGAGTTCAAGAAAGAAAGGGTAATTGTTTCCTCAGAAGAAGATTCTTGCATAGATTTTATTGCTTTACTGAACTATCCGCAAAATAAAAGTTAAAATACATTGTATTTTCTCTGTGATTGTAACAAATCCTTAGGGAAAGATGGGTGTCATAAGGTCTGTTAATGTAGACTAAGAGAGTGAAAGTTTTCTGACTGACTTAACCGTGTAAAGGTGAATGCTTACACTACCTATATGCAGGAGATAACGAGTGACACCTCCAAAGGATAACTGATCTCGCTTATTTTAGACACCAAATTCAGGACAGATTCCAGAATCATATTCTGGAGATATTTGTCTGTTGCGCTGGCAGTATGCAGATCTTACACAAGTATTTTGGGCGAGACATTTATTTTCAAATGGGTAAAGTTATGTTCAGCTAATCCCATCCAAAATGTCTATCAATTGTATTTGGCATCACATCAGGGTCACGTTTGTATATCTGTAAAAACAGGATTTATATAATATTTCAACATATCTAGCACACTTTTTTTTTTTTATCAAAACTAAATTGGAATACTTCTCAAAGTAATTTAAACATTTGCAATAATAACATCTTTTCTTGCAGTTGCTACTATGACAAAGTCAAAGAACACAAGTCAGGAGAGGTCTTTGTTGATTTGAAAACAATTTAAATCAAATGTCACCTCAAGGTTTTAATAATGTTTGGAGGGTTTTTTCCCTTGGAAATTATTTTATCTTAACTTCTTCTACCCTGAGTATGTTCATTTCATATGTTCCATTCTGTGCTGTCCTTTCCCAAATAATAGATGAATGTTTGCACCTCCCCCTCAGCTTTTCCTTTCTTCAAGGATCTTAAATCATAATTAAAGTCAGTTCAGTAGCTTCTTACTCAACAGCTCTGATCCCTATGTGTGTCCTATATTATATTTGCTTACTTTACTGGAAAAATACGTGTTTTACCACTCTGGGAAAGATTACTGAAAGATTTTATAGGTCTATAAGAGTAGTGAACCAATTTTCCAGTAGCAAACCATGGAGTTTCTATAAAAGGTAGTATGAAAGAAGTTCTTTTAAGATTTTCTTTCCCTAGAAACTATGAAATAGAAATTAACAGAAGCCAAACAGGAATGAAAAACTGTAAAGTAGCAATTTGAAATGTGGATTTTATCTTAGGAATAGCACAGGAAAAGGAGCAAACCAGGGTTCTTCAATGTTTTACATACATTGCACATACAGACATTATTCAGAACTCAGTGCAAGTTTGCATGTCTTTAAGAACATACAAACCCTCCCTGAGGTCAATAAAACTACTCATGTTCCAGCATTTAAATACATACTGTGGAGGGAATGCTTTTGTTTTGTGTTTATTAATGCTTAGCAAAAGTTGCTCTGACCTATTCAGGAATCGCCATGTGATGAGATAATGAATGTATCATTCACAAATATTTTTTGTTTAGAAGAGAAAAAAATTTTGTTCCACAATAACTTGTTGATATATTTGATTTGCATATTTGACTTGTAGTCATTTTGGAAAACATTACAGACATATGAAGATTCTTCATAGTAGCTACATAGCTGTAAAGCCAGAGGCACAAGTGAGGTAGTGACACAAAGAAGTGAAAAAGCATTTTAAATGGTACTAGTCACAGATAACCAAATTTCTTTCTTGTAATTTTTCAGTCCACTAATGTGTGACAGATGTCAGCTACACTGCTCAGTTTGCAGCCAAGATAAATATTTTTGGGATGAGCTTTGCAGAGGAGAGTAACAGAAAATTGTTTGGAAATATTATGAAACTAGAGAATAAAAGATAATTAAAGAAGACTTGGGCCTTTGTAATGTGTTCAAGAATAAGATCCCAAAAAAAGTATGTAGGCATACAAATTATCACTGATGTTCTTAACTTCAAGATAAAGAAACAAATACCCTTTCCAGCTTTCTGAGGCGCCTAGAGGCCACAGATGCCTACATTTTTTTTCACAGATCTTCCTTAAGTACCTCAATTGGTTCTCTTTTCCCTGTGCAGAAGGGATGCCCTCTTTGCCTGGGCTGAGCACAAAGGCAGCTCTCCCGCTGTACGGACTAAGGCACACTGGCAAAGTGTCCTACCTCATCCAATACACAATGACCCAAAGAATTCTAGAGAAACACAGAGGAGATTGGGAGGGAAGGGGTGTAGCCATGGACATTTTGACTGTAAAACATGCCTGGAAGGTGAGGGGATGAATATTCTTATGGTTAGGATACTTCCCAGGGAGGCCTACGTTTCATCCCGAGTGAAACAGATTAAAATCTCATGTTGCTAAGGGAAGTGCTCTGACTAGCTGGGCACAGTCCTTTTGATGTTTCAGATTATAGTGTTCCCAGAGCTTGTCAAAACCTGTGACCACAAGAGTTATGTGACAAGGAGAGCAATCAGAATAGAACCCTACCCCAAAGCCTGGCATGGCCAGAGAACCCATCTGGGATCAAGAGACTGGAGTAGAAGTATGCATTTTGAAAGAGAGAGCAGGGAGGACTGACAAAATCAACCTTTACCTTGATTGTTGTAAAGACAGATTGTTACTGGCACGACTGAGATTTGTTTTTTCACTGCCCTTAGTCCAGACAATCATTTCCAAAGAGGAAGAGCACAAATAATAAGTAAAATTAATGTAATCGTAAAGTAATATCTCATGGTTGCCAGTGAAAAATGTGAGGAAGATGATAGCATGTGGACCTATATTTAATGTGTGCAGTGACGCAGAACAAATACTTAGTTGACATGTTACAGGTAATTAATGCATTTTGCAGTACTGATCTGGCTTTGAAGAATTTTTCCTGAATATATTTTGGCCTAAGAGTATCAGCTGATATATCATTTATTTTCTTTGGCTCTCTCATGATGCTGTCAATTACACCATGGTGGAACTTGTACTATATTATGCTTATGAAGTTGAACGTTAGGGCACTCAGGTTCATTGGCATAGTATTTGACCTGCCCACACATACAGCTGCTCTTTGGAGAAGAGTTATGAGGCATGACTGAAGTGCCAGTAGTAAATAAAAAAAATGGTAATTTATCTGGCTCCTTTAGGGATAAAGAAAATGAAAAAAGAAAACCACATGATTAAAATAAGCATTTACTCATACCTGTATAGACCTATTCTTCTGTTTTGATTATTAGTTCTTTGCATTTTGTCAGCTTCCATCCTATAAGATCTGTCACTCTCTAAACTTGCAAATGCAAATCTTTTAAATCATAGTCTCACAAACCTTCCTTTTCAAGGCTGCAAAGCTGATACTTCTCAGTGTTGAAATTTCTCAGGCCCCACTCAGAATCAAACTTCTAAGACTAGTAGAAATGCTGATAAATTCCTACATGAAAAAGAGAATATGCGTGTTTCAGAATTTCATTCGTTTTGTTTTATAATCTTCTTTATTATTTCTGACTATTTTTGAAATTATAGCCTTGATCATAGTCAGTTAACTAGAAACAGAACAAGAAAAATCCTATGCCAAAGAAAGATATGTAATATTTAACAATGTAATGAAAGATAAGTTAGATATAGGAGAGCTTAAGAGAACAAGATGATGTTAATCGCCCTGTTGGCTAAGGAGGTGTCAAGTTTTCTGCAGATATTAACACAAAGGAGAATTCCGGGGAGGAACTTAAAGGAAAGCAGTAATTTTACTTTTAGGGAGGTCCTTCCAAGGAAAAGCACTAACATGAAAATACAGGAAGAATTAACATACCGTTGGAAATAAACCTAACAGGTGATGAGTCCAGGGCTCATTAGAAGCAGGAATAGAACTTTCCAGCAATGAATCAAAAATGACAAGAGGAATGAAAATTGGCCATGAAGGGCCTGTAAGAGGAAGATACATAAGCTACATCTGCTAGAATACAGAAACAGAAGCCAGTAAAGGGATTCAAAAAGAGAGGTAACTTAGAAAGAAAGTGTAAGAAAATGGGAAATTGCAGTAGTTATCCTGGAGCAGCATTAATAGGAAAAATTCCATTTGTCTAGGAGGAAAAAAAAAAAGATATTGTATTAATTTAGATAGGAAATCAATTTTTAATTTGAGGGAAAAAAAGCTCAGAAAAGACCCATATCTTAGAAAAGATAAGCAGAAAGAAACTGCAAGGTTTAGATGCAATCTGAATACAAGGAACCAAGAAACAGCCTGAATAACAATAAAATCTGATGTTTGGGAGACAGCAAGAAAGGTATAGCTTTTATAAAGAGCATTCCAAGTAAATGGTTTTATTTATTTTTCTGAAAACATGAAGGTATATGTTTAATGGAAGTTGGAAAATATATTGTCCTGGAAATCTTTTTACAATAAAACAATAGAGGGCAAGGAGATATTTTATGACAATACTCATCAAAATAAAATGTTACATAATTTTGGTTTTATAGTCTGATCATTCCAAACCCATTAATCTCTTGTTCTGCTGTTAAATACTATTACTGTCTCAAGAGAAGTAATTTGAACAAAATGTTCTGATAGATGTCTACTAACCTCGTCCAGAATCACAGAATCACAGAATATGCCGAGTTGGAAGGCACTCACAAGAATCATGGAGTCCAACTCCTGGCCCTGCTCAGGACCATCCCCAAGAGTCACACCATGTGCCTGAGAGTATCATCCAAACACTTCTTGATCTCTGTCAGGCTTGGTGCTGTGACCGCTTCCCTTGGAAACCTGTTAAAGTGCCCAATCGCACCCTGGGTAAAGAACTTTTCTCTAATATACAACCTAAACTTTGGGTTCTGTCACTGGTCACCATAGAGAAGAGATCAGTCCCTGTCTCTCCTGTGACCCTCACAAGGAAGTTGTAACTGCAAGGAGGTCTCCCTTCTGTCTCCCCTTCTCCAGACTGAACAGATTAAGTGACCTCAGCCGCTCCTCATACAGCTTCCCTCAAGGCCCTTTATTATCTCTGTTGCCCTCCTATGGACACTCTCTAACAACTTAATATCTTTCTTACAATGCAGTGCCCAAAACTGCACACAATATTACAGGTGAGGCCGCACCAGTGCAGAGCAGAGTGGGACAATCCCCTCCCTCGACTGGCTGGCGATGCCTTGCTTGATGCTCCCAAGGATATGGCTGGCCCTTCTGGCTGCCAGGGCACTGCTGACTCATATCCAAATTGCCATCGACCAGGACTCCCAGGTCCCTTTTCATGGCACTGCTTTCCAGCACCTCATTCCCCAGTCTGTATGTACATCCAGCGTTGCCCCATCCCAGGTGTAGAATCCATCATTTTCTCTTGTTGAACTTCATATGGTTGGTGATTGCCCAGTCTTCTACTTTGTCGAGGTCTCTCTGCAGGGCCTCCCTGACTTTGACAGAGTCAACAGCTCCTCCAAATTTGGTGTCATCAGCAAACTTGCTTAGTATCCCTTCCAGTTCTGCATCCAAGTCATTTCTGAAGATGTTGAAGAGCACAGGGCCCAAGATGGAGCCCTGTGGAACCCCACTAGTGACAGGTCACCAGTCTGATGTCACCCCACTCACTATTACCCTCTGTGCTCGACCCATGAGCCAATTGCTCACCCACCACATGATGTGTTCATCCAGCTGTGTGCTGGACTTTTTGTCCAGGAGAACAGAAAAAAGTTGTTTTCATAATTCAGGTGAAAGTGTCATTTGTTCTTCAGTGTCCTCATCATTTTGTTTCACAGAGTCACCTCCTCCAGATGTGACCTGCATAAGAATGTTTTTGTACCTGATCTCACCCACTTTCCTGTGCGGGTTTTTTAACTTTGGAAGCCTGTTTCCACTGTTTGGATCATAAATATTTAATGCTACATTTAAACCTTAGACTTTTTCTTGTGCTGCAGGGCATGTGTTAAGCCTAATTATAAACCTGAATCCCCAAGCTCCTCCAAAGTCTTTTGAGATTAATTCTAGTATTTCATTTCACTTTTTATATCAGTGCAAGCAAAAAATTTCACATTTTTGCTTTCTTTTTTTGGTAGCATCTCTTCAATGGGAGATTCAATATGATAGTCTGATTTATTTGTCAATGAAAATGGATTATTTTCACCGAAGCTGTTTCAGAGTGCCAGATAGCTACAATCTTGAAGCCTCATCCGAGCCCAAAATGTTGCTAATGAAAAAGAAATATTGACATCCTGAATTAGTCTAAGCCTGAACCAAACTTACGCCAGGACAATGAACATAATATGCTGTACAATGCTCAGACTCACTGCTTTGTATACCAGCTGCCACATTTCTTACACTAAGAAAAGAAAAAGAAAAAGAAAAAAAGGTAAAACATGTCAGGGAAACCCTCTAGTCCATGCACTGAATATTCAAAGGCATCCATGTGTCTTTTATGTCCTGCCAAACTGCAAGTATAGATAAGCATGAGGAATGCCTCTGGATAACTTCAAACTTAAATCCACAGTTGTTTCGTATACTGCATTGCAAATTTATACATGAACAAACTTTTCTGAGACTGTGATTACTTTAGAAGGAATTTAGCAATAGTTCATGTGGTTTGTGCTCTTTAAGAGTAATACTGAGTGACAGATTCTAAAGCTAAGGACAAAAACAGAAGTGATAAAGTTATTTGGAGTTCTATATGTATTACAAATTTTTTACTTAAACATGTATTATATACTACAGAATTTTTGGAGTATATGTTCTCCTAAATATAAAAGTCTACTATGTATTCACATTTCAAAGTAGCCAAGCCATAGTTAATCTAAAGACTAATATATATTTGAGTGCTGGTGCCAGTCATTATTAAAAAAAGTAATTTTGCCAGGAAGGGCTAAAAATCAAGGATTTCTTCCTGTTGGTCTACCCCAATGCAAGAACGACAGTTTTGCCTTAAACCAAGGGTACTTCAGCCCACAACCCTGTCTCAAACAGTGGCCACCTTGCAAGTAAGCAAGAGTAAGAGAAAGCCCAGCATATATGCCAGTTCCTTCTAATACTTTCCAGGCCTCCAGTGAGGGTCAGATCATTGGCTTTTTTAACCAAATATAATCATAAATTCTTACTTACTGTGAGCAGGTGTATCTTTCAAATATGTATTCTGTGTCTCCGTAAGCAGAGGAAAGTTTTTCACATTTACTGCATGATTTATCATAGTTCTGCATGTCTGTTGTCTGCTCCCTGAAGACCTGTCTCCTTCTATTCATTTTAAAGATGGCAGCATATATTTAGTATCAGTTCCCCCCCTTTCAGAGTGAAAAAGACAGTGAAACAGCTGACTCTTCATCTGCCCTCTATAAGCTATTCATGACTTATAGTATCTCCCAGATGTGTCTCTAAGTTAAAGAGGCTAAATTTACCTTTTTTGCCCTCATGCAGATGCCATTCCTTATCTTTCATCATAGAATAATTACAGTTACAGATTACCTTTAGATGTGTCCAAAATCCTGCTCAAGAAAGTGTTAGGCTCATGCTGACATTTGAGTACCTCCAGGATTGGAGTTTCCACAGCTTCTCTGTGAAACCTTGTGACCCTCTAAAAACATTCCCCGTTCTAACCTACCCACTTTGATGAGGGCACTGAAATTTCGCACCACAAACAGGATGCAAACAAACTGTAAATTTACAGAGTAGTATGATGATATTCTTTGCCTTGTTCTCTTCTCCACTGCCGAGGACTCATAAGACCTGATGCACTTCTCTCTATGTTTCTGATATTTCCATCTGTCATAACCTCAAGACCACATTCTTGAGAAGGAAATTCAGGACTGTAAGAGCCTATCTGTGACTGCTGCAAGGTGCAAGTTCTGACCTGATACTTAATATGTCAGGTCGATCTGAACAGCAGCGTCTGCCCAAAGTTGGTAGAGGTAGTTCTCAAGCATTACCATGTCGTAAGGAGAGAGATTTGCACCTCAGGAAGTGATTTATCCCATATCACTGAGAGATCTTGTCATACATGCTGAATTGCTCTCCTTGCCTCCCTGTTGATTTCTAGGAGAACATAGTCACACCGTTTTTCAAAAGAAAGTATTGGGTGAAAAAAAAAAACAACAAACCAACAAAATTCCTCAACTAGGAACACCTCCTTAGGTGTGGATAAATTGGATGCAGCATTCAACTATTGAAAAATACACAGCAATCTCTTATTCAGAAATTCTATTTTCACCATGTTAAGTGTAGATGCACTGCCAAAGATGTACATGCATTCTGAAAGGATACTGTGAAAAAAATTGTGTAATGATGTGGTATGTGTAGCATGATGAAGGGAAAAATATAGCATAGGAAAATTATAGAAGCCAGGGTCTTCAAGCATTTGGCGAGTTTGCTATCCTGCATTCTCTAAGAATGAGCTGAGTATTTTCCATTTTTAAAATGTTAAGTCTACAAGTTAATTAAGTAACTTTCAAGTACTATAAAATAAAATTAATAATTCCACCTTGATGTTCCAAGTTCCAGTAGAGATCAGGTTGTTAAGTATCCATATAAGCTAGAAGTGTCATTCAGCTACTAAAAGTTTCAACCAGCTTGCTTCCACTTACTTCACAAAAATTTACAGTTAATAATAATAGCATGTTATGTAGATTTATGATGTGATAATTTATCTAGGTCTCAACTTCTAAATAATTAGCAGCTATCACAAACTGTGCACAAAGGAAAATTCCCCATTCAAGTATTTTTAGTGCAGTTTCACAGTCTGAATCATCTATTTTACAACCACAGCTCTCTATAGCTGCAAAATCTGTTCTACGCTAATTTTTTCTTCATTATTCTGCTGCTTAAAATGCATAATCTTATATCACTGAGTGTCCACTCATATATGTATGCCTAGTAGGAAAACAATGAGTAGTTCTGGATTGGATCTCAGTCTTGATTCATTAAGCTTGTTCCAGCTCTTGACAGTCATTTTGCTTGCATTGCACACACAAGCTGAATCTGTCAGACCAAGTCTTTGGACAACAGTACTTTTTGACTGAAATGCACGTAGATGCTTCACCAGCCAGATAGAACATATCTTGCAAACCCCACAGTGGACATTTATTAAGGGATTAATTTAATTTGCTAAAAATTTTCTGCTATAAAGCCATTGGTGTTTGCCCTAATGATGCTTCAACAAACTACTGTTTTAGCAAAGCAGTGACAGAATTCAAAGGTTTAAGTTTCAGTTAACAGTAGGAAAGAAGAGGAATTGACTAATTTTTCTAGAAACACCAAGTTGGAGGCTCTGGAAAGGAATACTGGAAGTGTTTTTCTTTTGCTGCATTAATTATTTATGTAAAATTCCTAGCCTTGGTTAGAAATTGGTTATTTCTCATTTGCAAATCTTTTGGGACACTGATTTTCAGATGGTACTTTCATAAAATAACTCCAGACTTCATGGTTTTCTGGTTGTGTTTTTTTGTTTGTTTTGGAGATTTTTCGGGAAGAGTAATTTAACTTTCTCTGGTACAGCATAAACATTGATGAGTTGGAGTAGTGCCAGCAACTGAAAAACAGGAAAATGTCAGAAGTTACAGTGGCTAACCTGAGGCACATCCATTCAAGACAGTGGTACTCTAGTCAACTTCTTGGGAGGCAGTACTTAGATTTGTGCAAGGAAAAAGAAAATAAAGAGCTATGCTCTTCCAGGGGAAAAAAAAATTTAAAAATTATATATTCAAAAGATTCAAAGCTCGATGCAGGACTCAATGATCCCTGTGGGTCCCTTCCACCTTGACATATTCTGTGATTCTGTGAAGTAACAATGCTCTTAACTTGGCACGTGAAAAAAATAGCAAACCCCACCCAATCAGTATTATGTATGGACTGTGCTTTTGAGAATGATACCTGTATCCTCTCTCTGAGTCTCAGTGACTGGATTGAGTAGATCTACTCATGAGTCAGCTAAAGAATACACAAGTTTTCTACTATCATTCCAAAGTAAAACAGCTTCCCCTAGAGTTATTTTTATTTTGACCTGAAAATGAAGAGCCTGACATGTAATGAAAAACATTCCTTCACAAGATAGCAGAATGAAGAGTGTACATGTGCTGCAAACCAGTGGTGTCAGGTTATATGCACATGAGGCCCAGGAGAAGTCAAGCACACAGAAATGAGCATGACCTCTCACAGTGTTAATTTCTGGAATGCTCAGTCTCCTTTTGTTTTTAAAAACAGAGCTCCACTAATAAATGCCATGGAAGTTGTTTTCTCTACAGCCACTAACTACATACTGCGACTGAGCTTCATCTTTCAGAGAAGACAACATTGCTTTGAAAAAAAGAAGAAGGAACACCTAATCCTTAGTGGTCTAGACAACGGTATCTTTATACATATGCCGTGCTTTATTTGCAGCATTCCCTGATGTTCTTCCAAGAAATGTAATTTTATGAAGATTCATCTCAGAAGACTAGCTACTCCCTTCTCCCCATGCATTCCATATGGTGTTTTTTGGGCTGCCTGGGATATGCTAGTGCTTCAAAACCAAAACAAAACACAAATATAAATATTTGTGTGGCCTCCACCTTTTTTTTTTTTTTTTGACTCTTGGTTGAATCTGTTGTTAGGTACAGCTAGCTGACCTAATTTTCTCACAAGATGATGAGCTTTTAGTTTGGTGGAATAACAGTAAAATTGTTGCACAAATTAACTTATTCAGCTTTCAATTTAGAAGCTTTTCAAAAGAAAGTATAAAAAAATCTGTGCATATTTAAATTCAGTCATAAAAAGAATGTTAGAAGAGACTTCTGGGCATCATCTTGCCCAATCCTTCCTGCTCAAGCCAGGCTTCCTACATCCAGTTGCTCAGGACCAAGTATGAAGACTGCACAACCTCTCTGGGCAGCCTGTGCCAGCACTCAGTCACACAAAAAGTGAAAAAGTTTTTCCTGATATTTTCCTTTTTCTTATTCTCCTCTGTCTTAATCTTCTCTTTCTTCTTCTTCTTTTTTAAAAAGAGGATTTTAATGATCCTTAACTAAGTTGTGTGGGAAAATGTTCCCTGTACAATCAAAGTTTTCATAATAGGTTGAATTTAAAATTCCTTATGAATTTCTAACAAAGCTGAGATCAGTAAAAGTCACAAGATAAATATATCCTCTGGGTCTTGAATATATAGTACCTCTGACAGGGCAATGTTTCCTTCACAGTATTCCTACAATGAAGTAGAATTTGTTGCTTCATTTGCATAAATAGTGGAGAAAACTGCAAACAAAGTGGCTTAAAGCAGTAACAGAGAAGCCCTTCCTAGATCCCCAGGTGAAGTTAAGAAACAGACTTCTTATTGCATTTTGATGTATTTGGATTTATGTCAAGTAAATAATTAGTCTAGCAATTTTTCTAACCTCTATAAATTTATCTCCAAAAAGAATTTTGGGGCATTTATAGGTGAGCTAGATATTGAGAGTCCCAGAAACATATGGAAGTCAAGGCACACAGTGTACTGTACTCCTTCAGGAAGGTTTTTACTTAAGAAGACATTTTATTATTAACAAAACGTGTTTAATGTGTGGACCTTGAACAGATGCACACTTTTCAAAACTTAGTAAATCATACAGACTCCAGGTTCCCAAAAATGCTGTTCCACCTACTCTCTGTTCAGAGAAGACTGTGACAAATGACATACCTTTTCTTTAAGGTTCCTTGATTCATGGTCTGTCAAAACAAAGGCAAAAAAATTCCACAGCTGAGGATCTTTTTCTTTGAGACTGCTCTGCCTCTGATTTTCTTTGAGAAGACTCAAATGAACTAACACAGGAAGACAGGGGTGCAAATTCATCAAGAAGTAGGTTCTAAAAGACAATATCAGCTACTTGAATTGGATGCAGAATTAAAGGAAGTGTCATGCAGCTAGCAAGGCAATTGACTAAAAATTAACAAAATTTTCCTGGAAGATCCTTTTCTTTAGAGAAGATGAAACTGTTGAACATTTTCCTATCAAATGAAAAGATTATGCGTTTGTTTTAGAGAATATGCTATTTGCAGACATGAAACTATGAGTGGGTATAGGAACTATAGCAAAGGCATATGGTATAAAAGATTTTCTAGGACTAATCATACACATATCCTGGACCATGGTCAATTAGTGTAATTAATTTTAAAACAATATTAATTAAAGACTAGTTAGCATATAACTAAAATTGACAGATGCCCTCTTAGCTGGGTCACAATCTGACTGGATGGCCAGGTACAGCAAGTGGAGGTGAATGGTGCCACATCCTCTTGGGGTTGCCCAAGGCTCAATATTGAGTATGCATATTTTTTGACTCAGTCCTCTCCAATATATTTACTGATGATCTGGACAAGGACTGCATGCGCACTCTCAATAAGTCCACAGAAAACACTAACTTGGGCAGGAGCACTGACCTACTGGAACGTTGGAAGACTGTGCAGAGGGATCTGGACAGACTGGATCGGTGGGTTGAGGCCAACCCAATATGAAGTCCAGTAACACCAAGAATCAGGTCCTACACTTTGGCTGCAAAAACCGCATGCAGCACTACAGGCTGGGGGAAGAGTGGCTGCCAGGTGGAAGAGGGCATGGAGATGCTGGTTGACAGCAACTGAACATGAGCCAGCAGTGTGTCCAGGTGGCCAAGAAGGCCACTGGCATCTGGCTTATATCAAAAATAGCACGGCCAGCAGGACCAGGGAAGCAATTATCCCTCTGTACTCAGCACTGCTGAGGCTGACCCTGGAGTGCTGTGTCCAGTTCTGGGCACCTCAGTTAAGGAAGGATATTGAGGTGATGGTGCATGTCCGGAGAAGGAAAATGATGCTGGTGAAGGGTCTAGAGAGTAAGTCATATGAGGAGTGGCTGAGAGAACTGGAGTTGTTTAGCCTGGAGGCAAGGAGACTTAGGGGAGACTTTTTCGTCTCTACAACTAGTTGAAAGGTAGGGTTAGGTTAGCCTCTTCTTGCAGGCAACTAATGATAGAACAAGAGAACATAGCCCCAGGTTGCACTGGGGGAGATTCAAGTTGCACATCAGGAAGAATTTCATTAACAAAAGGGTGAAGTCCATTCCAAGTACTGGAATACTTAGAATGGATTGCCCAGGAAGGAGATGGAGTCACCATCCCCAGTGTTCAAGAAACATCCCCAAGTGTTCAAAAAATGATGGACATGGCACTTAGTGCCATGGTCTATTTGATAAGACAGTGATTGGTCAAAGATTGGACTCGATGACCTTTGAGGTGTTTTCCAACCTGAATGATTCTATGATTCTATGCAGAACAGTACATAAGGAACAAATGTTTCACCACAGTTTTGAGCATCTTGGACTGAAAAAGACTGAATGACTAGAGAAGGGTTTATCTGAGGGCTAAAGAAGGCTGTTATAAGCCTTCAAAGTCAATGTCTTCAGTTTATGAAGCATGTGACTCTATCACTTGGTGGGCAAAATACTGTGGCTGCCTGTCCTGAGCAGCACTAACAACAACATACTGCCCTGACTCTTTTTTTGGGGTCTTTGCTCTAGCCTTTCTAGATGCATTAGCAGAAAACAGTATCTCTCCCATGAATGAATCCTGAATTCTGCAGGACCTCTGCTTCGCAGTCATTTAAGAATGCTAACCATCAAGTAAGGAAAAAAAATCAGTGCTAAAGTTCAAAAAAGGCATTTGGAAGAGTATGGTATTACATTCTAAAACAATTAGCATTAGCTTTCTTATTTTTTTGGTGAAGTGTTTTTACTAGTATTGCTGCTAACAACATCAACAAAGCCTTAGCCTTTTAAATCTGTTCTTCTTCAAATCTGTTTTTTAATTTGTGGAACAGAACCTTCCACAACCTTAGTGAATCATCCTAATATGAAGAGCAATTATGTCATTTTGGATTGACATTAAGGTAACCCACACCAGAACGTGGCACATAACATAAAGACTTAACCTATGACAAACCAAGACACCTCTACACTGTCCTGCTGGGCTTGCATATAAATAATAAAAAAAGTAAGTTTTTAGAGAAAAGTAGTTCATAACTTCCTTCAAGTGTCATTTCTTGCAGAAAATATTACTGGCAGACAGCAAGGCCAGAATATCTGTGCACAGTGCATGGTCCTTGGCTGTCCTAGTATAAGCACAGAGAGCACACCAAGTCACTTCACACTCTGTAGAAAGTTCAAAAGCAAGCGTCCTTTGAAAAGTCAGTCACTCAGCCTAATAATGAAGACTGAGTGTTCCCAGGTATTCCTACCTAAACATGTTTAAAACAGAAGGGCATAGCAAAGCAGAAAATGAATGAGAGACTAGAGTGCAGGAACAGGTAAGAGCTGATATCACAGGAAATTAGAATCTCTTGGAAGTGATGGGCCAGCAAGAAGAATGCTGCTTGAATCTGAAGTTCAATAGAGGACTTGGTTTGGTTCACGTACCAAAAGTTCTCAGCATGCAGGACTTGCTGTTACTAGTATCAGGGTCCCTGTACTATTCCAATTTGGCTGCCTCAACAGTGTCTTTGATTTTGTCTCAGAAAAGCAGTTTCCCTCCAAACATTTTTGTCTCCAGCTGCAAGCTAAGGCTGCTGACTTAATTTTTCCAGAGTCACTCATAATCTTCCTAGTCACTCATATGAACTACTATTTCAACAGACGTTTTTGGGACAAAATGCACCCTGTACTGCCTTTCTGTAGGAGAATATAAAAAAAAAGAATTATGGAAAGAAAAAGAAAAAGTCATAGAGCTTATAAAATCGAAGTCCAAAGAGTCATACTGGGGTGGGGGTGGGGGTGGGACAGAGGAATCCACAGGATTTTTGAGTCTGCTTACCTACAAAAGCAGAAAACATGAAAAGGAGCTTTATTATGCTGCACAAAGTGAATAGTTCTTAAAGCGGTGTAAGAGGAGAACAAAGGTAGCAGCAGCCTCATGGCCCAGCACTTCAGACAGAAATGCAATGAAGTTTGGCAGGAAGCTGAGGCATTTTCCACTTAATGCCTAACAGAAGTGATCTCTGTCTACTTCCAGAAAGCCTTCTAAGGGACTCTCAGTAGCTTCATGAAATGCATCAACAGCTTTCAGTGTTGGACTGCATTGCAAGTCCAATTTATTTTTAGCTAGCACTTAGTTTCTTTGCTCTACATCCCTTTTCTAAGGAAATTTCTATGGAGGTATGATCATTGAATCCTTTAGAGTGTTAGATATACTAAGAAAAGCAGACTATTTGTAATTATGCAACTGCTTTACATTAAAAGGATGTGTACCTGGCATTTTTGAACACCAGACTTCCATAACAGCTAAATGAATTTTGTGTCAGAGTAACTAACAGAAGAAGAGACGGGGATAAAAAAATTCCCTTGACTTAATGTTTTCTTTTTAATCTTATTATAAGAATGAAACTTGAAAAAATCTAAATCATACCAAGTGCAGAAATGATTGTGTGCAGACTTTATCTAGATGTATTAATGCACAGGTAGGTGTAGAACAACTGTTCACTTTCATGTCTATAAACACCTCCTTTGCAAAAGTGCAATTACTAGTGTGCCTATAAGCAACTGACTGCATATTTTTTCATTTCCCAGCCAAATGAGTTTATGCTAATTATATATGGTGTGCTAGCTTTGCAGCCCTTATACAACTTTAATTTCCCTCACACCTGGTAAATATAATTACATATTCTGTCAACACACGCAGATTTGCCTGTACGTATTATGCTTTTACCTGCAACTCCTCAGAAGAAAAATTGTCCTAAAAATGTCTTGAGTCTAAAAACAAAACTGAATAAAAGCCGGATAAAAAAAAATAGAAAAAAGAAGCTGCTGTTGTTAAATAAGCAAATTTGATCCAGTAAACTGTTTAAATATAAGAACAAACCTGTGATACCAAAATAGTATATGCCTAATCTATTAGGCATTGATGGAGGCTGCTGACACAATACTTAAAGTATGGTTATGGACATTTTCCTTTCCTGTAGACTACACAATTATGAAGATATTAAATTTCAAAAATATTTGCTGCCATGAGAATGTCTCTGTCCCACTGTTCCTTTGGCAAACTAGAAGTGGCAGAAAGAAAATAGCCTGTTGGCACTACAAGTGCAGTCTTCATTTATAGAAGAATAATTTGGAACATTTCTCACATATAAAAGGCAACACTTAAAACCAAATCGATGATGATTTGAATTATGTCCTCAATTTCACTGATGTAAGTCAGAAGAATTCCTGTTTGTTGTAATGAAGTTACTCCACCTTTACACCGCTATAGTTGCTTGCTGAATTGGATATGTAGGTTGCATAGTGTCCATAAAGTAGCAGTCAGTAGTCTCTGCCTCAGTCTGACATTTCTCTTTGGGATAGGGCACATGAAAAGCTAGACAGTTTTGATTAGAAGACTTCATCTATGAAGTCATGGCAAGGGAAGAGAATATGGCTGTACTTCCAGACATAAGGGGAAAAAATTAGAAGAGGAAGAAAAAAGAGAAATCATGTCAAAGTAAAGAGTTGTTACTCCCCGTTTTTAATTTGTAGCACAAAGCTCGACTTCTGCAATTGTCTCATAAGCAGCCCTCTGTATTGTCAGAAAACTTAAAGAACTAACTGAGAGCAGCAGATTTTATCAATTTCCACCATTTTATTAAAGATATATTTTTAAAAAGTCCAATTAAAATGCCTCCAGAAGATATATTTATCCAAATGTTCGTCTTAACTGTTTATAGTCAAGAAACTGCTGAAATCTAGATGAATAATGGAAGGACAGATAATTCCACTACAGTAACTGCCAATTCAAGAAGAATTTTGCTTATGTTTTCTTTATCCAAAAAAGTCTCCATTTGAAAATTTATACCCTTCCTTCTCCCTCCCTTTCACTTCATTCACTGCATGTGGCCTATCTCTTATTCCTCAGAAAACCCAGCAGACTGCAGTAGGGCTAACACTGGGCCAATACTTGCAGAGAGGCAAGAAAATGATCAGCTAATGTGACAACAATCGTAGGCACAAAAAAAAAGGAAAAATCTTATAAAACCTGTCGAAAAGGACCTCAGATGGTCTATTCCTCTGCCTTCAGGCAAGATGAACAATTTAGCAACAAGGGCACTTATTATAGTACTAGTTTTCATGCACAAGACTTAATACATCAAAAGTATGTGCAAAGATCTGAGTTTCTGCTGATATTTCCCTCAGGTTTAAGGTTAGGAACCCAAGTGAGCAGTTTTAAAAGGTGTTTGTTGGCAGTACAATCCAAAAAGCTAAAGGGCAGGAACTGAACCAATACTGTGGTCAGAACTGAGAAGAGGCAGTTCAGTTAAAAGTCACAGAAGAAGGTTAAGGGATAAAAAAAACCTGATTATAAGAGATAAGAAGCATTTAATAAATTCTTCTTTCAAAAAGAAACTTGACAGATGCCTTGTTTGTACTAGGTATTGATTATATGAGGAGAATATATAAAGTAGAAGAATATAACACAGGAGAGAAAGGAATGACAGAAAAACAATATCTGATGACTGAGGTCAGCAAAGTGCAATTGAGAAAGAAGCTGTAGCTGCTCTGGTTTTAGCAACTGGAACAAAGCACCAAGGAATTCATGACTCTTCATGCTTCCAGCTTCAAACTTTCCATCTTTATAAAAGCTGCTTTCACCAAATATTAGTCTCAGCTCAAGGCCAGCAGAAAGTGATATGATGCAATTTGATATACCATGATCTTAAGCTTAAGACCTAGCTGCTCAACTTCCATTAAATTCTATGGCTCTCAAAAATAAAAAAAGGAATGGATAGCATTTAGATTGAGTGTCTCCAAAGGAAACCAGATGCCACAGACAATACTGCCAGCAATCCTTTCTGGTGCTAAAACAACTTCTACTGCACACCGTGCTGTCCTGGGATGTGCTATCCCTAAGAATCGAATTTTATAAAATAGAACTTTGATCTATTTTGTATCTGACATTATTCCAATTGTTTTGCCAAATTCCAAGTGTGAGTAAACACAGCCTTGACCTTTACCCTCGCAGCTTCTGCTGGAAAAGTTTTCCTCACTTCTTGCCCTAAGCAGCATGCTACGAGGAAATGCATATGTTAAACCATGCAAAACACGAAAGAAATGATAAGTGTTATATAGCATAGATCTCACGAGAGATATAATTCTGACTTTAAACTATTTTTGAAATACAAATATGTCCTCTAAACATATAGTCAGACATTAAACTAAAAACAGTGGAAAGATTTTCACTAACTTTCCTGAACACAGGACCATATATATATGTCATACACATATATGCCGCAGTCCGGTTGGGGAAAGGAACATGACAGCACACAAGGGATCATGCAGAGTAGAAGATGAAATGCTATCCTTTTTATTAAGGTAACACACAAGCTTATATAGGGTCAGGCGTGGAAGGTGCTAGAAAATTAGGAGGAGTATGGGATTGACAACAGGGGCTAGCTAATGGGAAGACCAGGAGCAAACATGACATTAACAGGGGCCAATCATAGGAACAAGGGCCAGCTGCAGGACTGCCTACACTGTGGCAGATCCTGGC
>JAWMRA010000113.1:41833012-41857090 GCA_035584735.1 Pseudotriccus pelzelni
ACAGAATCTTCTGAACCATGCACTAACAATTCACAAATTCTATATCAATAAAGTCCATTCTCAGCTCTGCCAAAACCGTGGAATATCCAAGTTACTTGAGGTCTCCTTAGCCATCTCTTGATTCTTTCTCGTTCCTCAGCTGCCACACATATACATATACATACAGTATTTGACAAATACATATGTCAAATACTGGCCATGTAGCAAATGACATGTTGTACATGCTATATACTCACTATGTTAGATTTATTCAGATTTTAGCTTTCTGTTCAGCTATTAACATTATCTGGAAATTTCCTTCACAACTGAGTCATACTGATAAAATGCTGTCCACTGGATTTAAGGGCAATCATCCACTGCTGTTTGTGCATGCTGCTTTAACTTTATGTGGATGTTGCATGGATCACAGAAACACAAATAACACCAGTTAAACAAACTGAAATACTATGGAGGGTTGATTGATAAAGAGATGCAATCATATGCAATCTCAGCTGACTAAGGATATAACAGTGAGGATCAGAAACAGTTGCTGAAACATGTCTAGAGTGAGAATCCACCTTAAGACCACTCGGAAATAGTCTTATTTTCCACATGACACGAGTAAAATATTCCCCAGGGGGGTGGAGTGGAGGAGAAGTGGAGGGAGAAATTAATATGGTAGCATTTTGGTTTGTTCAATTTCAAACATCACCACCACCACCACCACCTCATACGCTACAGTCCAATATCAGAGTGTTGCTACTCTGTACTAGTAAACTACAGAGAGAAATGGGAGCCCAGTGAGCACTGTAAAATTTTTCACAACCCCTAGGTCTCACACAGTAGTGCCTTAATAGTGTTCTTGATTGTTACTAATCCCCTTTACAAACTTTCAACTACCTTGTTCTACCCTACTCCCATCATCAACGTGAACACATTAAGGCAGCTACATGGAAAGAGAAAAGGTTGAAGCTGGAGGTGCAGGCAGGTGAGAGTAGTCAGTGACATGTGCCTTTGGGGAAAGAAGTGGAATTCATGTAACTTAAAAGTTCAAGCACTGTAATGCTAACTGCATTGCATCTGGTGTCCCCAGCATAACAGGGACATGGAACCATTGGAGTAAGTCCAGAGGAGGGCCATCAAGTCAATAAGAGAACTGGAGGACCTCCCCTATTAATCCCCTATGAAGACAGGCTGAGAAAATTGGGTCTGTTCAGCCTGAGGAAGGGAAGGTTGCTGGGAAACCTCATAACAACCTTCCAGTATCTGAAGGGGGTCCCCAGGGAAGCTGGAGACGGACTTTTCATCAGGAGCTGTAGTTCCTGAAGTAACTGAAGTAATGGGTACAAATTGAAAGATGGGAAATTTAGGGTAGATATTAAGAAGCAATTTTTTACTGTGAGGGTAGTGAGGCTCAGGAACAGGTTGCCCAGGGAAGCTGTGGATGCCCCAGCCCTGGAACTACTCAAACATAGGTGGGATAAGGCCTTGAGCAACCTGGTCTAGTGGGACGTGTCCCTGCCCATAGCAGGGGAGGCTGGGACTAGATGATCTTTAGGGTCCATTCCACCTGCTGAATATTCTAGGATTCTATAACGAGACATGATAACTCCCCGCTCACCTGCAGCTGTACTACATGAGAGACATTTTTCTCCACATGCTGAGAGCTGTGCTGGCCATGAGGCTCCAGAGACAGGAGCAACTCTGATTGCTGATGTAGTTACAGCCAGGTGCCACAGACATGCCCTCAGCAAGATGCTCAGTGGGTTTGAATGTTTGGGATTCTTTTTTGTTAGTACATACACAGTCTCCTACCCTGAGTCTCATCCCAGAGAGGAAATAATTGACATTCTCTTGCCAATAGTAGCTGATTTTCAAAAGCATGAGTGAGGGGGAGAGAGTGTTTTGAAGCTGGCTTCAATTGTGGTGTTTGATCCAGTTGCTTCTGTTCAAAGAACTGTAAAAAGCATAATATAAGATGCTCCAGGATTTTACCAGGCTAGACATTGCAATAAAAGACAATTTCACAGGTAATAGAAACCTCAGCCAGGAAATTTCAGAGTTGTAGTACCCAGATACCCTCCGCTTTCTGTTCAGCTGCATAGAATAAACCTTTTTTCTCCTGAAACTCAGGGTTAAAGTATGCAAATGGTCATAACACATGGTAACAATAGTTTACAGAGCTGCTTACTCTAAAAAAGAAAAAAAGAGAAAATGATTCATCAAACGCTTTAGGACACCCTTGAATATTGCCTGATGCAGATTTCAGGGCTTGTTGAACTTGCGCCATTCTTTTCTTCAAACACTGTTAGTGAAACTCTTTGCCTAAGGGGAAAAAAAGTTTTCACTTATTTTTGCAATAGGGATTTAGAGGTGTTCCTGATGTGATGAAACAGCCAGTTTTAGACAGCAGCACCCTTAATCTGTCAAGAATTATGCATAATTTCTCTGCATGCATCAGAAATCTAACACCTCTCTCCTGACCTCTACAACAGCCCTCTGAACCTGTTCCCAAGGCATTCCTGAGGAGACAGCCAACCATGATGTATTATGTGCATTTGCAAAGGACCGGATTGATGTGACCACCAAAGGAATGTTTCCTTTGCTGGAAGAACTGTCTTTCACAAGAGATTTTCTGTTCCTTTTCAAGCCATTTTTCAAGCATTATTATTATCATTAGCATTTAATGAATGTTCTACATGTTCACATATGCACCATATTTATTGGTTTCTGGATAAGACTGTTTTGACTTCTTTGAATTTCCTGTAATGTTTCATCTATTCATTGTCAAAAGGCAGATGCAGGTTTTATTATATTTAGTATGCACAGGAAAATCCTAAAGTTATTTCCCTAGAGCAAAAGATTCTTCATTCGTGGGATAAAACACAAGTAGAAGTGTAACTTTTTTTTCAGTCTGTCAAAAAATTGTAAAATATAGTCATTGGAAACATTATTCTTATGTGAAGATATAAGCCATTGCTATTACTCTGGAGAAACTGAGTCATGAGACTTACACTGTTCCATTCTTCCACATAAACATCCAACAATGTAAGTAATTAAATTATTTTTTTCAAATGAATCTTTAAACAAAAGTTTTCAAAACTTTTTGGTTTGTTTTGTACAAAAAAAAGTACCAAGAAAAGAGCACAAGCTCAATTTTCATCTGTGTGTACATTAGAGATTAGCACACAATCTACTCCACCCTCATCTGGCTCACACACAAGTCCCTTGGTTCTTAGTTTACATTAGATATAGCTAAAACTGAAGGTGGGGCTGCAAGTCTGGCCATAGCCACGTAAGTGTTCTTCTGACTTTGAAATTTGAGAAACTGTATATATTACTCTTTAATTTTAAATATATTTAATTTCATGCTTAAAAGAACAAAAGAATTTTGTGCCATTGAGGTGTGTTTGAGGCGATCTTGGTATGTCATCAGTACCAAAGATTAGACTCAGGAATATCATGGCAGAGATGGCATCCTTCAATTTGTAAGTCATTGCACCTGGTTTGATTTAGAGTCATCCAGAGGAAGACATTAAAGACTCTTACAAGGAGTAAGAGTCCTCCTTGTAAGAGGGGATGTGAACAAAGTGAAGGAACTGTAATACACTGACCTCCATGAATGCCCATTTCTATGTAACAAGAACAAAAAAAAATTATGACAGTCAGTCTCTGAAGCTACCAACTGAGCATTAAAAGTAATTAGTTCCTGACTTTATTTTTCCACAAAGAATCGGCAAATCTCAAAGAGGAAGGGAAATCTATAAGTATGAAAAAAAGGTGTCAGCAGAGGGACCTTTCTATAATTGCTCTATTGTGGAGAAAAAATGCAAACTTAAGTTTAGCTTGAAAGAAAAGGAATAAAAGAAATTCTGAAGGTAATACTGTGAAGTTGGATTTTCATCCACTTATTCGTAACATTTTCTAAATTCTCTATATCTGCAGTGTGGTCTGTCAGGTCGAGCATGCGTTTATCAGCATTATATTTTCATGCCCTCTGTAAGATTTCTAGGTGCCATACAGACAAATAACAGGCACGAATCCTTTCACTTTCCTCTATTGCAACTTTTTCCCCAACTCAACCAGATAAGTGACTGGCACCATAAATAGAAATGGTCATAAATAGAAAATGATGGCGTATGAATATTTTGTGGAAAGCTGATTGGAAAAGGACATTTTCCTTCTAACAATACTCATACCTCTGGGTAATTTGGAACAACACTTTTTTTTGGCATACCACATTAGACATTTTGTTTTTTATTATATTTTTCACTGAAACTGGAAACAGCTGCTGCCTGATGTCGTCTGGTATACGTGGTAGTAGTGTGGGTGGAGGAAGAGATTTCTTTTCCCTCACAAGAAAGACGCAACCATGGAAAGTATGAGGTTACAGAAAAGTGTTAGCAGGTGATATAAAACATTTCAGTGGTTTACATAGGTTAGAGAACATTGATCCAAATTGCCTCTGAATGATTGCAGTTGTCACATCTTTAAAGTGCAAGGGCTGGATAACCACAACAGTGATTAGCAAAGCAAAGAATCTATTTTCCTTGAAATTATAATCCCCAGGGAAGGATGCTTGGCAACAGTTTTTTTGGGCTAAGACAGCCAACACTTGCCCCTCTGATATATTCCAAAGCCACTGGGTGGAATAGAAGAATAAAAGTAGCAAGGACTTAGCTGTCCATCACTCCCTTGTAATTATACCTCTGGCTTTTTCCTTTCTCTTCTCAAAGCAGAGATATTTTTGGAAGTGCCACTTAGTTATTTTAAAGTATATTTGAGCATTGTACCACAACACAAGCTTACCCTGAGCTTGTTAATCCTATATAATGTTTCTTCAGAAACTTACTGAAAATCATAAATGGAAGCCTACCAATCTAAGCAGAAACAGGGGACAGTGCCTTCCAAACACCTATTCGTCAGTGCCAGTGTCCACACAGTCAAGTACACAGCCTCAGCAATGCAGACTGAGACTTTACAGTACCTGCACAGTCACACAGCTCCATCCCAGTTAGCTGTAGGAACATGTGCCATGAAAGTCAATGAAACCATGCCCATAGAGTGGTGAACAGTGAGCAACTTCTCACTCTTTCTGCCACTGCAAGAAACTCTAAGTGATGGGCCCAGTAAAACCAAAGAAAGGGTGGGTTTTTTTCACACGGTGTTTATTTATACTGTGGAATTGTTGGTTGCTGCAGAGTTCACATGAGTTCAAAGTTGATCAAACTAATGAAAGAAAAATATCTCAAGGATGATCAAATACTTTAAAGACTCCATTTACAAGCAGGAGGTTTGTAAGCCACAAGCTGTTGGGGGTTAGAACAGGGATTTAGGGAAAATTTAGGGAAAGTATGACTACATTTATGTTTTTATACTCTTCACTGCACATTCATCCTTATGATCTTATGTCTTCTGGAAAGATCTGTGTAGATCAAAATAGGAATAGGCCACTGTGACAGCTGTCCTAACAAGGTCTAAGAACTTAAATTTAAGAAAAAAAATTTAAAGAAGGGTAGATGTTTGGGATAAGAGAGCTGGTGAATACTTTCTCTCTTTCTTTCTTTGCCTTTGGAGGGATACGCTTGCCACTTCTCCATGTGCCTTGGCAGGCAGAGAGTCTTATTTTGCAAGGCAGCCCCGCAGGGCAGACTAGTCTGTGGCTTTTCCATGTTAATTGGAATCAAATGTTACAAGGATGGAGACATAGGAAATTTAGAGATCTTCTGTGGAAGTGTCAGCATGGGTTTTCTTGATGCTTCTTGTCTTTTGCTGAGACTGTCCAACTGCTGAGGCAGACTAGATCTAACTCCCAGTCTCCTGGTTTCAGAGCACTGTAAGTGGATCAAAACAGGTTCCCTTCAGTATGACTCCTGAATACTTTACAAGGCACCACAGACACAGGAGTGTTGCTCTCTGCGTTGGATATGAGGACCCGCTCTTTTCATAAGTAGGTAAAGAAGGGAAATTACTATTTTTCTGTCTTGAACAACAGTAAAAGTCCAACTCTGGCTGGGACTGGAGTTGTGCATTGCAGGCTGTTGTATGTCCTATATGATGATTAATTCTTCTTAGGAACTTAGCCCTTAGGTACTTACACTGTGGTCTGTCTCCACAAATATCCACAACAGCCTTGAAAAAGATGGCATTATGCCTCATGGATACAGCTGAGTTCAACTGGAATGATCCCACGTTTGTGACCTCTCTCAGGAGGAGGGGCTCATTGTTTCCGTGCCGGAAGATAATGTAAGGAGACCAGGGACACACTGCCCTGTGTAAGTCTCACGACAGGTATGCACCACCACACAGGCTGTGAATTTCAGGTGGTAGCCTCGGGGAAACAGCATGGGGGGCTGCAAAAACCCAGCCGCTGGCCAGCCTTCCCTCCTGCATTTTGCCAAGAGCTGTGGAAAGCACAAGGCAGGCCACACGACATGACTATGAGGTCTGAAGTAAGCAAATGGCATCTCCGTGAGTCCTTTAGGAAATCTGGGAGATTGTACAACCTCAGTTCAACAGCTGTATATTTCACAAATGTTTATTTATTTATTCTAGTTAGTTTTCCCTTAAGGAAAAGCAGTCTTCCTTAACCTGTACCCCACAATTTCTCAAGTTGAGCTCTCCTGAAGTGAACATACAACTGTATACCAGTGACTAAAGGCTAAGCAGAAACTAATTTCAGGGTTTGGCTTATGGTGATTTTAAGAAGTCACACCTGGGCTGGGACTTTGGGTGCCAAGATTTTATCCTGGAGCAAATTTTTACAGCCAAGTTTGAAACCCCTGAAAATGAGAAGAAAGGGGAATGCTATAATGGAAATGTTGGCATAATTTCAACTACTGTAGAGCAGCCCAAGAAGCTGATGAGGCCAATAGTTAAAAGCAAATCTGCCAACTTTCACTCTGCTCAAATAAGGTAAGTCATGCTAAAACATTTGACTGCTTAAAAAAAATTAAAATATAAAATTGCCTTCACCTCTTCAGAAGGCTACCAGTTAAAAAAAAAGAAAAACAGTCAAAAATAATTCAAATACACTTTCAATCAAATTCATCTTTGTTTTCTCTGCACCATGTGATTTTTTTGCTCAGTAAAATGGGATGTGGGAAACTACCTTTAAAATGAATTTGACTATTCCTGGCTTGAAATTTGGACTCTACCTATCCAGAAAAAGGCAGTATAGTCTGGGCCATTCCCCAACAATAGAGTGGCGACAGGCTAAATATAACCACACTTACAGTCCCAGAACTGGCATCTAACGCCAGGGGCTTACAATAACACTGGAGCTGCTGCTGCTCCAGCAACAGCCGAGGCAAAGGGAGGGAAGGCTCTGTTTGTTTTTCAGCCGGGACTTCATTCTTCACTCAGCTGTTTGCTATTAGGACTGGAGCAGTAGCAGTGAGAAATTCATTGCTGCTTGCTCTCTAAATCCTGATGCAGTAACAGCACAGATCCAACTAGCCAAATCCACAAAGGATCAAGGGAAGGGGAAAAAGAGAGCAACAATTACATGCTTGTCATCTCACTTTTAAAGCACCTTTCATCCCCAAGGAACCTATTTATTGAGGATCAAACTCTGCCCCATTCCTGCAGAGATACGTACTGGTGAGTGCTGGAAACAGGACAAGGAATTTCCTCTCACTCTGCTCCTCCACCCTGCCGATGCAACCTGTGTGACTGGGAGGTATTCCCACCAGCACGAGGGCTGCAGTGTCCCTGCAGCTGTCATCTGTGCTGTGCCTTGTGCCAGGTCCTCTCCCCTGCCTGCCTGGGAGGAGAGACAAGAGACAAAGTGGAGTGAAATGGTGGGGGAACAGGGGTGTTCCTGGTATGGAGTTGCAGCTCTTTACTCCTTAGAAGAGCAAAAAAACACATACTAACTCAGTTAAACTCATCCTGATACTTTGACAATATCAGACACAATTCTGCTTGCACTGACAGAGGTGTAAATTGAGAGGAATATCACTGTAAATGTTTCCGATATCTTGTTTTGAAGGAAAAAAAGAAGCTTTGGTGTCATCTTACCAGCACATCTCTATTTAGATCAGTGGAATGATTAAGACTGTGCCCCAATGCTGCAAGTGAAGACTCAACTCCATTGGTATTTAGTGGAGAATACAGACTCCATAAGGGTGACACAGGCTGGGTAAAAAGCAGAAACTCCTTTCCAACTCAGCTGCTCCAGGGCATTTGCTACTTGAGAAAGCTACAATTGCTATCTGTGACTCTGCTTTGGTGCAGTAGGTTAGCGCTAAGAAACTGAACTGCTGCGGTTCAGAGCAGGCTTCCCGGCAGCTGTGCAGAGCAGAGCTCTCAGCTTCTCACAGAGAGCTCGGGAGGAGGAGCCCTGACTTGGGGTCCCTGGGTACAAAGGGTGATTTCTGCTAGTCCTGCTCTAAAGCGCTGCAGCTGAATGACGGCTGCTGGATGCAGACAGGATGGGTGAGAGTTAGTGCGTAGAAGCTGCTCACAGCAGTGGACCTGATTTGTGTTCATTCTTCTGCAGTCTACTTATGTTTGAAAATTAAAATGGTATGTGAGAACACAGGCACTTTTCTGCCAGTATAGCTGCTTCCCTTTCTGGGGACTCCATGAGGTCTGGCTTGTGGGCTAAGCGATAAGATTCCCAGGACTGGGAATTTTGGTTTGCATTTCATTATATCCTTGTCCTGTTGACATAATGATCTCATATGCAAAAACAAATCACTCCCTGACCTCAGCATAACAAATTGAATGCGATACTTGACACATGTGTTCTGAGACTGCTTTCTCCTGCTGCCTGAGAGTAAAAGGGTCCTCTTCCCAGTATCTGCAGCCTGCAAACTGCAGTACAGCTGGGGCTATTGCCAACTGTCACCTGTGAGCCTATCCCTCCCAGACATGCTTTCTGATTACAGAGTGTGAGTCAAGTATGTCCCCATAGACTGACAAACTAGACATGAAGGAATTCCTGAGTACATTAAAAAAAACCCCAAAACATCAGGCAGCAAATGATTGCCTTTATACAGAGAAAATCTGTATTACTCACCAAGAAGCAAAGCCATCGCTAGATCTGTGTCAGTATACATGACCAAGGCTGACTGTAAAGATCACACGTACAATGTAAGCAGTATGAATAGAAAAATCTTGATATTCAACACATTTTGGAGAGAACTCCATGTGCTCTGTGCCGCCACCTTAAAACAGGTCTCGTGCTTATACTGAAATCTGAACTCCCTGCTAAGTCAAACTGTGCATGCTACGTGTTGGCTTGCGTCCTAGCCCAGATTTGGATGGATCTAGCTGGCTTAGCTGATGAGGAAAATCAGCTGGGGACAAGCTTCAGCTTGAGCCTTTCCCTGACAGGCGGAGGCACCTTTCATTGATACAAAAGAGGCAGGAGAGATAAAAAAAAAAAAAAAAAAAAAGAAAAAGATTCACAGCTGTGAAAGCAACAGTCACCCCCCAGGAGATGGGGTGCTCCCCTTTGTTTCTAACCTATGTCACACCATGTTTACTTCATCTTTTTTGTAAATATCTGTTAAACAGATAGCTGTTCAGGGCTGGCTATTCTCTGAAGCACACCCAGTACATACAGGATAACTAATACACTCGCTGTACCAGCTGAAACCAGGATGTTTTGATCTGATGTCTGCAGACAATTTGCAGTGGGTAGCTGAAAAGTAATTAAGAAACGCATGGCTGTTCACAGGCACTTACACTACACTGCATTGGCATACAGGGACTCTCACCAGAAAACTTCAGAAGCAAATCTGCTGAAGAACCAGGGCTGCCCTCCTGAGCTGTAGACACGCAAGTCATGAGATGCATTTGATCCTTGTAGGTACTTATTTGCACGGACTGGTGTCAGCCCAGTTTGTGACACTTATTCACAGTAAAGAAAGAAGCAACCTGACCAGTGAGGAAGGGGAACAGAAGAGAGACCACACCCTCTGTCACACTTCATATATCACGTTACTACAATAATATAGCGAACAAGAGCCCTAAGTAATTGGTTATTCCGTCACTACCAGAAGCAGTTACATTGGAATTTCTGTTAAGAAGCCCAGTGTGCATCTGTCCGTTATGAGAAGTTCAAATCATCTGACACTCTTTTAATGCTAACACCTGTCCCATGTCCTGTGTGAATTTTTGGCATGAAACCACAAAGACTCTGCTCAGCTGACCCAGAGCTTCCTTCGTGTGGAGTTACCTTTGTTTTGTCTTGGACACCTGGATTTCTCAGTATTGATTCAGCCTTTCAATAGAATTTTATTCCCTTTTACTGAAAAACTATCCATTTCACCCCTGAGAAATAACTGAAGGTCGCAATCTAAGGCAGCACATCTGCTAGGACACTCATTAATCTCGAAGCAGTATGGTACATGCCTAGCACATACCATACCTTGGCATTGTGAAAGAAGGATACCAAGTCATTCCTTCAGAAGCTGTGAGCACCTGGTGTTCTAACAAGTTGCTATAGAAAGCTTAGGTTTAGGTTAAGGAACGTGCTATACGCTTGAACTCCAAGCATGTGCTTATATGAAATAGTCCCTCTTATCTCAATGAGATGTGCTAAGGATAAAGGTAAAGGAGTAAAGTTATCAGGCAAAAACCCAATTTTATTTGAGTAAATTTTAAAGAAGAGATTACCTACTATCCTGATGATGTTACCTCTGGTGTTGCTGCACATGCATATAGGTTCTCAGCACTCAGCTGATGTTCAGTATTTGAGAAAATAATGCACTGTGAGTTTTGCAGTGCAGTATTTCTCCAGTGACCATATGCATATATTTGAAGCAGCAATATTTTCAGTGAGGTAGAGCTATGCTTTGGGAATCAGACAGTTGTGTTCTAGCTCAAGTACCTGAGCTAGGCAAGTTTAGCTGCTTACTGTTTGATTGTGCCTCTTCAAGAACAGAACCACACAATGCAAATAATGCTAGTTATATCAGTTACAGTGCTGATAACCTGGTTTAGTCCTCGAGGGGAAATCAGGCTGCAACACCCCCAGCCCCCTACCCAGCTTCCACAGAGTGTGCTGTAGGGGCATTTTGTAGGGGCAACATTACATTAAATAATGTTAGAAAATTTATGACCCATGGGGAGATAAAAAGTAAAGCTGATAAGTAAACATATATTTTGGATTATGTCAATGAGTTTCAACCAAACAAAAAGGAACAACTCCAGAGCAGCCTTATCTGCATCACTTTGAGACTCTCTTTCAGTTGTTCCTTCCCTCAGGCACATACTCTCTGGCCACAGTAGAATGGGTCAGCAATGTTTTGGCTCCCACAACAAACCAGCTGATGTATCCATAACACAGAGCCAAGTCTTAGCATCAGACAGTCTACACAGCTTTGAGTATGGATCTGCTTACTCTCAGCTTGGAGGACACCAGAAAGCAGAAGGCAACCTTGTTGCTCCTGAATGAAAACAGCCACATGGTATTCTCGCTCTGACAGCAAACAGCTTTATCAGCTCCTAGCTTTTTATTCTGAGTCACGGAATTTTTCTTGTGTGTCACAAATGTTGGTGTTTATTTCAAGCCTTACAGACAGAGGGTGTGAGTTTATTTTTCCCACAAGGCATCTCACCCTACTAGCTATGGAGAAAAACCAAAGAATTTGATGTAGTTAAAACTTAAATTCCAAAAGACAAAAAGGCAATAAAAAACCCCAAAGGAGTTTATTTGAACTTTTTTAGGACAGTGATGTCATGCTGGGGATTGGAAGTCATACAGCAACAATCTACAGCACAGCATCACACACAAGGTACTGCTCCCTCCTGTCCCGGGGATCCCACAGCAGCCCACTGACCACACACAGCCCGGACAGGGCTTATCAGGACCAACAAACAGCCCCAAAGCAGAGCTCCCCTCTGACTCCAGCTGCTTAACCAGAGACAGAGCAGCAAGAAGGAACCATTTCCCACTTCCACTTTCCCCTGAAAATGGCAGCTGCAATGCCTACAGAGATGAGAACAAGACTTGGGGAAACAGTGATCACTTCCCAAGCCAGGTAAGCTTCCCAATAACGTGGCACACTGTACCTGGGGAAAGTCTTGACGAACAAGATGTGTTCATTCACAGCCTTATTATGACTAAAGGCCAAAAGCCTTTAGCTCCTGTTACTTTAGTGAGATTAGAATTGAAGGGAAACAATTTGTCTGTTCTTTTCTGAAAAAAAGCTGCTGTTAGCAATAGGAGAAGTTAATTTAGTCTCTTCTTCCCTCTAGGGCACTGTCCGCTAGAGAGGGCATTTGAGAGGGTCCCTAAGCAAAGCTGTTATGTGAGGAATCCAGACCAGCAGGGATAAAAAAAAAAAAAAAAGAAAAAGAAAAAAAACAGAACATAGAGAGTGATTTATTCCAAGGCACCACTCACCTAGTTCCTACTGCTGGTAAGCCACCTCCTCTGCCTAAAACCAGCTCAGCTAACAGGTCGTGTTGATGCAGGTCACTTCTGGTATTGTTAAGCCATGATACAAACTCCACCAGATTGCCACTAAATATGGGTCACTTTATGTAGTGTTGTGTGTTTGTAACTGAGAATGGCAGCATGTTCACAGCCATGGAGCCAAAACATCACCCTGACCATGGGAGAAGGAGAAACTTAGTCTTTTGTAGCAGCTTTGCAGCATACTGGCAGATGTGGAAAATGATGAGGCCACCAAGGAGGGAGCTGATGCTTATTCCTGGGTCTGAACCAATGGATCAATATGAAAAAAAAAACCACATTGAGCTCTCTCCACTTTCTCCCTTGTTCTCCTATTTGAATCCTGTAGAGCCACTCAGGTTTTCTCACCCGTTAAGAACTCAAACAGATGCTGCAAACCCAGAGCCCTCATCTGTGTGTTTGGAGGGGAAGTACTTTGCGCTTCCTTTTAGTCCCAGGGGAAGGATCTTTCCTATTTGATTTCTCCATTTCAGTCTACATGTAATCTCTCTAGGTCTCTCCCTTCCAAGTTGAATTCATTCTTACCTCCACAATGAAATTGGGGGAGAAGTCCTTGGCACTCTGGCTACTCATCAGAAAAGAATTTGGCACTAAAACACATCAAATAAGAGGTTGCAAGAGTCCACACTGCATTATTTCCTGTAGCTAGAATGCAGAGACTATTATCAGAATTCTCAGTGTCCTTTTTTCTTGGCCCCAAACACCCTCTGATGCTTCAGTTTTTCCTCCTTCAGGGTTACCAGATCTCAAAGCCAGAAAACCTTTGAGAAGTTTTTTCTTTACAGTTTCAGTTAGGGATGATAGAAACCCACTCCCTGCTCCCAGGCACGTCTCCACCCATGTGGGGAAAATGTTTAAGCTGCTCAAACTCCAGCCAGGCCCTTCTGAGGATTAAGCAGCACACTGCCCCATCACATGGAAAGCCTCCCTTGTTCTTTCTGCCTGTCAAAGCCTGCCCGGAACCACTGCCAGGCTGTTCTGCAGTGCCATCTAGTGAGGCAGCCACGGTTCCACAGAGCTCTTCACTGAGCCCGAGCAAGGGCACATCAAACATTCCTAAAACACTTTTTGTTTTTTCACCAGGGCTTCTCTTTCCTTCTCATATAAACCCCCTCCTGCCTCTTTTGATTTTCAGAGTCCAGCCAGACCAGCTCTTTTCTCCTAAGGTGAAGCCAAAGTCTTGACTCCAGAGCAGTTTACCAGCTTAACAAATGTAACACTGCTAAACACATATGGCAGTTTCACAGTCTGCTACAGATTCAGTGGGTGTAGATGGTTTCTTCTGACCTTCAAGGAAACCTGCAAATATTGAGCTGGGATATGTGTGAATGCAGTCTTCTGCGCTCAGGTGGTGTGCAGCTGGGAAGGAAACAGGCATCAGTCGACGAGGAGAGTGACCAACTAAGTAACTGGGCAGGGAGGTGGGAACAGGTCAAGGGATGCAGCGGGGATGGGAAAGCTGAGGTTGCAAAGAGAATGGAGCAACAGGACCGGAGATGTGGCAGAAGAGAACATGGTGACACAGCTAAGCAAAGTGTGAGGACCATGTTATGGGTGCCTACTCAGGGAGGAAGGATGAAGAGAAAGGAATTAAATTAACAGAAGAGCTTAATAAAGAACAGTAAGACTGGAGCAGTAGTGATGGATGATATAGTGAGGCAATGGGAGACAAGAGCAATGGAAATACATCTGCTGTGGCTACTCTGGGAAGTTACGACAGAAAATAGGAATGACGAAGCCTGAATGGCAGCACTGAGAAGCTGGAAGTAAGCTATTATCAGCCTGGGACAGGGGTTCATGGAATTTTACTGAGGAAGGAGTCTATTTCAAGTGATAAAGGTAAGTGCCAAATGATGATGCATGTGTCAATATTCTGGTTTTCAGTTCGATTATTTCAAGATTTAAGAAATAACCTGCAAAGTATACATGCAAAGTGCATTCATGCACAAACCTTATACTACTTTGTTGATATATAATCTAAACTCTATCTTACTGCAGGATTAAAGATCCAGCTCTGAGCTCTCCAAAATTAGTAACTGTTGGATAGGGATGCCTATACCTCTTAATTCACCACATGCCTTCAAATGAATAGATATTCATAGATATTCTTCCTTGAGAGAAGTCAAGAGGGTGCAGTAGGAGACTTATCTGTAGGGAACTGTGCCTGCCTTTTTATAGACAGGAGATTCAGGAGACAATGAGCTCATGGCTGAGGCAGATGAATGATGCCACAGAGCTAGACTTTATCTCTTCCCTTCCCCAGCATGCCCAGGGGACACATGTAGACTTTTAAGCCAGACTTTTCTCAAGTACTGTTCAATGTGTGATCTTTGCTTTGGGGGTTCCAGACTGGAGATCTATGAATGTGGTTTGCAGAAAGGCAGAGACATAAAGCTATAAACAACACCATGGAGAATTCCCACACTGAATCACTGCTCAAGAGTATAGCATAAAACCATCCTGTCTGAAGGGCACATATATGCCAAGAAAACTATCAGCTTGCACAATGGCAGTTTCTGGCTTTCTTATGTGTTGCCAAACAATTTCAACATGCCCAAGTACAGATCTACTTTTTCAGAAGGTAGATGTCCCTGTGGTTTGACTGCCATGACTTTTCATGCAGTTTTATGAGGCTAGGAGTCAAAGTACTAATAAATGTAGCAGTATGTAAACTGATCTTTTAATAAAATTGCAGTTCCTGGGAGGAAAAAAAAATCTTTTTCAGATTTCAGAGTAGTCTATGCTGCATTTTCCATTTTGCTTGGACAGAAATGTGAAGTGGTGGCTGCACTGAGGAAGAACAAACCAGCCCCTTACAACCCTTAACTATATCTCCAAGCACCTGAAAGAATACCACAGTCACTCCATGTTTTCAGTTCAGTAAGGAAAGGAGCTTCATGTACTTCTAAGTAGCAAAAGGAGAAAAAAAAAATGAAAGGCACAAAAGCCACAATAAACTCATGGAGTATTTTCCATCCTGCAGGGCTGGTTTTTCAGTATTTACATTACATAATATACAGCTACTAGAATTACTGTGTTCTAATCCAGAGAAGCTTCCGGAAACCAAATTATTTAGTGGCTAGGCATGAATGCTAATGTCATCATTTGAAACACAAGCTAATAATATAGAAGTTTATTCTACCCAAGGGTATGTATATCCATCATACTTCAGATGTATTCTTCTGTATGATAGATTCAGCTTGATAGGCATGTTTACAGAGGCTTTCTTCCTACGATAATTAGACAATTTAGGTTTAGGGAATAGAAACATTTGAAAAGTATCCTAGCACAGTATAAAACACTCCAGAGCTCTGGCTACCAAGAGCTGAGCCCTGAGGAAATGAGCAAAACTCAGACAGGAGAAATTAAATCATCAGTCTCCAATGGGCAAGAGGCCAGCTTGGGTAGGCTGTGGTTTTCACTAAAAGAGCCACGGTCGACATAGTTGCCCCTTTCTGCATATAACATACAGGGCTCAAGATGACTGGTCATTTGAAATGCATGAACTCACCAGGCTTCCCTTTGATTTTCCCAAGAAATCCTTCCCATGGAGCAGTAAAGACCTGTCAGTGAGATCCCTAGGGCTTGCAAAATCTTTACAGCTGACGTGGCATCCAACAGCCTGAAGCACAGCATGAAACCCATGGACAGTAGAGTTTGCTATTGCAATATAACACTTAACTCCTCAGCTTCAAAACATAACTCACCACCCACATAAGAGGTCAAGCATGACACTTGTTTACGCAACGGTGGAGATTCACTGCTGTCTGCATGTTCCTCCCTCCCAGCTGTCTGTAATGACAGTCCAAGCCGGTATCTTTACCGGTTCTCAAATATCTCACTAACTTGTCCACAACTTAAAACTATGAAAAGATGGATTTTTTTCTCAGAAATATGTTAAGGGCTCCTACTCACAGACTACCATGAACCTGTAACGGACTACTGGCCAAAACTAGAGGCATCGTGTGGACTAGTTTTAGCAGAAAGTCAGGGGTCAGCTTGGACTGCATCACCAAGCTGGTCCTTTGTTGTAGCTGCCAGACTGAGCTGTTTTACAAATAAATTAATACTTAAAAAAAAACAAAAACAAAAACAAAAACAAAACAACAACAAAACCAAAACAAAACAACAAAAAAAGCAAAAACAAACAAACAAAAAAACCCAAACAGCTGTATAAAGTCCATTTCCAGAAGAGGTGAGGAGTCCCAGCTTGCAAGAGTTTCCTTTTATGCTATGGTTGGTTCTGACTGACTCTTCATGACAGCACAGGGAGTGTCATAGTGCTTTATCTACATACATCTCCTGCCTGAGGATCTCCAGACCAGACCAGACCTAAAGAGTCTGGTCCCCAAGCCACCATATGTCTTAGGACATACAAAGAATCTAGGTTAACATGTTTTATATTCAAACTTCTTATAAGAAAGTCCTTTTTTTATGTAATCATAACCTGAGGAAAATGGAAACAGTGATCAGAGGTAAGTCACAGGAAACAAAAGCATCATTTCAGTGGGAGAAGACAGGGAGATGCAATGGGCTGTACAAAGTGGACTGTAAGGAATGTCAGCTCCTCCTTGGTTTGGAGAAAAAAAAAAAAGAAGATTTTTTTAAAAATGCAGGACAGTTTTAAAGAGTTTCTTCCAAGTGGGCAATAGCACTAGACTAAGAGTTACTAACTCCAACAGAAGAACAGATCTAGTACTCATGGGCCAAGCATATCCCCCAACTTCCCAATCATGTAGATGGAAGTGGCCACTCTGAAACAAGCTATGGATAAAATTGTCAAAGAGGAAACTAGACCTGACATACTAGCAGTGAAGACATCCTTGGAACACTGCAGAGACATGTTCCTGATAAGGCTCTAGTGCTACTTCAAGGGCAAGAATTCCCATGGATTCAAAGACTCCACAAAGCAATTTGGCACTAAGAAAAAAACCAGCGCTTTTGCAAAGACAGAACACGTGTAACAGCTTGTTCTGTGGTGGAAAGTGGGCTGTACCAGCAAGGAGAGAAAAAGGGGAGACAAGCCTGCTGCAAAACCTCATCATGCAACTCATCACATTGTGAAAGGTAGATTTTTGAATAAAACAAAGAAGCTGATCGCAGAGTGTGAGTTTAGCAAGTAGGTCTTGTACCAGTAAAAAGCTTTTTGCTAAGATCACCTGTCACACGAGGAGTCAAATGCCTCAAAGTCTGAGAAGACAATATTAGCAGACAAAAACACTATCAGCACTAGAATTTCATCAGCTGTATTGAAAATAAAATTCCAGACAGACAGTAGTTTTATTGCCTGATGAGTTGTCTCTTAGCATCATGTTACTATCTTCTGGATGATTTATGCTGTCCTAGGAAAACTCTGGTGTGCAAAATGTTCAATCAAAAGACGAGTTCAGTCATTTCTCTGAGACTGGCATAAACAAAGGTGTTTTATGCCAAATGAACATAACCAGGCAAGCTCTTTGACATTCCTACTGCAAGGAGTAATTGTTATTATTCCAGCTTTAGATATGACAATAGCTTTCTTGTCTTCTTGCATAAGAAAGGGCCATCAGTTGCTCTGTTAGGTCTGGAAGGGAGCACTTTGTACCTCAGGGAAGAACGACTTAATAGAATTGATTTTAGCACACGTGCTTCAGAGTTTGGTCTGCACAACAGTATGCTCATTCAACCTCATGATGCAAATGAATCCTCAGTGCAATAAACTTCTTTTAAAGCAAAATTTGCAATCTACTGAAGTCTCACATTGGGTTTTAATGCAGTTATTACTAACTTTTTTGTTAGGGTAAAAGCCAGAGGTTACAAAAGACCCCAGCCTATGCGAGATGTTCAAATAAACAAAGCAACAAAGAAAAGTGGCAGAGAAGACATTCAGACTCATAAGAAGACAGTAATGGCAGCCTGGAACAATAGTGTTCCTTGTCCAAAATAGTCCAACAAGTTTCATATATTCTGTTGTGTCACTACAGCAAGGCCTAGCAACAGAGTATTTCAGTGCACAGGGAATGAGTCCTTGATTGAGAAGCTTCCATTACACAAACGCTTGTAACTTTTCTTCAGAGATGCTCTAGCAATTGCACTGCCTAAAGCAGCTCCCTGAAGTGCAGCAGGTTTGCTTTAACGTGATTTGTGGAGGACTTTTTACATCCAAGAGAAGGAAAGAAACAGTAAGTCAGAAGGGATTTTTTAACTCTTCAAAGATACTGGTTGTCTAAAGCTGGACTGCTGGAACAAGGCTGCAGAAGAAGGATTAACAAGCTTGGTGCTGCAGAGGTAATTACAGACTTACAGTCCATCAGGTGCCTGACCTTCTCTTGAATTATTTTTTAGAACATCCCTACTTGGGGGAGAAACATTTACACATTTCTTCCATGTGAAATTACATTTTTAGGACTGTTCTAGCTGTGAGTATCCAAAATTTCCTGCAGTGGCTAATCAGGGAAGTATGGGGATTCATCCTAACATCCTTGGGAGCAGGAAAGCTTTATTCTTGTCCAAGAGCCACTATATGTTTTCTGGTGACAGAAAAAATTACCACAGTTCATATTTTGCCTGCTCTCCAATGAGACATTCAAATTAGTTATGAGAACATAGTAAAATTACTACCACAGAAAAGGTAAAAGTTAAAACATAGATGGTTTAGGTCTTAGCCACCTTTTAACTGCTGGAGGTGACTAACTTCCACCTGTCTTCCCCAAGGCTATTTGTGACCTTCTCTGGAGCATTTGGTGCTGGCCATGGATGGAAACTATATGTAGTATCACCTGAATTTGGGATGTAGTTTACTTCAGCAAGGTTTCATTCAGAAATGTCAGTAGTTCCTTCAGCTGTGCAAGTATTTTTTAATCAAAAAAGGGAGACTGGGCCCTGAAAAAAAAAATACTGCAATCTCCATTTTCTCCCACCCATTTTTAATACTCTCCAGTTTTGAAAGCAGACCATCCAACACTGGCGCTATTGAAAGAAAAAATATCAGGGCACCATGTTATCTATTAATCAGAGGAACTGAGAACTGTTCCCCAAAGACCACCTTTGCTGACAGACACTGCCTACAAGAGCAGCTGGGGCTGTGGCCCCAGCTTCAAATGGCATCCACTGGCAACAGCAGATCTTCAACTTGAATCTATCCCATCTTTATGCAGGACAGAAGTTTGATCAATTGTGAGAAATAGGTAATACTTCTTAGGAATAAAATGCTTCGTTTCAACAGATATGGGAATAATTGTCCAAGCATGTTTTACCTGGAAGGCACTTTTTTCTTCTTCTTTCTTTCTTTTTTTTTTTTCCTCTGTTTCTGACAGAACAATACATTTATGGGACAGCTGTATTGGTATTGGGGGGCTCCAGGTCCTGGAGTTTAGCCCATTATCTGAAGGGGGAAATGCTCTCCCCCTCCCCCCTGCCACGTGGTCCACATGAGCCTGGCCAGGACCCACACAGAGACCACAGTAGGGGGAAGAGCAAAAGAGAGTTTATTGTTAGGAGTACAGGTTTATATAGGTTTTAGGAGGATTCAAAAATGACCAATTACCAGTTTCAGAGAGTTTTACAGAACCACCAATAGCAGGTAAGGGTTAACAACCAATAGAGAGGAGTTAACAAAGCCAATGAGAAGACTTCCAGATATCTTCCCAGGACATTCCTAACTAGGAGATAAGGGTTACAGAAGGGGGTTTTGGGAAGAAGAAACAGGGACTTTGCAAAAAAATCTACTAAAAGCCATCTTGAAGCATTCACTAAAACCTTAAAACTTCTGTTTTTCTTATATATTGTAGATAATTGCTACAGAAGGCAATTCAAGGGTTTTCTTCCAGGTTTCTGCAAAGACAAGTAGATATATTAGTGAGGCCTGCTGTCTCTTTCTCCCCTCTGATTTTGCTCTAAAGGCTCAGATCAACACCAGCGTGGGTTTTGTTTCCTTCTGAGCAATGACATTGCCATCACCTCAGACCCACCCCAGACTGAAACAGTGGGCCACCTTTAACCCATCTCACTTTCAGCACAGAGTTGTTGAGTTTTAACGACAGGTCACTGTCTTGAGTCAGGGAGGAAGAAAGTGACTGGACCAGCATGGGAGGGAATCCACACAGACACTGGAGGTGCTTGGGGATGTAATGAATTTCATGAGCTGTAGGTTAACAAACTGTCAAATCGCAGCAGGTCCATCCACTCACATTTTACAGCTGAGGATGTGACACACTGAAACACTAAGCAGTTTGGCCAGAGTCACCTGTGAAGCCTGTGCCAGACCTGTGAACATACCTTGGAAGATGCAGGTTGGTGCCACAAGGGCTAGATGACCCCTTCTTGGATCACAATCAGACAAAAGTAATTTCTCCTGGTGCTGTGAGCGGGGTGGCTGGTGGGAGCACAACTGTGTCAGTCAGGTTCAAGGTGTCACTCTGCAGGAAACAAGTGCCTCTGGGAGCTGAGAAAGACATGCGATGAGCAGGGGCAATTCAGGGACAATAACAGAGGGAGAAAGATTCAGCAGGAGACAGGAGAATAAAGGCAGTGATGGAGGAAAGCCAGAAAGGAAACCGAAGAGGAAACAAAACCATATACAAAGTGAAGAAGCTTGAAACAATCAGTCAAGGGATTTTTTTAATCAACCATCTTGTGGCTACCTATACTGTGCTTAGAGTGGCGGAGTTCCCAGTCTGACAGGCCTCAGGACTAAAGAACAAAGGGGGTTTCTCTGAGATCAGAGGTTTGTACCTTTTCACAAACCATCAAACTAATGGGAAGGAAGAACAGCCAACCTCTTGCTAACACCACTGTACAAATCTGGGAATAAGGATGGCTCTGCACCACAGAGTCTGAGCATGCCTCACCATACTCCACCAGGACTTCAGTACTGGTCCCACACTGCCTCACCACTGACAGTTCAGACTCCAAATATACAGGAGAGGATACTTCACTATCCTTTATCCCCCTTTTTTCTACACCTGAGACTAGATACAAATCTGTGCTTGTGTAGTTTTATCTACATGTGCAGTTTTCTACAGGTAGAGGTTAAGACAAGGGCTTAAGAGGCATCAGTGTTCCTGCACTTACTCACTTCAGTAGGTTTAACATCACAGTATTAAATGCCACTCCCCGGTGCAACCTCATGTACAGAGAAGGCACTGCCTTTTCCCAGACAGAAAGTTCAGCAGGGAGCATCCTCTTAGCACCTTGCACTGATGGTCAATATCTTGAACGGCAAAATTTCTGCTTTCTCCGAAGCGCTGGCAAATTCTACAGCATGAGATTTTTCTGCATTGCCACATTTTTGAGTTGGAGCCTTAAACTCAAAGAAATATAATATTTATTAAAATAAAGATCACAGTTCACTAACGATCATTCCAAATATCTGTGTGCCCCTGGTTGGTAGCAAAAAAACCCCCAACTACTGTGGTTTTAGATTAGACCCTCATTTTAAGAACTAAAGCCAGGGGAGGGAAGGGGCAGCTGTACTCAAGAAAGGAGTCTGTCTTTAGCATCTGAACTCTTATACTATTGGAACCAATAAGGGAGAAAATAAGCTCCAACTGATTATTCTTCCTTGATCTGAATGAACTCTTTTATATGTTTGTGCCTGTTGAAAGTTTGTTTCAATTCCTTTCTCCAACCCCTCAAGGCAGTACAGAGAGGATGAAGTAACAATAAAATGATTCATTAGCAGAATTTAGTTCTACTGTATAGGAAAAAAAAGCAGTCAACATGAGCAATAGTGCAGTAGTGACAAGTAATTGTATACATGCTATTTATTGTAAAAGACCGCGCGACTGGACAGTGCTTAGTTTGCTTCCCATGACCAACAGATCCTCGGTGACCAGTAAGAGCATTGGTATACAACAGCATGATTTAGGATGCATTCTTCTTCTTTTTTTTTTTTTTTTTTTTTTTTTAATTAAAAGTCCGTAAGAGAAAACGGCACTGGGAGATTAGCAAAAAAAAAAGGCTGGTCTGCAAGATTTCCTGTTCCGTGATGCATGGGTAATTGACCTATATTTGTGACCCCATTTTTCTTTCAGGTTTGTAGCTGTACTGCAGAGACTCTACCCTTTGATTGAAAGTCTGAAGGAGTGGGAATGGCCAATGCTGTCTACAGACTGAGCCTTGAATGAGGTGAATGACTCCCTAACATGCATGCTCTCTAGCTTCTACATGGCCTTAAGCCTGAACCAGACCTTAAACGCTGCTCTTCAGCAAAGAAGACATAGAAAGAGACAAGCAGCCTGCTCCCTCTGGCACCTCTTTGTGAATTGCACTCAAACATGAGCTGCCCGGCCCAGCCAGAGCCCAGGGCAGGGTGGGACGGGCTGTTGCTGGCTGTGGTGGTGAACAAGCTGTGGCACAGCAAGAGGACCTCTGCGGTTCTACTCCCACCATTAATAAGGGAGAAGGGAGTGACTGACAACTACAAAGCTCCCTCTAAAAATCATGTGTTTCACAAGCTCTTTACATGGTTTGTACTGAAATAAGCTGCCCCCGCTTTGTGCACTGCTAGAGCTGTAGGGTTACAAGGCACTTCTGTTACACAAAAAACAGTGGACCAGAGCTGTGAGATCATGTAGTCTATATGAGCTACTACATGCAAGCATCTCTTAACCTTTTCCCAACAAACAGATTTTCTAGCACATTCCCTACAACACCAGGCCACAGCCAAAATTAAAGTCCATCTTCTAAACTCCTCTTTACAAATGGGATTATGACTTCCTTCTTCAAAACCAAAGTGCTCCTCAAAGTTAATCTCTAACATGGTGCTGTTATTTCTTCATTTTTAAATCTTTTTAAACTCAAATAAATCCCTGCACCTGCTTCTCCCTGCTCTAAACCATCCAAGTTGGTATCTGCTTCACCATCAAGAACATGGCCACGTGCGCCAGGGAAGGAAGAACAGCTTCAGTCATCCTCTTGTCAATGCAAAGGGAGTTTCCTGTACCAAGACAGCACTTTGGTGCTGGCTGCCAGCACTCTCACTGTTTCAGTCAATTTTACATAACTTGCTCTCTGCTACCACCCATTGCCTTCTCAGCTTCACTGTTCTCAGTTCATACACATGTGCTTGATTTAATTTTCTTTGTACAAACTGGAGTAGCTTGGGTTCTTTCAAAGTGGTACTTGGCATTGCTGCAGCAGTTTCTTGCTATGAAGGTGCATGTGATACTTTTACAGGGGAACTGAGCGAATGACCTGATTTTACTACCTTCTATCTGTTGTGGTTTCCCCACAGCACTGAGCAATTGAAACGAAACACCTAAAGCTGTTAAGAAATTGAAAAACAACTTACGGCTTGTTTTTAAACTTAGATAGACCCAAGCGTAAGGATCAGCTGCAGTTACTCACACAGTGCACTATTCAATTACTTTCTAAGTCCACATTTTCCAAGAGATTTCTTCAAAGATATAAGGTTTAAAACCTTACTGTACATGTGAAATGTTAAATTACCATATTTACACATTGGCTTTTCTCCATGGGACAGTTTGCATGTACATAAACATCTACATCCATACACTGCAGAAAAACTGTTTCTACGTGCAAACAGGGTACTCTGCACGCACAGAGGCAGCCAGATGGAGTCTGTCTATCACCATAATAACTAATCTCCCTGTCTCAGTTTAAATGAGACACAGGTAAGATTGAATTATGTCCAGGAAAGGAATAACAGCCCTTTATTAAAAAGT
>JAWMRA010000113.1:41863565-41925651 GCA_035584735.1 Pseudotriccus pelzelni
GCTTGGACGGTGGCAGCGAGGTCCTTAGAACGTAGGTGGATTGCCTTACAGGGCTAACGAGCTCCACCTGCCCGGGATCTGAAGATCTGCAGAGGTAGTAATCACACTATAAGGACACACACATCCATCTGCCCTACATAAGTAATTCCCAAATTCAGATGCAACTCCCGACTGCAGGGATCTTTGTTCTGATTTCAGCTCTATTTCCACTTCCACAGAGCATTTTGTGGTGGAGGAAAGTTTGGAGTAAAGTTATCACCCCAGACCCATTGGATTTATTTTTATTACAGCTTATACAGAGCCATTGATCTGCCAGGCATCCCTCTTCTGAGGAGAGGAGAGAATAGGGAATGGCACATGTCCATAGTTCTTACAGCAACAGACCCTAAGCAGCAAAATCTGAACAAGAAATAACTCCTGCCTTCTAGCAAGTGTCTCAGAAACAAACATGAAAGTTGAATGATCAGTTTCCATTTTTCATGGTATCTCTACAGCAAGAATAAAAGCAGAAACTTTCATGGCCCACATATATGCAATGAGAGCAGAGGTTAGCTCTGGCATTTTATGTGGTTTCAAAACTGCAGGAGCAGTCCCTCAAGGCCTATTCTACTTGGCAAGCAGTATATTTTTCCCGCATAAAATAAAACCAGATACAAAGATGGGACTTGTAGCTGCTGCACAAGAGAAACAGTGGTTTCATTATTTGGAGTTGATCAAGATCCACTCACCCGGAGTTCTGACTAACCTTCAGATGGGTTTTCCCAATCTGGACTAGAAAAACTAAACATCCAAAAATCACTCCTGAAATGGTCTTCTCACAAGATTCCTAACCCATTTGTGCAAACTCTAGTAGTTTGGATGGCTCAAATAAAGGTCAGCTGAGCATTCAACTTCATACCTTCCAAATCAGGAGTCTTGCCCCACCACACTATCATCCAGCACTGACCAGTCAGTGATCACATAAAATTAATTACACTACAGTGATGGTATTTGCAGGTGGAGCAGTAAAAATCAAGATTCAATGGGAAACAACAGGAACTTTCACTCCAAGCAATATGCACATAAAACATGACCATTTTGGACAAATTTTCTTGGAGGTTTTCCAACTGGTTTGAATTCTTTTCTATTTTTTATTTTAGAAAATACTTTCTCAACTTACTGAAAAATAAAATATTTTTCATTCATTTTTCAGTAAACTCTAGATTCAAGTATGTTATTAGAATGGAATTAGGCAATACAAAAGAAATCTGTACAGTGCTCATTTCAGAAATGTAAAGTGATAAAGATTAAAAAGGTGCAATGTTTTTTAAGTGGAGCATTTGGATGATTAGCTAAAAGGAACCACTACATCACTGCAGTTGACAGAAGACACTAAACCTCTGTGCAGCCTCTAGATCTTTAGATGTTTTCTTCAGTTGCAGAACAGTCTTCAAATACGGATTAAAAATGTTCATCCCAAACTACCTAAGAAGAGGAATATGAAAAACACATTCCTCTTCAGACTGCCTCAACCTGTTCACCAATATGTAGCACAGAAAGAACCTCATGCAGATCTCTGAGCTTTGGCATGTTGCTTAGTAGCTGTCTGTACCAGATGCTCCTACATCACCCAAGGTAGAAGAGTTTCAAGGGGCAGAAACTCCCTGCTTTGCTATTTTCCTGGAAAACACAAACTTCTATTTGTACTTCTACCAAAGATGAACAAACAAAAGAAATTGCAACCCACATTGAACTGATAACAACCCATGATTTCTGCCTGAATTTCTTTAGCTGCAGCTGGTTTGTGTCTTGATAATATCATGCAGTCTTTTTGATTTTAGATGTCCATGATATCTTTCATGCCAGAACCTGCTGTTGTGTGCTCTGAAGGATCAGCCAACAGTGATAGCCATAACGCCTCTCCTGCAAGGAACAGCACAAACATACCCCTCCAGGATTCTCCTTGCAGAAGTTGCAGCTGGACATTCCTGGTGCATATGATTTGTCAAGGAGACAGAAGTATCTAGAGAAATAAACCAAAGTGTGGATATTTCACAAATATTTTTTTTTAAAGTCTCTCTTTTGACATTGTTTTGACGGATTTCATTCTGTTTTGCAAATAGAAGATTTGAGACTGGGGGAAACTTCAAAATTGCTTTTTGTTCTTCCAGCTCTTACAAAACCAAAGAAAACAAAGGTACAGAGGCCTCTGTGACCCAGGAAGGGTTAAGATGTAAACATTCATGAGTTATGAAAGTGAAATATATTCTAGCTTGTCCGTGGCCTGGAAAATAAACATATTTGACTACAGTAGTGCTCAGCAGCCAGTTGTTGGATTAGAGCTGCACAGCTGGAAGCCTACAGTTAAAAAAAAATATTATCTAAAACACAGTGGTAAACAGAAGGGTTTGCTATAAATGCCTGAGTAGCTGAAAGGTCAAGAAGGAACTATAGGAACAATGAGAAAAAATTAAAATGTTAACTTGGTTATTTACTTTGTTAAGCCAGATAGGAAAGATAACCAGATCTTTGGGTTATTCCTTGCTATAAAGCACATCCAAAGTGAATGAAGGAGTTCTCAGCTTTAGAAGCATAATGTGTATGAGAAAAATGCCTTCTTAGATGCTGAGAAAAAGCAATACTTTTCTATAGAGAGTTCCTCCTGAGGAGTCCTCCAAAATTGGTCCAGTGCATTTATCTCTGCTCAGGGTTGGATTCAGCCCACCTAGCTTTGAGTTTAAAAACCATAGACACCCAAGCTAAGTTATTTAGTTACCTATACAACTACTGCAGACGATGGAGACTGCTAGACAAATTCCCAGAAGAGGTAATTTCACTGGTCTTAGCCATCTATCTCTGTCCAAGAACTCACAAGATGATTTTGAGAGCCATCAGTATCATTAAGTGCTCAATATCTATTTGAAGGCATGGGAATGTTAAATATTCCCTAGGCTATGCTTGGATGCCCAGCGCACTCTGGAGGGAAACAGCAGAAGGTTTGCTGCAAAGTGAACCCGAAGTCTAAGAAACCTACTATGACAGCTCATCAGAGCTGTTATGGGCATTTGCATTGATTTTTCTGTAAGCTTAAATAGCATTTCTTGTACAAAGTAATCTCGTGGCAATCTGCACAAACAGATAAGGTTGTTTGTATTGTCTCCAAAGGAGAGTTAAAAGCACTAACCACCTCTCTCTTCCAATACAAAATCAGAAAAGGCATGGACTTTTTCTTTGATTTGCTGATTTGTTTGACTTTTTCAAACGAAAAGATCATGAAAATGTACTATAAGAAAACTATACGAGAACTAACACATCAGCATTATGGAAATACATGAAAGTGAAGGCACGTTGTAGTAACTGCATCCTTTTAAAGACTCTCTGTATTTGTAAAGCCCATGGAGTTATTTCAGTAGGTGAATTGTAGTAGCACCCAGTATACTATATTCAGCTTTATTCACTTGTGGAAAAATCCTCTGCAATAAGAGTGAAACCCAAGTAGTGCAATAGAAATTTTATCCAACATGCCCCCTATACAATTATACAAATTGATTTTTGAATTCTGTAGGAAGACTATCACTCTATTAAAGTGTATCATATTTTTTCCATAAGGGCTATGTGCCAGAGTGCTTATAGCAAATATTCCTGCTTTCCCCCACAGAAAAAAACCCTCCAGCAAAACCTGTGACCTTCTATACATCCATTTGCTAATAACTGATTGATACTAGAGAAGAGAGAAGTTTCCTTTTCTTTGGATTTAATGGTATTTGGAAAGAGACCCCCTGCAATCCATCCAACAGGGTTCAGTGATATGAGCAATATTGGAAGGGAGACCCCCTTTTGCACTGAATTAATGCCTGGAAAATCTGCTCCCCTCATGCTTTTTCCATGTGATTTGCTGGAGCTCATTCTTGCTCCATTGCTGGGAAGGCCAGGACATATCCCCTGGCAGTTTTTAAAACTTCTATAAACTGGAAAGTATTTTGCTGGCTTGAACTTTGCTTGCCTAGAACCTGTGAAAGATGCTGCTGTTATTGTTGGGGTGTTAGTTGAGTTTAGTCATGTTATTCATCCTGTTAAATCGGCTGGTTTGATTTCTTTTTAAAGCTTTGCTGTTTATCTCAGGATGTCAATTAATTAATTTCCCAATTACTTACTTGTGTTTCATCCCTTTGGTTCATTCCTGTATGTGCAGAAACTTACTAGGGAGGAAAGGGGAAAAAATGTATTGTTCCACCTTGGTTTCCAATTTGTTATTTTAGTCTAGGTGAGAAGGCAAATCTACAGTGATTCACATACCTTCAAGGTGAGAGAGAGATGAGTGCTCTGGTGCCAAGAAGGCAAGACTTTCTGCTGAGCAGAGTCTAGTGCGACTTAACAGCTGCATTTTCAGCATCCTTGAAATCCGAGGAAGCCCTGTATAGGGATCCTCAATGTTTCAGGTGAAAAAAACCCAAACACCACACTTGGTTTTCTGATTAGAAATTGCATATATTAAATGTTAGAAAAAACACCATGATGTGCCACTGGACTACAGTGATGAGCTGGGCCTCCCTGAAGTTCCATTGGCTGAAATATTTACTTGAAATCCTAGAAATGTGTGTTTGTTTGTGTGTATGTGCGTGTGTGTCTACAGAGTACAGGTGAAGATGAGGCATTTTTAACTATCCTTCCATTTTGTGTAAAAATCATGTAAAGATATGAGAATGAAGTTGGGATTTAAAGTCATTTACCATTCAGTGCACTGAAACATTTGCCAACAATTCATTCACTCACATACTTAGCTCTTTGGCCACAAAATTCACTGTGGAAGGACTTAAACAAAGAATGTCATGGAAATGGGAGACTGAGTAAAGACTGTATTCCTGTGCTTCTGAGGAAATATATCTTAACTAAAGTGAACATAATATTTAGTGTGCCTGGAATGGAGTTTTAAGTTACAGTTTTAAGCTGGTGATTTGCGTACTTTGAACTCTGTACTGGAAATAATACCAATTGCTGGTTTGGGTAAGACTAAATCCTGGGATGGCTTTTGTCTCAATGGTTCGTTCTTGCAATTAAGAGAAAGTAATCACATCTGAAAACAATCACAGTGGAAAACTATTGGAGGAATATAAGTAAGTTTCCTTAAATCAGATTTTCAGTTTACTGAATGTCATAAGGGACTATGAAAACATCAGGTTGGGTGTTTCTATCTGCTTATATTGTTACCACAAATGCACCACTTCACTGCAGACACACAGAATTTATTAAGAAATACCATGGCTAGTTCCTACCATCAGCATAAATAAAGACTTGAATTTAGAAAAAAGCAATCAAACGTAAAAAATTTAGCTGTGCTGGCAATTAACTTATAACTCAGCTAAGGAAGCACCCCTGAGACCTCACCAGGTCATTACACAGAAGAGCAAACAGGTCAGTGCAAACCTGATCCCAAGGCATACCTTGGTCCACGTCAGACTGGAAATACGAATCTGCTTGTGAGCAGCTCCAATCTGATTGTCAGCTACTCCATGCTCTTCTGCTGCCTCTTCAAAGCATGCAGCAAGTTGTTCCCAAGCCTCCATACAGACGAAGTGCTCTCCCTCTGTCCTCCATCAGCTGTTGTCCAACACAAGGGTGCAATAGGTCCTCGGTACCTGGGAGAGCAAAGTACCTCAGGAATGATACATTTAAGAAGAACCTTTAGAAAGGTCATTTTAATCTGTTACCAAACAAAATTCCTGAAAGGGCCATGGCTTGGGTGAAAAGAGATTTAGACTGTATTCTTCAAATGTGGCATTTCAAAGAGTCCTGGACCTGAGTTACATGATTCTGATCTCATAAATACATCAAAAAAGTAAAGTGAATCATGGTGAAATATTTTCAGGCCTGGCCTGAAATAGCTCAGATGAGTGCCAGTGTAGCTGGAATGCATCTCAATGGGGGTTTTTTCCTCCTCAAAATGACCATATGTGCTCAGCTCTGTATACAGCACATGGATGGCAAACCCACAAGGCATGGTTAGATAGGCAAGAATACTGGGATGTCTATGAGGAGAGAAGGGACTCATTGAATTAGCTGAATTTCTGTAGGTGTAAACAGACCTTGCTAAGGAACATAAAGTAACTAATGAGCCATAGTTCGGTGAAAATCATTGGCAAAATGGTATTGCCTCTGACTTCATTTTTGTTATGAGATTATAGAAAATAATGAACTTGTGTACTTCAGTTTCAGTACCTGAGCAGAAATTAACCCTTCTGCTGCTCTACAGGCTTTCCCTCCACACAATGCTCACTCATTTTTTTATCCTGTCTAAAACTGGTATTACCTAACACAATGCTCCTGGACAACTTTCTCATAAAGTTGAAAAGAGAGAAGAAATTCAAGTGGACAGGGAGAATGAAGTTCAGTATTTTCCCCAAAATATTTTGTAAAGTTAGTGTCATAGGTTTTTTTACTCTTGGTTTCTGACACACAGTGAGGAATAGAGGATTAGTCTCAAACTGTTCCTTTCATTAGGAACAACCCTGTGAGTTGGAGGTACAGCCTACTGTCTTAAAATGGTGCATGCATGCTTACTGGCAGTAAAATGATCTGTGCTCCAAAATAAGTCTGTTTATTTCTTGCATGGAAAACTGCACAATACGCCACACTCCCTGATGTTGGCACATGGGCTCTGGCAGACCACCCACATGCTCTTTGTGATACATCACCACGGGACAGAAGTAAAGCCCTGCTGAGATCTGAGGCTATTGATCCACTTCTCAGAGATCATTTTGTGGAGAACGACTAGATTGTCAGCCAGAAAAAGGCTAAAGCATGTCTTCACTAGCATTATTCTGAATAACAGAACAAATTCCACAAGGACAAGTTTCATTTTTCACAGAAACAACTAAACCCAGCAGCATGTACCTAGCATTTAACAGTTCCTAAAAATAACCCTGTCATTAGGAGGTGGCAAATACTGTCTGGTTCTCAGTGTTTGTTCCTAGTTCTGACCAAAAATGTCCCTGTGGGCATGCTGCACAGAGACCAAAACCCATGAAGTGCCTGTAAATTGTTAAAATGGGAGAAAAATGCCAGCTAACACAGCAAAATTTTTAAAATTACAGCACTTCACAAAAATATGTTGTGCCTTTAAAAACTCTGATCCTCTTTTCAAGTAAGCTGTAAAAATGAAATTCACTTTTCAGAAACCCAACATAAGAAAAGAGTAACACAGATGACATTAGTGTCTCACCTGTGCTAGAAAAAAAGAGCAGAGGTCTGGTATCCCCGTGTAACCCAATTAAATCCCAAACCAAGGGATATTAAAAACTTACTATTCTCCTATGAAGGACACTGCACAAAAAAAGGAGCCCAAAGCAGATATGATATCAGTATATACTGTACCCATGGAATCATGGATTGCAATACCCAATTTAAATTTGCATTCCTTCGGCACCAGAGGAATATATTTTGCAGGAACTCCAAAACAAACTCTTGAACACTCAAAGGTGCTTGGCACTAATGCAAAACTAACCCAGACCCAAAGCTTCACAGCAAGTCTAATGCCTCCCAGGCTCTCAGAACACTCACCTTTAAATCTGTGCACAACCTCCTCTGAAGGGCTTGAGACACCACTGACATACCAAAACAACACCTTTTCTAACTCCCACTGAGATTCTGCATCCCTTTCTTCTGACTTCATCCTTACAAGTACCCACAAGCTCAGAGATTATAATGGACTCCTATTAGCATTCACCTCCCAAATCCAATTAGCATGGCTTATCCAGGTGAAAAACCCAGACCTATAGTTTCCTCATAAGTCTAAATTAGCTGTCAGGCGCAACTTTGGCATCTGATTCTCTGTTTAAAAGAAACTAATAGCACTGATTCAGCCATTACCCAACACTCAATAAATACTCTACTGCTCAATTTACCTTTAAGAATAAATTGAGTCTAGGCAATTGACCTTGGAAAATCCTCATCCCAAGGGAACCTCCTGAGTTTGAAACACTCGCTAACATTCGCTTCAAGCAAAACTTTTGGATGTCTCTGAACATATAACTGACTCCCACCACTCTGTCACTTTAAGAAATTACCACCTCTACACTTAAATCAACATTTTCAGACCCACCAGCCTAGACAGGAATGTTTAATGGGGGCAAAAATGGACCTTTGGGACTTTTTCTGGTCTCATGCAGAATTTCAGAAGATGCAAGTGGCCTTGTAACTTCTCCTGCATGACAAAAAAATTAAAATGGATACAGGTGGCTCACAACTCCGTTTTCTGTCTTACGCACTGTGTTGGACTATTCTGCAGACATGGAGTTAAATGCTGGTGAGGATTGTCTCCAGCATACAGATACTCGTCTTCTCAAACACAACCGCGTTCTGTTAATGAAAACCAACAGCTGGGGAGCCAAGAATGTGGGAGCAGACATAAGTCCTCTTGCTTGACACTTTTTTACTAATCTACCACTTCTACTATAATTTACAGAAGAACAAAGAACAACTTTGAGATGATTGTTTAAGGTTTTTTCCAGAGTTCACTAATTACCTCCTAGAAAGGATCTGTGTGAAGGGATATGGCCAAGCACCTCTCCCATCAACGTAGGGTTAGATTGGATTTAAAGGCATTCAAGTCCCTTTATTCATTCTCAGTACTGTCAAAGGCACCCTTATTTGGGGAAATCATGAGTCAAAGAACCCACAAATTCCCTTGACATTTTTATTTGTGTAGTGCTAAAAACACATAACTACAGATTCTTGTTATCTTTTCTTGTATGGATTAAATAAAAATTTTGTTATTTGCTTTGCCTCAGACTCGAAGGTATTCAAACAGAGCAATCAAGACCCATCTTCTTTTTGATAATCTAAACAGTTGAAGTGGCTTAAATACTGTGATATGAATCATTTCTCCATCTCTTCAATAGTTTCTGGTATTCTTTTTTACATTCACTCATTTTTTCATCTTTTATGATGACTGGTTGACAGCAGCATTGATCTTCAGTGTCTGATGAGTTCAAAGTAAAATCACTCTGCTACTCTCCTAAGTTTCCTCAGTTGTATTCCAGTTTCATGTTGCAGATTAATCATTAACTGTAAGTATGCTATGACCCCTTTTCCAACTGCTGTGTTCTCACTTTTCTCTAGGACTGACACTGGCAAATTTTATCTGTTGTATATTTTCATCTCCATCTTATGGATAGATTGCCAGTACAACAATGGCTCATCGGAGAGCACCCTGTGAGATGATTAATTTGATGATAATTCTTCAGTGACGATTAATTTTTCATTATATTATGAGATTCCTCTAACACAAAATCCTTAATCCATTTAAAATGTGTTGCTACTGTGCAGTGTTAATTTCAAATATCATGCCATATTAATCAAATAGCTTTACAAAGCCTAAATACACTCCATTATGCTGTACATCAAAGATTTTTGTTTCACCATAGCTTTTCATGCATTATGCTGTCAGAATTTATAGTCTTGGTTTTAAACCATCATGTGACATCTGTATCAATTTAACTATTATTTAGCCCAAGACCTAATTCATATAAAGTTTTGGGGTTTTTTATCTGAATACAGTGTAGTACTTTTCTTAAATACTGGCAGCACATTAGCATGCTCCAATTTTCTGAAATGTTCTCAGTTTTCAAAGACTTATTTAAAGCTAGTATCAGAATGTCAATTATATTCTCAGCTTTAGAATTTCTGGACATAAGTTACCTGTGTCTGATGATATTAGAATGCAATAAAAGTATATTGACTTCTGCCTATTTTCTCCTATTTCAATTTCTGTTGATTGCATTTTTCCCTTTTTAATCAATTCTGTGAGTTTGCCACTGTATTATGGGTTTGGGCCAGAGACATTATTCTTTTTCTGATTGTGCAAGTAAGTCATGTTGTCAATACAAATCTCTTCAGGGACTAGAAGCACCTCATTTCTAAAAGTACCCTCCTACTCAGCAACACTGAGTTCATCCCATAGGGGAGCTGCATACAGGACACAACAACCTCAGAGAGCATGTTCCGTTGTTTCAATGGTGTTAAGGGTACATTTATGTGTTCAAAGTTAAGGTGTGTTAGGATGGAAAAGTTCCATTTTTACTTCTTGCCCTATTAACATTGAAGCTTTTTGTACATAACTGTTAGTACAATTTTTCGATGTGGCCCACTGATATATATATATTAAATGAGTGGTGCACTCATTGCAGGTCTTATATTTGCCTGGTTGAACTGTATTTTGTTGAGGACTTCACAGAAAGGGGGATCAGTTCTTTTCAGCTCTGAAATTCTTAGTCTAATATTGATAGGAAACAATGGCTCTGAGGATCAGAGTTCCAGTCAACTTATTTATAGTTTCCTTTATTATTTTTAAATGCAACATAATATTTTAAGTAATGTCTGTCTGTTTTTTGAGCCTAATTTGCTGTTGGCTTATATAGTATGGCTCATCCAAGAGCATCTATTAAATAGAACTTGATTCATAATTCAGATCTCTAAAAATGATAATTTTTATCAATATTATTCTGTCTGATTGAAAGACGCTGCTCCTATATAGGACTCAGCTTGTGAGATCAGCATATGCCTTCAGTCACAAAAGGAAAATAACAGAAACCAACCTCCTTGCGAAGGCAAACATGCATTTTCAACTAACTGACAGCATAAGGAGAAAGAGCAAAGATGCCTCAGAATTGAAAGAAACTTTCCAAAGAGAAGGGAATCATCTCAAATGTGCATTATAGAGAAATCCACTAATGAACACCAACTGTGTCCCTGTAAAGAAACAGCTAGCTGCTCCAAGGGAATACAACAGCACATATGTCGAGGGGGCTGAGAAAAAAGCTTGTCTGGAAGCACTTAAAAATCCAGGAAGGAAACCAACAAAGACAAAATAATATTCATGATGAAAGAGTGATAAAAGATGGGGGGAAATTGTTCGCACTGTGAACTGCTGTATTTCAGAACATCATTTGCAAAACATAATGGTGAGGGTGGTGATGACCACAGTAAAGGAAATATGTCTTAATAAAGGGGTCACTGGTGCCCTTTCCCTTGAGTGTCTGCATTTGACCCTGGAATGGTCCCTCTCAGCCGTGAAGAAAGTGCCATCTTCTTCTAGCCCCAGAACTAGTTGTCCTCAGTGCATATGCATGTGTTTACAGCTAATATTGGCTTGACCAATAACCTGAAAAATTCACCCTCCATATTAAGTACTCAGTGGGTGCAGGTTTGCTTAGTTTAATATGTTGGCCAAACACAGCCCAAGGTATGGCTTCAGGCACAGGGTGTGACTGTTGGGGATGGTCCTGTGCAGGGCTAAGGGTTGGGCTCGATGATCCTTGTGGTTTCCTTCCAACTCAGCATATTCTGTGATTCTGTGATTCACAGATTTCTTTTGTAAATCATATGGCCTTCACAAGCCCTTCTCCACGTATGGCTGCCTGCTCTATGCTTTGAAAAAGACCAGTGTTTCTCTTCGCCCTTGACACTTTTGTCCCTCTTGGAGCCCTTTGGATTTTTGCTCTCCTGTTCTTGCATCTCCGAAGCAGAATTGGCCTTTCTTCTAAGAAATCAGCACCTGGAGACCAGTGTGGCCAAAATCAGCACCTGGAGACCAGTGTGGCCAACACCTTCATCCTCTCTATCACCTCTGGTAGCACTGCATGCCAGTGGCCCCTTCCCTTCACTTATTCTTGTCCTAGTTCTGAGCCAGTGCCAGGGGTGTGGTTCTGGGAAGGACCTGGTAGCCACACAATGCCTGATAGCTTGATAGGGCAAAGTCCCCTCTAGCTTTTGGCAGTAGATGACATGATCTGCATGAGCAAAGACAGAGTTTCTTTGTTTCAGGAGCTAAGGATTTGGCAGACAAGATAAAACGTCTCAGATAAAGAACGTATGTCGGTCTCCATTTGGCTTCTTAAGAGATTTCTGAATGTTTTGGCAAACATAAACCCTCCCCTTGGGACGTGGAAAGCAGTTCCTGCACTTTGTAGTACAACCTGCTCTGTTTCCACAGGTTGCCAGTGACCTAATCACAGCACGGGCAAGTATAAATCTCTGACCTGGCCAGCATGTTGCTGCAGACTGCCAGTTAGATGTCTGCACTTCATACACAGCTTTCTGCCTTAGCAGTTGAATATTTTACACTGAAATGAGATTTTACCCAGTAAGCTGGAAAGTTCTGGGCAAATTCATCTGCTGCCTTACCTGCAGCGTTACTGTCAGAGCCAAAAGTCAGAGCTGGATTTCTGGCCATCTGATAGTTCTTAATTCAGATGATAGCCCAGAAGACATATTGCAATGCTACTGTGGGTCAGCACAGCTGATAGCAACTTAGAGCGAAGCAGACTGTTCAGGACATTTTAGACAATCAAATGTTTACAGATACTCAGTTTGATTAACAGATGCAGGCACGTTCAGCCCAGGTCAGCTTCGAAAAATTACACAACATGTCCTGTTTACAGCTTTAGCTGAACGGAGGCAGGAAAGATAAAAGATTTGCTTTATAAGCTACTGATATGTTGCAGAAATCTGGCTCGGGAAGCAAAATATTAACTGCTGTGGAGCATGGGATCTTTAATTCCTGAACGAACCATCACGGTTGTTTTCCCAGTGACATGGCCAACTCACAGCTGAGATAGCACTGAAGCGAGGCAGCTTGTGAGTCAGCTGAAGGAAGAACAATGAATCTGAGACTCTCCCCAACATCTACTACAGGTTTGCTGTGTAAAACAGCTCTGCACCTCCACTTCCACCTCTGTGGAGGAACTAAACTGCCACAGTGAGGACAAGTAAAGGACTTTATTGATTCTCCAGGGTATTCTGAAGGCAGGTGACTGAAAGCATCGGAGCGGGGAGGTTAACAGGAACATACTTAGAGAATAAGAGAAAGATTTGCAAATGATAATACCTTAATCAGAAACAGTTGAGTATTTAAAAAATGTTTCCATAAACTTTAGGATTTTCATTTTGTAACACCCATGTTTCGTCCTGGACAGCCAGCAACAGACTAACACAAATGCAGAACTTCATCTAGTACTTATTTATTCCTGCTAAAATCCATCTGTAAATCAGACAGGAAGACCTCTAAATTAGAACAAGTATTCACTGCTTGTGCTGAAAGACATAAAATTTACTGAAATTTAATTTTTCATCCAATTTAAGGACTGAAATAGCTGCAGGTGACTCAGTTTATAAGTTACCTGTGTAATTCACATACTCAAACACATTGGGTTTTTTTACATACCCAAGTAGTGGGAAAAAAAAAGAAAAAAAAACCTTTTTCAATGCCTATATTTAGATAGAAAGACTTCAGAATGAATAATAACAGAACTGGGACAACACTTGTGAACAAATTATTGGGTAAATCCTGCTAATCCAACTTTCATTTGAAAATATGCAGCAATGCTTCCACACTGTGCTTCAGGTGTTAAATATGCATGGAGAGGTGGCAATCTGCTGTAGGAGGGACAGAGGTGACTCCAGGTTTTGGGCACAGTCAGATGCAGAGCAGTGCCCTGCAGTCAGGACTCCGGCATAGCCATCCAGGCAACAACTCCCACCGTGAAGAAGGCGGCTCGGCACACTGCTCCTTCTTGGTAGGAGGTTTCAGCACCGTTGTGCACTTACTAATAGCATGTTTGTTAGACCCTGGTTGTCATTGCTCCCATCCGGGAGAGATATTTGCTCCTTTTCTGTCCCCAAAGACCTCAAAGGACCTGCCTGGACCCCTGTATCAGTCATATCCCTCTTTCCTCTGTGCACCTCCACTCTGGTGGAATGCAGCAGAGGCCACACAAGTGGACCAGGGTCCAGATGCCAGTGAGGGCTGCCTAGGCAGAAGAAACAGCATAAACAGAACTGTGGGGACCATCCCCATCCTTCTGTATCTCAGCAAATAAAAGGGTTACTACTTGCCAATCAGGGCCAACAAGAATTATAAGACAAAGATGCAGGGCATGAAACAAAGTTAGCACCAAAAGAGGGGAGTCTCAGGAACAAGAAATAAAAAAAATTACTCAAGAAGCAGCCAAAACAGTAAGAGGATGCAGGTTTGAAAAGTCTGTATCTAACACCAACAGTGTTTCTTAGGATTTGTATGAACCAAGGCAAGTTATTCTCTCCCCATTCTTTACTTATTATCTCATGAAGGAATTAAAAATCAGAAGAAAAGCATAATGCAAAACAGAATAAAAAAAAAATGCATTTTCAATGTTGCTGCAATATGTCAGTATCCTGTCCTTCAATCTGGCTTCTTAGATCATCAATGCAACCCAGAGTTCAAACTTACCAATATATTTATGTGTAATTTTCCTAACAAAGGTCCTAAAGACTGCTGGCAGTAATGCATTAAGCTGAAGGAAAAAAAAAATCCCATTAGGGTCATATATGTGTATGTGTCTCACCGTTCTTGAGGAGATGTTGCCAGAGAACACAAATGGGGCATCATGAGTCAACAATCCTTTTTATTCACATAATATCCTTCGGGATTGTGTACTTTCTAGCACAAAGCCATATGTTATGTGATCATGGAGAATAAGCATTTAATTGTTAGTTTTATATATGGCCACGATTTTGTTTTGATGGATCAACTGAGCATTGTTTGCATAGCAAGCACCATGGAGTCTACATTTCAAGCCAAGTGGCTAAACAAAGCAGTACTGTTTCCCATATGTTACGTTAACTTCATTGTCACCCTGCACGTTTGGAACTGGAAGTGACAACCTTTCTTTTGCATGCATTGCATTTTGGCATTTCATATTTAAATCTTCACAAAGAACATCACAGCAAAAAAATTCAGCCTTTGAGGACAGAGTCTCGAGAAACAGAGAGCAAAGCCCATACAGAAGCAGAGAGGGCAGAGACCCACTATCCCAGTAAGGAGCAACACAAGAATATCCAGATAGCAACACTGATCCATTGTGCTTTGGCTGTACTTTGGGGTAAATCCTACATAACACAGCAGCTCTGACTGTGCTGTGCAGCATGTTGCCTTTGAGTTCAGACACAGTGTACCCAGCCGGCTTGGCTACTCAGTGTTGGACTGATTTTCACTACCAAACTAAAAACAAATCTTTGAATCGTCTTGCTATCTGGAGTTCAGATACAAAAGGAATTTAAAGCAGTTAAAACCTTCTAGGAGAGAAAATTCAAACAATGGACAGTAAAACCTGAGGGTAACTCATGCCCCAGCATGCTGAGTTCAATGCATGGTACAAACAGAACCCATAAGTACTGGCCTCTAGTTGCCCTGGTTGCCTTGAGGCCAGTGAGTTCAACAGACCCAAGAATTTCCATCCTTTGCATCTCTGCATTTGTACCAGTTTGAAAATTCACATCACATGAGTACCTCTGTGCTATGAATGTCCCTTACTTGAAAATGATCGAGAACCACAACCCTCACACTTACATGTACTCATCCTATAGATAACATAGGAAATAGAAAATCTGTGTGGTAGGAAATTTAAAACACTATCAAAAATATTGTTTCATATTTCAGATTGCATTTGAAACTCATGTCAGTAGAGACCTAATGCCTTTATTTTCCTAACACAGTAATATTGAAAGTTTTACTTCTTAATTTGGATTTCCAAAGGTTCTCCAGAGAACAAAGGGAACTGATATATAAGGCCATAGGCCAGAGGCAGTTGAAATATGCTTTTTCTTCCCATTTAAAAAGCATGGTAAGGGCTATAAATAAATCACTTCTGTATTTGATTGTCAATTACTAACAAATTTGACTTCTTTGTCCAAAAAGCACATACAAGTCACAAAAACAATCTAACCCAAAGAATTAATATTCAAACCTAACTTACTTCTTGTTTCTGGGATATAAAAAATTTCTCTCAGCTACACACTGAGCTACCCAGAAGAAGAAATGGCACTGGAATTTCTTTACTGAACTTGCAGGAAACATATGTTTTTCTGCATACTGTATGTCTGTCAGAACTGCCAAAACTGTTACTGCTTAGGTGGCAGTAATTTTGCATGTAGCTTTTCAGCTTAGCTGACAAACCCCTTAGGTAGCATTTAAGCCAGAGCAACTAAGTCAAGTTGGAGTCTGAAATGCTTCATCCTTTCAAAAGGTTAATGTTTAGTCCTCTTATCTTAGCATCATGAGCATTTTCCAGCCTCCCTGTGACTGATTAATCATAGCAATGCAGCGTATTTCATGCCTACCTAGCTCATTACAGAACCACACTATGACTGAGGTTGCAGGCAACCTCTGGAAAGCATCTCATTCACCCCCCTGCTCATGCAAGGTCCACTAAAGCAGATTGCTCAGTACCTTGACCTGCAAGCTCTGGAACGGTTCCTGACTCCTCTCAAGGCAAAGTTCCACACGTTCCATGTGCCTCAGAATATTCAGAGTTGGAAGGGACCCACAAGGATCATCAAGTCTAACTCTTAACTAAATATCCATACTAGGATAGAACCTGCAACCTTGGCATTATTAGCACCACACTCTAACCAACTGAGCTAATCTCATCTGTAAAGCAGGACAAATTTCAGACCCTAATGTCTGAATTTTGTTTTCCAGCTTGAAGAAACAGCCTTTGGATTTGCATGTGAGAGATTCCTGACTTGGATCTGGGAGAATGTCCACAGCACTAGATCTCCTACCAGATTGCCTGGAAACTATGCCTAAGTAGAATCGGGCGACTTGGGATATCTAGCAGACATCTCACAAATCTGTCATAGTCTTATCTCAACTAACACTGCAGGCAGAGACCTTCTGCTTGCACAGAGCATCAGCGCAATGTGTCAGGGCTACAACTGGCTTTTCCCAAACACACGGACTCTCTCTCGGGTGGATGAAGCATCACAATGGGCTGATGAGGCTCTGTGAATCCCCTGTAGTCTGTGATCTCTGGGGAGAAATGAGGGAGCGGATTATGGAATAATATAAGTGACAGGTCCTGAATGGCAAGCACCTGATTTTAAAACTGCACTTCCTGCTTTGTTCAGCAAAACAAAGTCAGTACAATTTGAAGCTGTGGTTCTGCTACTGAATTTCGGTTACTTGAACACAAAGTGATCTGCCAGGTCTAGCAGCTGTCCAGGGGGTTGCACAGAGAAAATGTGTTTCTCGTAGCCTGGAGATCCCCTGTAGCTGCATTAGGATGCATCCTCAGCTCTCTACTTTCACTGGGATTTTGCCAGTTAGTCTAGTCGTAACCTCATCCTCCGATTGCAACCTTCATTAATATGATAAATGGTTGAACAGACATTGATTTATAAGAGAAAAATGTGAAAAATGCAATCATTTGTTCTCCTGCAAATACACATTGGAAGTGAGATGAGCTGAGGAGTGTAGTTTATTCCCAGACTGGAAATTCAGGATTTGAGACCATCTAAGAGAACACTAGTGGAAAGGAAAGCAATTAATTTTTTAAAACAGCATGTGGACCAGAAGATTTTTTTACTCTGACAGGGCAGAGAAGCAAGACTTTTTTCTAGGCTGGATTTGCAGACTCATCCTGTCAGAGCAAATGGGCACTCTACGTCCTAGTCTCTTGAAAACCTGTACATTTCTGGAGTCTGCTGATTCAGAACAGCTAACTAGCTCTGGTGGAAATTTTTCATGGAGATAATTTTCCATGAGAAAAGGTGGAGGACTGGATGATTGTTTGTCAATTCAGCCCAACTATACTTTGGACTATACTTTGTTTTCTCTGTACACATCCTGGTGAATGACCTTTGAGGTTTTCACCTCTCAGTTCTTTGCTAAGGATCTCCAAGTACATGCCAGGAATCTGAAGGCCTTTGGTTTTCCAGGTACCAGAGGCTACTCCGAGGTGAATAAGCAGCTCACCACTTCTCCAAGTTTTTCTCCTTTACTGTATGGGCCAGCCTGGCAGTCAAGCAGTGGACTCCACTGCAAGCTCCATGCCCATCCAGTAATTTTGATTCTCAGGCTTTCAGGCTCTGCTGTTCCCTGCACTGCTGGGGAAAAAGAGCAGTTATTCGCTGTCTCCTAGAGTTCACCTAGGACTTTGGGGGTCTCTTTACCAGGTATATATCTTGTCAACTAACCACTTTTCCATGATCTCTCCTATACATTCTTGCCCAACTGCAAGAATGTGGAGACAGGCTGCTTACAAATGAGACAGGGGCAGCAAGGAGAGCAGAGCACTTAATTTTTTCTTTCATTAAGTATTCCTGGAAATCTCCCCATGTTGGGAAATAAACCCCAAAGTCTGCCCTTTGACATTTTGTCCTCATTTAGAACAAAGCCCTTTTAAAAATACAGCAACATTTCCCAGGAAGAGATTCTCATTTTGTCAGCACCACGGATGGGGCTATTTTTTAGTTCAATTTCAGATGGAAGCCAGAGACACATTCCCCCTCTCTGAAGTGTGCACACAAAGAAAGGGTGAGGGAACTAAATGTGACTGGAGCTTTGAATTCCTGCAGAGCTCTACTCCTTAAGGAAAAAATGCCAAGGATGAGTTCTGGAGTCTGAGGCATTTCATTTGAGGCTTTTTTTTACTCAAAATTAAGGCTAGAAGAATCCTTTTTGTAGTGAATGGCAAATTACAAAAGCAGACGCAGACAAGCATCTAGAGGACGGGTCAAGAGACCAAGGAAAGCTCAGAATGTCTTTTTCTGACATGATTTTTGAATCCAGACTTCTACGTTAAGAAGTTTTTCCAACTGAATGTTAGTGAAGGGGTTAGGATTTGTAAGGAAGTGGCTGTAGCAACTAATTACATTTTATTTATCCTTTTTAGGATATCTTATGGGGAAGACTCTCCACTGGGTTACCTGATGTGAGGGTCCCATAAACCTGGAGTCAGTATTATCAGCAAAAAATCCTTTCTGTTTTGGCTATAGCTTTTGCTATCATATATGGCCTTGGTAACACCATAGGTCAAAATACATAAAATTAGTCAGTTAACCAGGCTCATTTTCTGGACATCACTTCTTCTGCTCCATTTAGAGAAAATACAGGGAGTATATCTTCCTAGGGAATCTCAGAGAAGCTTGGGAATTGAACATAATTTGGCAACCTACTGGAAAGGAATTTGGAAAAAGCACTACAAGAGGAAACCTCACCCTTCTCCCAGGCTTCCCTTTGGGAGAAAGCTATTTCCCTTCCTAATTATATTTTATAGGTGTATTCTTAAGTAATGTATTAACTACACAATAAATATGAAATTCACAGGGATAGTGCTGGGTGTTAGTTCCAGTTGTCATATGTTGCTTTCAAATGTTTTTCCAGTCTGTCTGCCAAAGGACTATGAAGGATGATGATGGTGTGTGCATATTATGACATATATAATGGGTGTGCAACTTCATTATCCTTAGTGAATGTCTACACTTTGAAGAAAAATGCCTTAAATTTCCAGTTTCCTCCACCCAAACTATGCTGCTTTTACATCATCCTTACAGGCTTTATTTTAATCACTGGATATTAAATTATTCTGCCTTTTCTTAGCATGCAGGTCATTTTAATAGGTGCTTAAAAGTGAGATGATAAAGATGACTATTTGTATTAAGTTATCCACTGGCAATATGGAAAGTGTAAAAGCATAAATATTTCTAAAGAAGAATACTAAAAGCACATTGGTATGTCTCTTGAATGGAACCTGGAATTATTTTTTTACCACTATCTTATCACACAACTTTGTTTTCTTTCAGTATATCTTGCTATCATGAAACAAAAAAAAAAATTTAAAAAATTTAAAGGAAAGCCTTTTTATGAGTGAACAAAAAAGAAATTTTTTGCATTTACTGAATCCCCTACTTAAACATCAGGCTTCACTTGAACATATGGACTGTTATGACTTCATGGGTGGGAGCAAAGAGGAAGAATGGGTAAAATGAAACATACCACTCTGTCAGACCACTGAACAAAATGGTTTCAAGTGGAGAAGGGAAAAAAGCGCCTTCCAATTCTATTTTTCACACCCCAGGATCACACATGGTAGAAGGCATTTCATTAATTTTTTTTTCAGCTTCTATTTCCTTTCTTCAAGATGTCTTTTTATCTATGATTGTGGAGGGTGTGTTTTATATTCATTAGGTCAAGTTCACACCTGGTGTAACCCTAGCCACGCGTGTGGCATCTGGCCAGGAACAATTTCAGCCTCTGGTCTCCTCCTTGCTGGGATCATTACCACCTGAAACCGACATCCTTTCCCAAGGCATGGCTTTCAGATCGGTTAGGCAGCGTGCACAGACGTGAGGTAATGATTTTTACCCAGGGATTGGCAGCTGCCTGTGAGTCCGGTCTATAAATTGGTAAAACGAGACACTTCTGGGCATTGGGGGAAAGTAAACTATACATAGACATCTCTCTTCCAAAATGAAAGCTTAAATGGCAAATTTGGGACAGGTGTTGTCCTGGGAAAGCAAAAAGTGCTTCATACAGGCATTTTGGCAGATCTCTGAGTAATAGCATGAAAGCAGAACCACAACTACATTAGTATGGGCTGTTACTTTTCACAGCTCACATTACAAGCTGGCTCTAGGGTAGGTTTGCCCCTACATACTCCACAAACAAATGGGAAATACTCAAACAATATTCCAGTGAACCCTTAATTTGAGCCTGCATTTAAGCTATAGCTGCCTTTTCTTATTTACTGTTTCACTTGTGTTTTACTGTGGCTTGAAATAATGGAATGTGTCATGAAGATCTGGCAGTGCAGAAGCTTACTCCCTGTACAGCCCAACTTCCCACATTGAAGTCCCCAAGCAGAAAGATGCTGGGTGATGCTTGTAGATGATTAGAAGTCCTCTTTCATGTAGAGACTAAAAATTTTTGGTTTAACTGTCCTATTTTAAAATTAAAACAAGGCGTAGCAAAATCAGGTTAACTTTTATCCCTTGCTTTTATTGCTATTAATTGCCACATGAAAAGCCTGAAACAATGGGGAAATTGCTTCCTTCACATAGTTTTCATTTTTCCTCTGGCTTTATGAAAATTCTGTAATTCTTTTCTTCTGTTAATTCAATGGCTTGGAGAAATATGATGCAATAATATCCAAGCTCCCTGTACATGGCTAATGAGAGAAACAGCAGTCAGGAGCCTCCAGTAGGTCCTGTAGGTTCCTAAAGTGGCGCAGTTTAGGCTTTATATGAAAGCTGCATAAAACATAAAATGCTTTCTTGAAGACAAGAGTAGTAGCCTTTTTTTTCACTCTGTCCTTTTCCAAAAGATGAAAGTTCCCCAAGGCTGTATCAACACAGCCAAGCAGCAGCATTTAGTGCTACCTCAATATAAGGACTCCGGAGGGAAGTCAAGTCAGAGATCTAACCGATCTTAATTCTATCAGTGCAAATGAGGAACGGCTCTTTGGAAATGAATGAAGAGATAAGGTGTAAAACAATCATGGAGTCACTGTGGCCAAAATAGCTGGTCCAAGTGCCAATTGCCTTTCTCATAGTAGGAACACTGGAACAGGTTACCCAGAGAGGTGGTGAATGCCTCATCCCTGGAAACACCCAAGGTCAGGCTGGATGGGGCTCTGAGCAACCTGATCTACTTGAAGATGTTTCTGCTTATTGTAGGAGGGTTGGATTAGGTGACCTTTAAAGGTCCCTTCCTACCCAAACTATTCTATAATTCTGTGAACCTCCTTGAACAGTCAGACCCACAAAGTGTTTCAAAGCCCACACCTTCAGATAAGACTAAAATGTGTGCATGATTGTTTGTTTTTTACAGCAGAGGAATAATGCAAAGTTCTTGTCCTTATGAAGGAACAAGAAATCTGCACTGTGACATAGCAACATAACAATAACACTTACAAAATAACAATGACACATGTTGTTGACCTCAACCACATCAGTAAAAGCTGGAGCGTCCTGCCTTCAATGAAAGCAGTAATTTCAGCTAATAGTCTCATTGAATGTTTTCTCCCCCTGACCACATCTAAAGTGCAACAAAATGAACACCTTCTTTAGCAGTGAATATATAACCCAGGAACCAAATCAACAGGCAATTCACTTCCACCACTCTCTAGAATAATCATTTATCCAATTTATAGAAAATAATAATAATGGAGAGGTTGGAGGCATTTGGGAGGCAGGATCAGAATTCAACGTGATGGCGGCCAGTTGGAAAAATGAGCTGAAATGCAGGATCCAGCAAACCTCAGGGATGAACATGAGTCAGTAACACCACATGTCTGTAGACAAACTCAATCCCACAGTGTAATGCCAGATTATGAGTGCCAGATTTAAGATGCAGCAAGCCATGACTTCAGCCTACACAGCACTGACATAGCATATAGTGGTGTAACCTCCTGAGAACACTGCACTTTCAGGAAGAGAAACACAGGACAGAAGAAAGTACAGAGAACAACAAAAATTAGCAGAGGTCTAGAAAACATGACCTATGAAGACAGACTGAAATACCTGACTTTGTTTAACAAAGTAGAAAAGAGAAGTCTGAGAGAAGACAGGATAACAACTGCCAAGTATGCAGAGGGTTGCTGCAACAAGAAAGTAATGCACCTAATGGATTAAGACAAAGAAAATGGGTTTAAATTGCAGCAAGGGAATTTCCCACCTGGGGCGGCTGTGGAATCTCTGTCACTGGAAGTTTGGAGGGGCCGTTTAGAAAAACATCTGTCATGAATGATTTAGAAATAACTGCTTTGGACTGGTGGGCTGGTCTTTGGACATGACTTCCCAAGGGTTTGTCTTTCTTCTGTGACTGGATGAGAGAACCAAACTCATTGTCTCATTATCTTACCATACTTTTCTAGTCAGAACAAACTTTTGTCCAGTAATAAACAAAGCAAAACAAACCCTAAGAAATCACAAACTCTCTCTTGTCTGGACAGAAGGGAAGGCACGAGTTCATTTGTTTACATTAACTAAGACAGTGCAAATGTTTCATTGTGGTTCATTTAACTTCAGCCACAATGTAAAATTAAGATGGAAGGTCTTAATCTGGGAATGGAATGCCTATCCCTTTGTTAAATCAAATTCATCATAGATATAATTCTTCTCTTTCGTACCACATAATTTGCTCTGTGTTTGGTCCAACACCTTCCTTTAGCAACATTCAGTTTTCATGAAAATAATACAAGAAAGGCCCTCAGCTAAACACTAAGTTTTGGACGAAGATTTTTTTCAGTTAAAGTTACAATATTCACACCAAAAAACTAAGGATTTAACATAAACCAGTTACACAGAACTTGCTTATCATCAGTAACTTCTGTAGGTCTTCTCAAGTGTATCCACCTTTCAGATTTTACATTGTTTTGTCACCAAAAATTTGTTATTAATACTGTTCTACCTCGAAAGTTATTAAAATGCCTGAGACAGAGTCCACTCCTAGCAGTACCATGTTCACAAAAATAAGCAGAATTACTCTTGATTTACTCAAGTGCAGAATTCTGAAGAGCAGAATTTGGCTTAAGTGATCATGGTGAGTAGAAGATCAATGCAGAAAATTAGGTAAAAAGTAATATCTCCCAGAACAATGTCTTACTGTCCTTAAAAAAGATTGCACTTTTGAAACTGCAAGGATTTCAGGGAAAGTATTATTTCAGTCTTTAATTTCTGTTTGTCCATATTTTTGAACTGTTGCTCACACATTGAAGCAAGGCATCCTAAATTACATTCTAATAGAAATTCCACGGCACTTCATTTTTATTTATTAAACATACTCCCAAATATTTTGAAATATTTTATGCATTTTTATTAATATTTTCTCTTTCTGAAATAAAATACCACGAAAAAAAAATCTATTAATTGTTTAAAAGGGAAAATATGAGTAACAACACAGTTTTGAAAAGATAATTGGATATGACTAAATGAAGAAATAATGGAAGAAAGAAAAGAACAAGTGCCACTGACTACCTCTAGATATTCCAGGAGTATACAAGTTTGTATTTAAATGCAACCACCCTTCATAATGGAAAACAATATAGTCTTGAAGAATATATCCAAAGAGCACTCCTTTCATGGTGTAAAGCAGAGTTCATATGTGGGCTTGTTCTTCCCCTCTTCTTGATGGTATAACCCAAATTTGCCCAAATCTTTCATTCTACACAGAAAACTGAGTAGTACCTGATATTTTGCAACCCACTTAATTTCAAACAGTTTTTAACAACATCCACTTCAGAACCGTGGTGGCCACCCTGCTGTGCTTTCTGAACTTCAGAGCACCAGAACAAACTGCTGTGTAAATCCATTTTAAGAATTCTATGGCATTTGGTCGAAGATATACAGCTATGAAGGTCCCCAACATAACAGCGCACGAAAAGCCACATCACTCCTCCTCCCAGCATATAGGACATTTGAGCACAGATGACACAGCAAATATTTAATAAACTGGATTATTTTTCTGCCAGTTGTTTTCCTCACATATTGCTACATATTCCTCCAAAGCAAGGCTTTTAATTTTCCAAAGATATTTGGGAGTTATTTTTTTTCCCAAAAGCAGTCTGAAAGCATACTTTTAATTCCTCACAATGACCTAATATATATTTACACTTACAGCTGTTTGTGTCAATTTTTTATAGCTGAGACACGCTATCCACCTCAGCTAACCAGGAACATTTCCTATCCACTTTTGGGACTGTCTAATTTCTAATAGTCATGTATTTATGGCAGAAATTGAACATATAAACACTCAGATTTGCCTGTTAAGAAACAAAGGTATAGCTAGTGCTTCTGTGGATAGACTCTTCTGTTGAAGACTAATCTTTTATGACTGTATCTCTTTAGCAATTAAGTATAGCCTCCTCTGTCCTTCTATCAAAGAAACGTTAGAAGAAAAACCTAGTGATGATAAAAATTCTAAATATAATATTACAAGATGGTAGCACTATCCACAACAGTTTTTTCCTCCTAATTGCCTTTAGAAAACCTGCTTTCAAGCATTTAATTTTTCCAGACTTGAAGTGTGTCAGCTAAAGTTTTCCATCCTCAAAACCACAGGCATTCAAGCATTTATGAGGAATCCAGGGGGGAATTTTCCTTTTTTCTTTTCTGGTTTTTTTTTTCTGGTTTTTTTTTTTTTTTTTAGATACAAAAAAAATATTGTGAATTTCCATTTGAAAAGTTTTAGTGCCTGTGTGGAAGGGCAAATTCTCTCTGTCCCCTGAGGGAAATATGGGTCAACAAATTCTTGGGCTGTGGAAGAGCTGCACATCTGTGAGGTCTGAACAGATGAAGGTCTCTATTCAGCATGGATTGATGATGCTGTGGTCACGGCCAGAATGCTCCAAAGGCCTTTTCTGTCCAGGAAAAGTCCTTGATGAAAGTAAACAGAAAGCACCATACAGCTGAGCCTCACTTGAAGGAAAGAGAGATAGAACACGAGATTTGGAAGAAGAGCTCCTCCTGAAGAGATCAAACTAGCCCAAGATTAAGAGGGGTTTTGGGTATATACACTGACTGGGGACTGACAGTAGTTAGTCCTAGAAGGTAGGAGATATAGCAAAGGGAAGTATTCCCTTTTATTTCAGTCCTATGGGGATTGTGACAACCTCCATGCTTGCAGCAAGGATTCATAGTTTTTCTAAGTGTGTCCTCTGCCTTAAGCCTGAGAATGTTACTCTTCTGTTTAAAAAATGTGATTCCTTAAAAAAAAGGTAATAATTACAGTTCACACCTCCTCAGCAGATGTTTCAACCTCTCTGAAGAGTCAGTCACTAGTAAGTTGCAACCCATGGCTTAGAAACACTTTACCTGCAAATACAGCTGTGGACCATGCTGTTCTTCTGTATCTGAATAGTAACTCTTGATGTGGAGTCCAGAGCACACAGATGAGAAAGTAAGATAACTGAAGTTTGAAGGAGACCAGCCTGAGAATCCCTGTGGTGGAAATAAATGTTTAAATCTTGCAGATAATTTGTGAGTGCAGTGTACCGGCGTGAAGCTGCAGCATAGAAGATGATGTCTTGGTTAATCTGATTTTGATCCGAACAAGTATTAAAAAGTATTCCATATTTGCTTTGATCATACCAAACCTGATTCTGATATTCAGAGTCCTGCAGGGTATGATCTGGCTGCACTACACTCCTTTAGTTATTGATGAGACCATTGTGCTCTGGAGAATATCTGGATATGATTCATACCGACAGCATATGATTTTGCTCAGCAAAAAACTGCTAAAGCCTTTACCAAAGACCATTTGTTACGGAAACTAAACAACTTACAAAAATAGCTTTATCTATTTATATTAAATACTATATGCAAAAATTTAAGGTGTCTATTAAACGGAACATTGTTTATAGTACTGAAAGTGATCTGGCCATACTGATTGATGCTAAAGTGAGAGAGGTCCAATTTTTCCCTTTTTTTTAAAGAAAACTGAGTAATAAATTCTCCTCTGACAAATTTAAATGAAAAGGCAGCACAATTTTGCAAGCAAAACAAAAAATCTATGTCCTTTCACCAGTCACATACATCCTCTCTGCTCTTACCTAGAGTCAATGAACATTGAGAATGTCTAATTTTTATTAAAAAAACAGTTGTCTAAAAAAATCTTTTCTAAGATCAAGACAAGTAAACTAGGAAAAATACAAGAAATGAACTTTTTTTCCCATTATTTTATTCTCATATTACTTTAACATTTTTGAAAATATTTAACAATTATTTAAAAGACAGAAATAGTTTCTTCTAAAGAGAAGATATTTGTCACATATTCCCTAATACATTTAAAGAATGTAATGTAAATAGCAAACCAGTAAAACTCTGCTTTCAAGCAACTATGCTGACTCCAGTAACCCCAACAGAGGGACTCTCATGGCATTTTGGAAAGACATACAATGCTTCTTTCTTTCAAATTAATTTAAAAATTTTGTCACAGACAGATCTAGCTTTAAAAATGGACACCTGTTATTTTACTTGCATTTTCAATCTAGTCTAAACTAGTCTTAGTCTAGCAAAGCACTACAGAATACACTTAACTATAATCATTCAGTAAGTCCTTTGAAAGCCACTTCTGAGGTGATTTGCTAGAACGAAGTCAGAATGAGTAGACTCCTTCTTTTCTTGATCTTCTGTACTTATTTTTGCCATAAAGGTAACAGATGGTACAACAGAAGAACTTTGGGAACAGCTTGAGGAACTTGCAGAAAATAAAGTCAGAAGAAAATTGTAGTTTAAAAGGGAACATTGTGTCACTTGCTTATGGCCAGTTAGCAGTCTTCTTTCTCTCAGCAAATTGTTTTTCTCAGAGTACCACAGCCAAAGCTCCACAGGTTGGCAAGTATCACGGTAGAAACAACTGGAGTTTGCCATCCAAGGTGGCTGTGGTGAGCTGCAGTTCAAAAGAAAAGAACATATGGTTTTAATAAAGATCTTTCCAGTGAGTACAGCTTGCTTTAAAGCAACAAACCAAATGAAGATCATTAAGAAGATATTTAAATTACTTTTATGTTAAGATGTCCGGGATTCATTTCCAAAAAAAAGGAACAACTTAACCTATAGACTCTTCTCAACCAAGCTAATCTGAAAATTCCATTTTACTTAGATTTTTCTTTTCCAACTATTTTCAAATTTGTGTCAACATTCCCTAACACATCAACAGTCTGTAAAACTGAAGCATATGTTTAAACCACATAGAAAGTCAAACAGACTTCACTGTGTATGACTCAAGAAGCGGGTATGGAAGAAATAAGAAAGAGCTGGAATAAATGAAGATGGAAAATACTGTGAATTAAATCAGGCATACCAACAAATGCAGTTTTCTGATTTTTATTGGTGTTAAATGTAGAATAAGAATTTCCTTTGCAAAAAAGTATCTTGAAAAACTTCTATGAAGACACAAGTCTCGAATACATGCACAAAGAGCCTTCAACTGCATTTAGCTTTCTTTTACCAGTCTCAGAAGATCTTAATTGTAAAATAAGAGGGAATACTACTTTTTGCAATTACTTCTACCAGCAAGCACTTGAAAACCTGCTGTGCCTCAGAAAGGGATGATCTACAAACGGTACCAGAAATTTTCCATGAAAATTTCAAGATGCTTACTCCTTGCATATTAGAATTTGGAGTTATTCATACCAGTGATAAAAATCTGAAGAGCTGAAACCAAACATGCATCTTATTCTCCAATCAGTTAATTTGATTAATATTTAATATCCTCATTTTTCTTGATTTGTTCTTTCTTTGATGCTTTTAATAATTCGTTTTATTCCTTTGGATAAAGAGCCTCTGTGGTCAATAAGTTATCATCTTGGGTTTGTATTCCCTCCTTCAACATCTCCAGTGATCAATTCTTCTAATCTCTCATAACCCTTATCTCCCAAGACCATGATTTTTGTTCTCTTATTTTCTTCTTCCTTACTCTCATTTATGTAACCTGAAAGTGTAGACTATCAAGAACCATCCAAATTAATTTTTCCAGCTGTATTTTTTACAGTTATCCAAGACTATCACATATTTCCAAAGAATTCTAGTATCTCCTTATCTACCTCTGTAACTTATTATTGTGTTGCTGTTTAACCCCAGACAGCAACTGAGCACTGTGCAGCTGCTTACTCCCTCCCTCCATCTGCAGTGGGATGGGGGAGAGAAGCAGAAAAGAAAAAGTGAGAAAATTCATGGGTTAAGATAAAGACAGTTTAATGGGAAGGAAAAGGAAGAAAATAAATAATTCTAATAGTGTTGATAAATAATTACAAGATACAATACAAGTGTATACAATACAAGCTCATCACTCACTGACTGATGCCTACCTAGTTCTCAAGTAGATGCACCAGGCCAGCTTTCCCCTCAGTTTATATACTGAGCATGACATCTTTGGCCAGTTTGAGTCATCTGCTCTGCCTGTATCCCCTCTCAACCTTCTCACTGTCAGGGCATGAGCAGCTGAAAAATCCTTGACTTGGTATAAACACTACTTAGCAAAAACTAAAACATCAGTGTGCTATCAACACTATTCTCATACTAAATCTAAAGCACATCAGCTAATAGGAATAAAAATAACTCTACCACAGCTAAAACCAGGACATATTGGAAAAATGACATATCCATAAAATATCTAAATAATGTATCCTTTCTAAATTTCTGTAGCCATTTATCTTTTTTTATCTTTTATTATTACTTCATATTATCAGAAGAGAATTGATCTAACCTGAGAAATCAGAGATGAATTCTATTTTATACTGAAGATTCATTATCATAGGAGATAATACAGAAACTTTGTTCAGCTTTCAATTTAAAGTAAAATAGTTTTAAACAAACTGAAGTTTTACAAGACCCAAGGAGGTCATCTTGTCCATCTTGGTGCTCTAGGTGCAACCACTGAACACATTAAAAGAGTTTAGCTATGGCTTTATCTGACTAAATGTTGAAAATTTTTAAGGAAATTTCACAACTTGTTTCGATGTTGCACTGCGCTTCCTTAATGTCCAACCTGAACCTCAAAAACTGTAGTGTGCAGTCAATCCTCTGACAGCACTAAAATACTGCTTGGCTGCCACCTGCTAAATGTGTTTGCTACGCTGCTATTACATTCTTCCAGAGTTCTTCTGTTTTCATTAATCACAAAAAATTATCTTTCTACTCCATTTAGCCACCTCCATGATTTTGGCAGCACCATACCAATCATTAGACAGTTAAAACAACACTCATAATCCAAAAATTGCCTAATTATTAAAAAAATATTTCATAGAAAATAGAGCTTACAGTGTGCTCAATGAGTCATTAGCATCCTGAGTTCTTTCAATATTGGTGAGGATTTTCTTCCATCTCAGACTCAGATTCCCTTGGGTTACATCTAGACATTATATCAGTTAATGTAAACTAGCTCTGCTCTAGTCCAGCGAACTTCCTGGAGTTCATTTTCTGGTTTGACTTTATCAAAGAGAAGCCCAATATGCATCCTCACAAAGTATACAGCAATGAGAAGTGAAGTGGGATAAACAGGGACAACTTGTTGATTCACTTCAACAGCACATTTCTGATCCAACCAAATCACTAATACACAGTCATAGGAAGCCTAGTTTAGCTTTCAGATTTTAGGATAGATTTCTATTCCTGATTGCTGAAAAAGCATTTTCACTTGTCTAAGTAGCACACTTCATAGAACTATAGGATCTCTTGAGCTGCAAAAGACCCACAAGGATCATTAAGTCCAACTCCTGGCCCTGCTCAGGACCATCCCCAAGAATCACTCCATATGCCTGAGAGCATTGTCCAAACACTTCTTGAACTCTGTCAGGCTTGTTGCTGTGACCACTTCCCTTGGCAACCTGTTCCGGTGGCCAACCACCCTCTGGGTGAAGAACCTTTTCATAATATCCAACCTAAACCTCCCCTGACACAACTTCAGGCCACTGCCTCGTATTCTGTCACTGGTCACCACGGAGATCAGTGCCTGCCCCTCGTCTTCCCCTCATGAGGAAGCTGTAGAGGGCTGTGAGATCTCCACTCAATCTCCCCTTCTTCTCTTTCAGAAGTGACTGAAGATAAAAGTGGAATACCCATAACAACAGTTTACAGTTTGCTAAATTTCAGACAACATAGAAATTTTAATTATTGGTACAATAGTAATAGGATAACAGTATAAAGTTGGTTGCAATCTCTATTAATATAGATAAAAAGAGCTACTAAAAATCTAACCTGCAGGACCCTTAAAATTCCTGATTTATTACACTTAAAAGCTATTAAAATTGATTAATAAAGGATGTTCTGAGCTATATTTAGAATTTATAGAAATTTCAGTAAGATTTTAAAGAAAAGAATAATGTTTAACTTCTGTCAATATTACATTTCCCAATAATGCAAGCATGTTACTTCATTCTAACCTCTCAGCTCCCAAACATGTTAGTCCAAAATTGTTTTACACTATATTTGAAATCTCTATAGGAGTTAAGTCAATATACTACTAAAAATTTTAAAAAAACCCAACAAAACAAAACACACAAACAGACAAAACCCCAAAAAACAGAAACAAACCAACCAGCCAACCAAAAAAAAAAAGCTCAAACAAAGAAACCAAAATAATTGTGTCTTACTATTACACCTTCAAATTTTGGCATAGCTTCTGTGAATAATTTGAAAACCATGTAAAGGTTTCATATGGGACACTAGAACATTATGAAATATTAGAGGGCATATGAAAGAGTAGACTATTTTTTTTTATGCTGATGTATACATGAGTGAAGAAAAGACCTTCAAGTAGCGCAGAGAAGATTGAAGTTTTGTGCATTTTAGAGGTTTTTACAGAAAATTCAAGGTTTAGAAAGCACCTCCAACATGTGGTGCCAGAACGGGGAGGAGAACAACTTCTTGAACACAGTTCTCCTTTACTTCATGGACTGCACAAGATACAAAAGTTTACCACAGTATAAAAGTTTACCACAATAAAGTTAAAACCGTGCCATGCAGTGTTGGAAGGTTGTCATTTAACAAACAGAATGAATTTCAAGACATGGTCTACTGCATTCCCTTTCATATTAACACAGTATATATATTTTTTTAGAATTATTTTTGGTGGGTGGAAATTATATTTCTGTAGTGATGCCACATTAAAATAAAAAACAAACAAACCAAAATAAAACAAAAACCCAAACAAACAAATAACATGCTATAAATTAGAGACCTTAAAGTTTTTAAGCCACAAACATGAACAACTGGATTTGTATAGAAATGTATATAACCAATATTTTGTTTTAATATTTCAAACAACACACAGAACATCTCAGAGTTAGTAAGCTGGACCTGTAGAGAGGCCAAGGAATAAAGACCTTTTTCCAGACCACCTATATATGTGAAACCACATCAGAAAATGTACCGATAATGTAACATATCCACCATATACAGTATTTTCACTAGTCATTCAAGCAAGTGAACAGATACAGATTTCAAGATAACTGAATGAAACCTGAAGAGGTCATCTAACTCAGCTTCCTACTGAATCTGCATAGCAAAACCTTATTTTAAAACCTCTTATTTTCATTTGTAACTTTCTTTCTAAATAAAATATTAAAGAAAAACAGATGTGAAAACAACAATTAATTTTATTACCTCACATGGGCTTCTTGTTATTTACAGGTTTTAAAATTGTTACAACAAATAGATACTTTGACAGAGCCATACCAAATACACATATTTATTCGAAATTTCTATCCAGACTTCTCAAGCGGTTTTATTTGGAGCAGAAGAACAGATAAACTGGAGCAAAGAGCCAGAGCTATGGTCCATCTTGGCATCTTCTCCAAGAGTGCTATAACAAATACCTATGGAAGAGTGAGATAGTCTTGCCTAGGGAGTATAAACTAGTGCTGAGTTAACAGCTGTACTCAATGAACTTAAGTGTCTTTTCCAAACAAAATGGCTCTATGGGTCTATGACTTCCTGAGCCAAATACAGTTTCTACATATTTGATGTAGTCAAGCACTGACCTCGGTGACCACCCTCACCGTGAAAAAGTCATTCCTAGCATCTAAAGTCTGACCTCTTCCCACATCCTGATATGGCAGAGTAGGGGACCTTCCTGCCCTCACTGATCTATTATAACACAGACAGTGTTGCCATCGTGGCATTGTTATTAGGGTATAAATTCACTGCTCTGTTCTTCCAATATAGGATTGGAATTTCAGCCTCTGCAGGACTCATTGTTGAGGTTTATTAATTTGCCTCTTTTCCATGCTGTCATTAACATAAAGCATATCTCCACTGCTAGCAAGGTGTAGTCTATGTTCCCTGTACACTTTGCAATCATGTACTGGAGTGCCTCACTGATTACCTTTCTTCCATCAAACTTTTGATAAGCCTAACAGATCACAAAGTGCTGACCACTCTGTTTTCCTATTTTATTTCTTATTATTTGTGCAAATGTATTACTAGTTCCTTTCTTGGAAGCCTAATTTTTGCTTTCTACCTGACTATGTTTACCCTCTGACATACCTGTGATGATACAGAAATTCTGCATCTTGATCTTTCACCGAAGTGTCATCCCAAACCAACCTTCAGTTTTAAAACATTAGTTCCCTTATGACTCAGATTAAATTAATCTTTTCTGCACAAATGTTCCTGGAACCTCTGGTGAGTTTCCCTAATGTATCATATTTTTAAATGCATTACCCACTTCAGCATCTGCATCTTGTTGCTGTCAGCCGTTAGTAAATATTATTTATGTGCTCAATAAAAACAGAATTCTCATCTGTATTTAACATGACATTTTTATAGGTAAGTAAAACTAGTAACTCCCAGCAAGTCTTTTGATGTGCTAAAATTACTTGACCAAAATATAATGGGTTAAACAATCTTAAATCCATCTTAATGTTTCTATACTAATATTCAGAAATTTTTTCACTTAAAAATGATATTGCTAAAGAAAACCTGGGGGAATAAACCACCCCAAATAACTGCAAAGTCCTATAATGGATCTGATTCATTTGACTTAACCTTCTCAAACACAGGTAAGAATCTGTAAGTATATAACAATCCTCAATCAGGGAGATGATAAAAACCAAATCAACCAAACCAACCAACCAACCAAACAAAACCCCCAAACAAATTAAATACCCTAACCTAAAAGAATATACTCTACTTCATATTCTACTGCCAGTAGAGCTAATGAAGAAACAAATACATGAGAGAAGGTAGTTATATCTTTATGCCACTCCTGGAAGACAGGTCAACTCCATAGCAATGCAAATGCTCTGAGTATAAATGTAATGCAGGATATGGTTTTACGGAAATCTCCGTACATTTTCCAGCTTCAAGATACAAGCCAGTGCTTGTTAAGTCCAACAAGTTTTGTTTTAAGTTTCCTCTAACTTCAAGGGGCATTAAATAGTATCTTAAAACTGGAAGAACACACTAATTTTACTCTTTAAATTCACAGCAATCAAAAAAATCTCTTTTCATTACTTGCTGCTATACTATTAATGACAAAATAAACAGGCCCCCAAATGCTGTTTTTCTTTTAATAGTCCATATTAAATATTTCTATTCCAGAAAGCATGCCAGTTTGGCAGTAGACTCTCATGTATGCAGAACACTAGGACAAAGTAGTGGTAAATGTTCCTCACACAACTAAATACATAACAGCACATCATATCTCAGCTGCACAACACAAATGAAAGAAGACAACTTAAAAAAAAAACAAACAACTGAAAATAAAATAAGTCAGACATAACAGGATGGGGTGAGCAGGGGCAACATTGGAGAATAGTTCAATAAACATAACATTCATGTTTTAAGCACTCTCATATATGAAGTGTTATTTGACAGGAAAACTACTGGGAAAGTGTCTCAAACAAAATTTATACCATGAACCTAAATAAATTATATTCTCCTTTCTTTAGTGTGAGCTCTGCTTACTACATATGTTCTCTTTCTCCAAACTTTTTAATATTTAATGATATCATTATATTGGCTTGGGCTTTATAATATCATACCTGTTTTTATGTCAAAAGCTATTATTAGTTTTGGTTTTGATTTCACTACAAGCAGAAAGATGAAGAGTACAAGAATAGTAAATTTAAAACCCCCAGACACCTTTGCAATAAAAAGTGAACTTAAGAAAGGACCCAATAAACAGAGTTGCATTCTTTTACCAATCTTTTATTTATTATATTTTTTCCAGAATAAAGTTTTGCCTCAACAGACACTCCATCCTGGTGGTCTAACACCTTGGGGAACTGCTCACAGGGCATATGGATTCTGACACTTTGAAGACGCTAATTCAAACACAGTATACTTGTCCCTTAATGGTTAATGGGAATATGAGAGTAGAGGGTGAACTACACTTTTCCCTTCCAGAAACTACACACCTAGGAAAGGGTCTAGGTATTGAAACACGGCAATAAAGGAAAGTGCAATTCTTTACTCTGTGTGACACGAAAGTGGGAGGAGCTGTTGACTCCCTTAAAGGCAGAGAGGCCCTGCAGAGAGACCTTGACAAATTAGAGGATTTAGCAATCACCAACCACATGAGGTTCAGCAAGGAGAAGGGCCACATTCTACACCTGACATGACGCAACCCCAGACGTACATACAGACTGGGGAATGAGATGCTGGAAAGCAGTACCACAGAAAGGGACCTGGGGGTCCTGGTTGATGGCAAGTTGAATATGAGTCAGTTGAATACGGCAGCCAGGAGGGCCAACTGTGTCACCCACAAAGCATCACCAGCCGGTCGAGGGAGGGGATTGTCCCACTCTGCTCTGCACTGGGGCAGCCTCACCTTGAACACTGTATGCAGTTTTGGGTGCCACAATATAAGACATTAAGCTCTTAGAGAGTGTCCATAGGAGGGCAGTGAAGGTGGTGAAGGGCCTGGAGGGAAAATCGTATGAGAAGCGGCTGAAGTCACTTGGTCTATTCCGCCTAGAGGAGAGGAGACTGAGGGGAGACCTCATTGCAGTTACAACTTCCTTGTAAGGGGAAGAGGAGGCACTGACCTCTTCCCTGTGGTGACCAGTGACAGGACCCAAGGGAATGGTGTGAAGTTGTGTCAGGGGAGGTTTAGGTTGGATATTAGAAAGAAGTTCTTCACTCAGAGGGTGGTTGGGCACTTGAACAGATTTCCCAGGGAAGTGGTCACAGCATCAAGCCTGACAGAGATCAAGAAGTGTTTGGATGATATTCTCAGGCACATGGTGTGACTCTTGGGAATGGTCCTGAGCAGGGCCAGGAGTTGGACTTGGTGATACTTGTGGGTCCCTTTAAAATCAGCAGATTATGTGATTCTGTATGTGTTGTGATTAAAAGGGAAAGTCCTCTACAAACCACATCTCTTGTAATAAGAGAACACCACACTTCACCTCCCATAGTACAGAAGTATATAAATTTTACATATTATCAATTTAGACATGTAGCTCAATCCCTTGCTTTGGAATTACAGATATCATTGTTAAACAATTTTAGCGTAAAACACACAATTTTTTATTTGCCATTGGTGCAATTACAAGGCAATGGCAATGGAAGTAGGTAAATACAATACATACAGATTCTTAATGTAGCCTTTCATCCTTTTAGATGAACATCTCACTTTTCACTTTTAATTGAAGTCATACATTGATGTATCACTCATTTTATCCACTAGAAAGAAAAAATCCTTTTCTGGTATAGTTTTTTGTTAGTTATTTAGATTGAGAAAAAAAGTAATAGAAAATCTAGAAAATAAGGATTGATAGAAGATAAAAAAGCAAAAGAAAACAGTATCTCCCGTTTTATGAACATATTTTGAAATGGATCTTATATAAATGTAATGAAGAGTACAAGGACAAAAAAAATAGTTGCCTATTGAGCATTTGTTCAAAAAGTAATAGTGATAAATGTCTTACTGCATATTTCAGGTCTCAACACACTACAGATGTAAAAGTTAATAAGGAAGAACTGGAAAGAATAAACCCCAGAAAATCAGAAAATCTTATTTAATCTTTTCCTAGATTAAGGGACAGAGAAATGAATAACACACATAAATACCGATAAAAGTATTCAAGCTAAAAAGGAGAAGTAATTGCAAAGCAAGACTGAGCCATTTATGTCCAGTTCATGCTCACATCTGAGGCTCAGGCAAACTATAACTGTCTTTCAATGCACTCAGCCCTATTTAAAGTAATAAAAACAGGGCCCCATATCTAAGGTGGGGATTTTAACCCTTAGTATAATAAGGGCAAAACTCCAGCTGCTGTCCTGGGGACTAGGACTGTAATTAAGATCTTTAATTTACTGTATGTGTATATAAGCCATCTTATCAGTTGTTCTGACTTCTATTGCCAGATTACAGATGCACAGAAAGCCAACAGTTACTTCAGATTACTTAATTATACTTCCAACACATTAATTAAAATATTTCCTATCAAATTAGGAGTTTGAAGTATTTTGACTTGTTTGAAAAACAGAGCTGAAGCAGTTTCAGAAAACAAAAGGGAAACACATCTTAGATGACAAGATCTTATTGCAAGGACATTTATAATTTCTGCAGACTTCAGGTTTTCAATCCATATTGGCCAGCATTCTGTATAACATTCCCCACATCCCTGGGGACGCACACTCCCTCTCAGTGAGATGGTGGGACATCCCATCTTGTGTCCAGTCCCAAATTACATAATAGTTTGCATTTATTCTTACATCAGAGGGCAAGTGTCAACCTGACTGACTGTACCACAGCAACACAGCAATCCTTCCTGGTCTGGGAATCCACACACAGTACAGCTAATTCATGGACAAGGGACAAAACTAGCCTAGAGTAAAGGCTTCTGGAGGGGCACAGAGAAAGCAGCATAGTATTACCAGTGCTTGAGACACTGTTGCTGCAGACAGCGTAAGAGGAATCAAAATTGATTCCCTCATCATGTGAAAACTGATGAGGGATTTTCAGGTTTTACTCTCGTCAGTGATGCACTTTTTGACATATTATTCTACATATATTATTTGTCAAATTGCCAAATATGATCCTTGGCTGCTTTATACAGAAGTTTGGCCCTCCTTGGCAAAGGCTAAATTGTGCTTGCGTTGAGCCTACTGGAGTTAAGTAATAGATACCATTTCTTGAGGCAAGTAGAGCCCAAAAATTGCTACAGCATCCCACAGGATGACTTAGTAGCAGTGATGTAGATTAGGCAAACTGCAAAAATTGTTTGATGTCTCATGTTAATATGTTGCCATCCTCACTCAATGCACTCAGTGCAAAACTTGGCAACCAAAAGTATGACTTCATGTACCAATTATGCCTGTATTCCAAGAAAAGATGTTCTAATTTACCTTAATCAGAGGTATCATGCTAATCAGCTGAAGCTATTTCAATTTTTTTTCTGTCACAGAGAAAATAATTTCTATTCCTATGCCTCATTACCACTGCTAATTCTTCTTTCAATTTTTTTTTTAAATTACATCATCAATAAGAAATTAAGAACATATCCTGAACATTTCCTCTTCTATTATGACCTTGCTTTACCGCCCTATTCGTAAAATCATGCCATACATTAAAAATACATGTTTATATGGGCATTTATGCATGAGTTCATATCCATACACATACACAGAATTCATGTTTACTTTCTTCAAACTTTAGAAGTTGTTTTAGGTACTGATTGTGTTTCAGATAAAGAAGACCTCAGAGCCTTTCTTACTGAATGCACAAAAGTTCAGGAAGCTGCATTTAAACAAGAGTGCTATGTTAGTATTACCGTGTCTTTATAAATACATATCAATTAACATATAAATACACAAAACACAGTTTAAAGTACAGCTGGCTTGCCTCGGGATATTACACTGAGGAAATCTAAAACTCTTACTTTGCTGGTTCATGTACATAAAAACAGTATAAGGAATAAACTTATCCATCGTTAGAGTAACGCAACCTAAAACTATACAATTGGTTCTATATTTACAGTATCTAAACAGCCTGTAAGCTGTTTATCCCCATGTTTGGGATTTCCTTTGAGAGTTCATACTCAGAGTCAGCGCTTCTTTGCTTTCTGACAAAAAAGCTGAAGAATTTCCATATTCCTGCATGAAGCCCTGTTCCCACTGGAATTGAGAGGAAAGTCACCAGCAACTACAAAGAGATGGAAATAACCTCTAGGGGTTTGTGGTTCATACCACCAACAATGAATACCACTTCTGCTTTAGGTATTCATGTTGACTGCTACATCTGTTTTGTAGTCACAAAAAGAGACTCAAAGAACTTAAAAATCCTGAGGAGACTGAGATGTGGAATAGGAATGCTACAAAAATATTTTCAATTGTAAGAACAGTGAAAGCCTTAGGAACCGATTCTCTTTGCTGACCAGATTTAACCCGGATAATTCTACTGGCTTACATGTTATAACTTCACTTTTCCATTTTTTCGACTGATATCATAGTCAGTTACATCTCAGTTGCAAATGGTCCTTCTATCACAAAATTTGACCGTGCAACTAATTCTTTAGATGGTGTAGTGGGTTGACCCTGGTCGGATGCCAGGTACCCACCAAAGCCTCTCTCCCACTCTCCCTCTGCAACTGAACAGAGGAAAGAGAAAAAAAAAGAAAAAAAAAAAGGATTCATGAGTTGACACAAAACCTGTGAGAGGTCACATACTGATTACCTTCACAGGCAAAACAGACTCAAAGTGGGGATATTTCTCAAATTTATTACTAGCAGCATAAGAGCAAAAAAGTGAGAAATAAAATAATCTTAAAAGCACCTACCCCCTACCCTGCCTTCCTTCCATGTTTTCCCTCTTCCCTCCCAGCAGTGTAGGAGGATGGGGAATGGGGGTTATGGTCAGTTGTATCTGCCGCTCCTCAGGGAGAAGAATCCTTCTCCTGCTGCCATGGGCTCCCTCCCATGGGAGACAGTCCTTGATGGACCTCTCCAATGTGAGTCCATACCTGGGCAACAGTTCTACCCAAACTGCTGTCCCATGGGTCACTCCTCCATGGGGTGCAGTCCTTCAAGGGTGAGCTGTACTGGCGTGGGTCCCCCACAGGGGCCACAAGTCCTACCCAAGAAAAACCTGCTCCAGTGTGGGCTTCACTCTCCATGGGCTACAGGTCCCTGGCAGGACCCCGCTCCATCTTGGGCCTCCCATGGGGTCACAGCCTCCTTCAGATTTCCACCTGCTCCAGCAAGGGCTCCTCCATGGGCTGCAGGTGGGTTTCTGCATCCTAATGTTCCTCCATGGGCTGCAGGGGCACAGCTGCCCCACCATGGTCTGCACCATGGGCTACAGGGGAACCTCAGCTCCAGTGCCTGGAGCACCTCCTGCCCCTCCTTCTGCTCTGACCTTGGTCTCTGTGTTGTTGTTCCCATGTTCTCACTCTGCTCTTCCCTGGCTGGAATTCTTTCTCCGCAACAACCTTTGGTTCTTAAATATGTTATCACAGAGGCATTACTATCACTCCTGACTGGCTCAGCCTTGGCCAGTGGCAGAAAGCCCATCCTGGAGCTGGCTGGCATTGGCTCCATCAGACAGTGGAAGCTTCTAGCAGCTTCCAACAGAAGCCACCCCTGTAGCCCCCACACCCCCTGCTACCAAAACCCAGCCACAGAAACCCACTATGGGTGGTCATCTCAGCTCTCCATAAATGAAAGGTACACACCTCAGAACAGAATCTATAAGAGCAGCACGCCGAGTAGAGAGACATTTGCCAACACATGCAACTAAGAAATGATGGAATCAGAGATATCCTTTCCCAGAGTTTGGCTCCTTACCATGAACTAGTCAGTGGGAAGCTACCTCCACTCAGGATTCAAAGTCTAGAACACTTTCCTGAAAATGGTTGTTTATGGCCTGCATTGCTGTAACTGTTGATTGGCTACTGCAATTCACAAGGGATTTTTTTTTTCAGCTTCTGAATATTTTATTCAATATTCACTTCAGAGATACAAAGGTATAGATATATAAATGTACTTCAAAGAGCAAACTCTTTTAGACAAGGACCTCCATGATTTTGGGTACTATCAAAGAACTGATACCACATAAGAGAAACTCATGCTAGGAAGGGAAGCTCCAGTATATATTATTGCATGTAGCTGCAGCTATGGGCAGGAGTTGGCAGAGTCATTCATCTCCAGATGAACTAAATATTAACCTGCACTGACACTTCCCCACAAGGTGAGTATAAGACATGGAATGAAAAGAATATTCTAGATAAAGAAATGTTGATGTGTTTCATGTATCATCAAGATCCATTCTGCAATTAAAAGTTTTTCTGTCCCTACTCTTCCAATTAGAAGTTGTTCCAAGTCCCCACTCGTTAGATTATTAGGCAGGAAAATAGGAAAGAGGTTTTCAGTGTTTCCATGATTACAGTTTCCAATTAATACTTTCTGAAAGTTTCATGGATGGAATAAGGTTTCTACTAAGAATTCCACATCCCAAAATATTTCACTATTTCATGATTTCAGGCAATTCTCCCTTTAGTATAGTTCCCTAGCGCAAGTTCTGTGCAGCAGACACAAATTTGAACAGATCAGAGGACAGTTGTTTATCTGGTTGCTCATTTTTTCAGTCACATATCCAGACATATCTCTCACCTATTCCACTTTAAATGCGGGGCACTGTAATAAAGGGGTTGTCATAATTACAGCATATTGAAGGCCATCTTGGAGCAGTCAGATTACTGTCAGTTTGCCCAGAGACATTGTGGAATCTCCATTCTTGAAGATATTCAAAAGCTGACAGGACATTGGCCTGACCAACTTGCTGAGCAGGTCCTGCTTGAGCAGGGGAGTCAGACTAGATGACCTCCACCAGGCTCTGCCAACCTCAACCATTCTGTGATTCTCTGATACTAGACTGATGAAGCAGGGATCTGAAGATACTGCATGATGAACAACAACAAAGAGGGCAATGCAGTAGAATATGCTATTTGCCTCAATCACTATTACATAAGAAAGAAGGTGCCAAGATTAGTCAAACTTTGGTAGATTAAAGTGAAATCAAATTAAATTTTAAAAAATTGAAAATTTAGAATTGGTGGTATTTTTAATACGTTTTTAATGTAGAAAAAACACTTTTACTATATTCTTACAATAGCAATTTTTGAAAGTCTGCAAAATACACTTAGAATTCACATGGCTGGACAAATGATCAGGAATGTTTTCCAGATCATTTGCTTTAATGATGGGTCTGAAACAACTTAAATGTAATCTCAGACATTCTTCAAAAGCCTGCCATAATCTCTGAGGCTACTAATGTTTGCATGACATCATTGTCATTACAATCCTGTCTCTTCACTCAGTAACTAAAAAAACTGAGGGAAACATGAAAAAGAGTTTTTACTAGGGTCCTACTCAGGTGTATAATTTCAAATTCCACTTCAAAATATGGACATTAGCTCACAGCAAAATACAGTAATAAACCAAATTTCCTTCATGCAAACCTAGCCATACAAGCATAGTCAGGCATCCCTTTCAAAGTAGTAGTTTTATACCCCTAATTATCCTTGAACCACCAGAGAAATGGATTTTTCTTCCTAAAACTGAAGTTATATTAGAATTTAACAGGCTCAGACTTCTTCTTTTATTAGTCCACACTAAAGTTTACTTAGAGTATACTGGTTTGTTTTCCCAAAAAGTCAGATATTCTCATGCAATTTCCATATTTAAAATAGTAAATTCATCATGAAACAATGTATCACAAAAGACAGACAACTACGCAAAGAGTAAACCTTCCGTATGAAGGTATTTCTATTACTTCTTGCATTCAACACTTTCAAAACAAAAAGCAAGAGTAAAAGGAAATTTTCAACACGTTTCATCTTGAGTAGTGTCATTTGTGTCCCCATATGTTATTTACGAAATTTCTCCAAGCAGCATAAAGTCTGTGTATTGAAAAAGCTTTAAGAAAGAGCAACATTTTTTTTCAAAGTAGTGTTAAGTACTGGCCATATACGCAAAAAGCAGAGTTATGAAGTCATTTGTGCCTGACAGATCTAAACCCAATTGAAAATAACTGCCAATGGATGTATTTCTTCAGGGTACATAAATGTACAGTTCAAATCATCACAACAGTTTAAAATATCTTAAAAGTTAAAAAGACCTCTTATTCACAGAAAATCACTCAGATTACTTGTTTAAAAGAAAGATCTTGTATAAAAGCAGACAGATCATAAAAAATTTTAGCAATTACCGCAGTGGCTGGAGGAAGTCTAAATTTTGCTGGGTTTTAGTTTACTTCTGGGTTAACAATTTAAATAAATAAATAAAGAATATAAACTATTATTATTAGTTACTAATCTTCTTATATGCTTATACCAAAAAACTTGCTGAGATGTAGTAAGTCTGTTTAAATACATACTGTTTTTCTAAAAATACTATCAATGTAATTTTTAAAGTACATTAAATCAATGGAAATGTTAAAAATCCCCTCAGTTCTGCTCTACTCTACAAAATACAGTATGATCTTTTTATGTAAGTTAAATTTTCTAAAGCCTCTCTGTTTACTAATGACCTTTAGCTGGACTAATACACATATATTTTGAAATTTATTAAAGTGAATGTACAGAGATTAAATAAAAATAATTTCAGATATCTATGGATCCAGCCTAAAATGGTTGAAAATAAGAAAATTTATATTTGCATCTTCCATAAATATTTGTATGCAACAAAGTTTAACCTGAGGTTAAAATACAACCTTATACATGAACTGCAGAATTGTACCTTCCTGATCAAGGCAATGGAAATGTAATTTCAGAAAAAATCATTGCACTAGTACTATATTATCATTTTCCCAAAGAAGGACACAGGTTCCACTGTGTCAGAAATATGTCTGGAAGCAACTGCTGAAAGTAATTCTTAAGATGAACCCTGAAGAGAAGGAGAAGCCAAATGTGTTTTCCATATATAATGAAGTACAGTTGTTGGCAGTCAAAAACGATAAAACATAATGAGATGTCACCACAAGAAAAAAAGTACCTTCCCACTACTTAGTGACACATTACAACATTCTGAAAGAGTCCAGGTGACCCTTTAGTAGAAATGTGAGTGGATCTTTGTAGTCTCCACAGGTTATACTCTGAGAGTCATGGGCTATTGTCACTTGGAATCTAACACACTAAAAAGCATGGATGAGCCCTAAATCCCAGTGCTTTCCTGCCTTAAAATGGGAAAGCTCTCTTTTCAAAAACTGAAATATTATTTTTTTACAGTGCGAACAGCTAAAAGGCATCTACAAGACTCCACAGCAGGATCAGCTGTATGGCATGAATTTTCCATTCAGGTTCACCTCAGTATATATAATCATCTTGAGGAAACAGACATTACTCATTGTACTTTCGTCATTCAACAGACTATTATTCTAAAATTTTTCAAATACTGTTATATTTTGATATTATAATTGTTGACACTAGTAATTACAAGAAGTGTGCTGAGATGCAAATATTCAATGGCAAACTAGGGCACAACTGTGGGCACATAAACGTAGATCAGTCTTGTTAAGTGGAATTTCTCAAAGAGCACATATGCCATTTATCTGAAGTCAGCAAAGGCTGCCTCTGGCTTTTCTGGTGGAGAATAGCAAGTACCCATTAGCTGCAAAACTCTAGATTGTTAGATGAAAGTTCAGACTAATGATTCACAAATAATTTGAAAATTAAGCCCACCAGGGTGGGCTGATTCATGGTGCTTACAGGCATTTACTACATGTCATAGGCACATCTTCTCTCTTGTACTGCCTTGGTGAAAGAACTGTCCCAGATAATGCATTTTCTGGGACCACACTTAGATCTTTTCCTGAACGGTGTCAAAAAGCACTTCCATTCTCAAGAACAACCCTCATGAAACCCTCCCACCACTAGCTCATGAGTGTCTTCAGGGCTGAGCTAAACTAGTCAGATTAGGAAACAGGTCTAAATACCTATTTTAATACTACTGTGTGTAACCATGCTCATTTTGCTTTCATCAGGAAAATCAAATCTTCATGACCAAGTACAAAAACCAGCCTCTTAGTGCCTTCTCCAATTGAGAATAGAATAAGAAGACTTTCCTACCACTTAGAGCTGATGTGAAAGCAGGTAGAATGAAAGAACTGGTATACCACTCAAGATATCACAGGCAAGAAAGAGGGAGAATTTGGATGTGTTATATAGGTAAGATATTTTTAGAAGTATTGTTTTCTTGAACTTATAAATAGATTCCAAGTTACACAATATAAAACAGAATATGAAAAAAAATGTAGCCCTGTTTTGATAAAATTTAATTTTAAAAAGAAATTTTCAAGATTAATGAAATCTTGTGCAGATTCACCTTTAAATATTTTAAATCCATATTCTAAATCTTAATGATACTTAAATATATAGATGTCTTTTCAATAGTTTCCTGTGCAAAATATTTGATGAGGGTGTACATATTTTTTTCTTTGTAACCTTCCACTTTAACAAAGCGTAGGTCAACACATCTGGAATACTCTTTACTTCTCCACCCACAAAAGCTAGCATGAATAGAAGGACCACATGAACTGATTTTGTTTTTCATTTTACATTTAACTTTGTTAAATTAGGAAGTTTAATCTTTCTGGTAGCTGAAATAAACTTATCAAAGGTGTAATTTCAAGATTCCTCGCCGTTGAGATTTGACTATGCAACAGTAGGCTCTACGTGTGGAATTACTTCTCTCGTAAGATGTAGATTATTTATAAACAAATTATTTAATGTTGCTTACTGCCATTTGGGAAATAAGGATTGTATCTGAAGTTCCTACAAGTGATAAGCTTTGCTGTTTGTCAGTTCCTCATTAACCTGATATCTTTAGACAGCACATACGATATAAATATATCATAGAAAAAAGCTGAAATTAAAATATCTTTGTGCAAAAATGTAAAATTAATTTCTTTTTAAAATCAAGTTTTAATTTCTTTTCTATGATATCACTGGCAAGTATGTAGATTCCTATCTATGTTTTTGACTATAACCATATTAAATATGAAAGGCCCTAAATATGAATCCTGATAAATATTCCCTCTAGCTAGCAACACAGTGAAAACACAACTTCAATAATAATCTAATTTTCAGAGCACTGAATATTGACCAATTTCTGTTAACTTTCCAAAATTGTAAATATGGAGAAATATTCTTCAGGAAAAAATGCAACACCAAATTTCAATTTGGATCAAAACCAATTACTAAAGTAATATACACTCACAAAATATTCAGAACACTGAAGACTAACCAGAGTTAGTTTCCTGGAACTTCTTAGCTCACAAAAGAAAAATAGTAGAGAAATTAGATTAATAGCTTTCTTATAACATGTTTTTCCTAAGTGTATGATTTGTACAGCCAAATGAGAAGTTTAAATGTAGCATGTCAAGTAACAAGCTCATTCAATGTGCTGTACCTTGAATATACATATAAAAACATTTGCGTTAAGTAACTCGGGGGGGTGGGAGGAGGGAGTGTGTGGTTAGACTGAATACATGAAATTTAAACCCAAGTTTTAAAACAACTGCAAGTCTTATAAAGAGAAGTCTTCTATTTATATCATCATAGAAACAAAAACAAAGAACTTGCAAGGCATGAAATTTAGGGCATGTCTGTACTATGAAATGGACCATGGTGTGGTTATCCTTGAATCAACAGAGAATCAAGGCAGTATGCCCATATGGTTTAGCACAGTGCTATGCAGTCTTACTTGTGTGAGCTCACATCAGTTTGGTGTGACCTTCCAGAGAGTTAGTAAGGATGGCAAGAATCATTAGCTCATCTCCAGCGCTGGAATAAAACAGTTTAACTGTCCCAGGCCACAAACTGGCTTGTGACAACTCCACTGATGAGTTTAAGTCTGGTGTGACTACAACAAGACTGAATCCCTCATGCACACCTACATAAATATCACAGAACCACAGAATCACAGCATGGATAAGGTTCAAAGGGACCACTGTGGATCACCTGGTCGAATCTCCCTGCTCAAGCAGGGTCATCCTAGAGCACACGGCACAGTATTGTGTACAGACAGTTCTGCAATATCTCCAGAGAGGGAGACCCCACAACTTCTCTGGGCAATCTCTTCCAGTACTTGGTCACCTCCACAGTAAAGAAGTTCTTCTTCATATTCAGATGGAACTTCCTGTGCATCAGTTTCTGCCTGCTGTCTTGTGTCCTACTGATTGGCACCACTGAGAAGAGCCTTGTCCCAGTCTCTTAACACCCTCCCTTCAGATACTTATAGATATGGGTGATGTCCCCTCTCAGTTGTCTCTTCTCAAGACTGAACAGGCTCAGTTCCCTCAGCTTGTCCCTGTAAGAGAGATGATCCAGTCCCTTAATTACCTTTGAAGCCCTCCATTGGAACTGCTCCAGGAGCTCCATGTCTCTCCTGTACTGAGGAGCTCAGAACTGGACACAGCACTCCAGATGTGGCCTCACCAGGGCTAAGTAGAGGTGTAGGACCACCTCCCTTGACCTGCTGGCAATGCTTTTCCTAATGCACTCCAGGATACCATTGGCATTCTTGGCCACAAGAAAACACTGCTGGCTCATGGGCAGCTTGTTGTCCACCAGGGCCTTCTCCACAGAGCTGCTTTCCAGCAGGTCAACCCAAGCCTTTACTGTTCCTTATTTCTCCCCAGGCGAAGGACCCTGCATTTGCCTTTGTTGAAGTTCAGATGGTTCCTCTTTGCCCATCTCTCCAACCTACTGAGGTCCCTCTGAAGGGCTGCACAGCTCTCAGGGGTATCAATCACTCCTCTCAGCTTTGTGCCACATCAAACTTGCTGAGGAGGCACCTGCTTCTTCATCCAAGTCATTGATGGATGGGTTAAACAATACTGGGCCCAGTACTGAACCTGGGGGACACCACCAGTGATAGACCTTCAGCAAGAGCCTGTGCCACTGACTGCAAACCTCTGGCATATTCTATTCAGCCAGATCTCAATCCGCCACACAGTCCACACTTCCAGAGTATGCCTATGAGGATGTTGTGAGATACAGTGTCAAAAGCCTTGCTGAAGTCGAGGTAGACAATATCCAGCAGTTCTCCCCTCATCCATCCAGGCATTTATTTTATCACAGAAGACCATGAGGTTGGTTAAGCATGATTTACCTTTTGTAAATCCATGCTGACTACTCCTGATCACATTCTTGTGGTCCATGTGGAGACAGACAGACTCCAGAATATGGTATTTCACCTTTACAAGAATTGAGGCGAGGTTGCCTGGACAGTAGTTCACTGGGTCATCCTTCTTGTCCTTTTCGAAAATGGTGACATTTTCTTTCTTCCAGTCCTCAGGCACCTCTCCTGATCATCACATCTCAAACATGGTCATGAGAAGCCTTGCTTTTGGTGCCTGCAGCTCTCTCAGCAATCATGAATGCATCCAGTCATGGCCCATGGACTTAACTGGATGTTAAGTTTGCCTGTGTGTACTCTAACTCAATCCTCCTTGACAAAGGAAAAGTCTTCCTTCCAGCATTCTTTTACCCTGGACTCCTGCGTCGAGAGGGGTGGGGCTGAGGTGCCTCTCTCTGCTCATACTGAGGATAAAGGGAAGCCATGTCCACTGCTCTATGTATTTTCATGTTCCTTTACATTATGAATTATGCACCAAGTAAATTTGCTTTAACACTAAGAGTCATACAATATTCCTTGGAGCAGATTTATAAAATTTGTGTGGAAGATTCATTCCAATCCATTAAACAAGTCTGTCACCAAAGTTCAAGACTCCACTGGTAAGCAGAGTAGGTCTATAAAAGCCTGGGATCTTGTTATTGCTGAGGTCTGCAGGTCAGTTTTTAATTTTATCTTTATATATCCAAGTCCACCAACTTAATCAGCAGATACAGAGATGTGCATGAAAACTTAGGGAAATCAGTTGCACCCACCTGTGTGAAATACTGACACAGAAAATAATTATAAAAATCTTTCTTCATATTTTCAAGATGTTAACATTTTCTTAAATGAGTTCTGAAAAAAAACCTTTCTACGACAAGCTGTGTTAGTTTCTGTATTTGCATTCCTCATTTATTATGTTATGTAACATCGTGACTGTAGCTCTAGGTAGCACTCCAGTAGGCTTTGCTACTATTTGTTATTTCATGACAGCCTCCAGACACAATACTGCTCCAAATGAAACAGAGGGCTGTTTCCACTGATGCCAATCAGAGAAAGGTCTATAGTTTCAATCCTGTACTTTGAGCACACAAACACAAAACCACTCTTGCTTATATTTTGAAATCACCATCAAATTAAGTATAACTATATGACTAACCTTTTAACAAAGTTCTCTATTTAGAAAGAGATCCTGTCCCCAAATATCAAGATTTTTTACCACATATACTGTATAATGTCCTAGTTAGGCTAATCAAACCCCAAGTTCTTGGCCTAAAAAGCAGACTCTGCAGCCACATAAAATAGCACTGTGGATCTGTTATAAACACTTAATGAAAAATTGTCAAACCCAGAGTTTTCAATCCTGTGAGTATATTATATACCATAAAGGACTGAAATTCCTTGTATAATTAATTAAGCTATTTTCCAGTTTTTTTATAATTTTAACAGGTATTGGAAAATGGCTCTAGTATAAATTAATAATATGCTATATCTTTTAAAAATAAAATACTAAGGTAATTTCCTTCCCCAAACACTGGGATTTAAAAATTTTTTTTTTTAAGTTATAGGTCTGGAAAACTGGATCTACTCAGAAAAGAATGTGTGACACTAGAACTACAGTCCATCCTTATGTTCTGTGATTAAGAAAATCCTCTGCATATTACATGCAAACAATAACAAGATAATCCAATGCTGCATGACAAAAATCTTCTCCCATATGGCTGTCAGAGCAAATTCTACTTCTGTTTAATTGTTGTTTATTATTATTGTTGTTGATGATGTTAATAACAATACAAATAATATTAATAATATAATAATAATGCAATTATTTCTTATTCTTAGTGAAGTGTATTACATTTCCAATGTCAGTGTCTTACAAATACAAGGCATATCCTTTTTTTATTCACCTGATTTTTTTTTTTTAGTAATTTTCATTACCCTTTCTTAAGAACTTTTCACCTTAGAAAAAAAGTGTCAGTTCTACCCTTTAGTGCAACTTTAAAACTTTGCAAGAAAATGATGCGCGAACACAATTGTTCTTTTTTTCTTTCTTTCCTTCTGGATTCTGTTCTACTTCTGTTTCTTTTTTATTACGCTTGGTGAGTTTAGTTGTATATAATTATTTTACATAATAATTTAGTACTCTGATGTGATAAATTGATAATACTTCTTTTTAAGATTAATTTTTACTCAAATCACTGTCAAATATATTCCAATATATTCCAAAGAATAAGCTTGTGATCCAGATATATTTTTCTCTGTAGTTTTGCCTGAGTAAGATTTCTCCTTTAGGTCATAAACAGATCAGAAACAGGGGGAATCTTATTATATTTTTATGAAGTAGATGTATTTCTTTCAGAAACAAAAGAATTTGCAAATGGAAACAAATCATCTTTTCTTCTCTTCATTTTTTAAAGTGCCAGTACAAAGTCAAGAACATTAAACTGTCAAGGTCTGAAGGCATGCACAGCGCTAATGCCTCACCTTTTAAAGGTACTTTTTGAATAAACATAAGCAATCAGAATAATAATGTGTTCTATATAAGCGTAGGGTAGGATGGTGCAATTAGTCCTCTAAGAATATAGTATTTCAATTCATATGGGAGAACATAAAGTATAACTATTTTGGCATGTAAATATGTAAACATTAATGCTATAAGCTAACAAGAGTTAAAATTGTATCCATAAAGCAAATCCCTTGGTTGTTTTCACAGTTGAAAAAGTCAGAACTTAAAGGTGTTGTGAGACTGATGGATTCCTTTGAAACAGCATATCCTTGAGGTGCCATCATTCCTATAAAATTTAGCCCATAAGGAATATTATATTGCCCTACACAGCTGTTTAAGAAACTTTAAGAGACTCAAACTGATGTATATTCAAATTGAGAGGAAAGCATTCTAAAGGCTTTTAAAGTAAACTCTACTCCATCCTCTTCCCCAAAAGCATGTTTCACAGCACTTCGCATGAAGGTATGTATTACCAAAAAAAGATTAAATAAAGAAACTTTGTAAAGATTTCTGCATATTCTGTGAAAGGTTATCTTTTCTAAATTTTTGAGTACAGATCTCAAAGACAAGTTCTACTGCAGATATCAGGAATTGCAATAGAAATACCCCTGCCCTAATGACAGAATAAGTTTGTTTGGTATGTATATGGATCCAGGAGCGACCTGGCTAACTGTGCTGCTTCAGGTGAGCAGATGAACTGAAAAGATCCAACAGCAGGAAGTGTCAGCAAGCATTGCAATTATGATTCTTATAATTTTCTTTCTCTGCTCTTTGTGAGGTTACTATCTTGGCTAAATAATGCTTCTTTTCTAGCATGAAATTTCATCTCTGCAATCCCCACAGTTTCTCTCCAAATCATCTTTATTTTTCCACAGTATTTTCCAACTTCTGTCTTCCTTTTCTTTTCCCCTACTGCAGTGCTTCCTTGTCAGTTGAGATATTTCTCTTCTGTTCTCCTTCCCTTTCTTCAGAGGCCCAATCTCACACATTAACTTATTTCCTTTATTCTCTCCATTACTTATTAACATATCAATATCATCTGACTCTTCCTTTTTCCAGTGTAAACATTCCTTAGTTTCTGTGTCCTTAAAAGGCCTGCTGTTGTCCACATTTGTTTCTCCAGTTACAGATCATCTCTCATTTACTTCATAAAAAAGCATATGCTGTTTGCAGTCAAGTTTAGTGAGGTTTTTTTCCAGTTCTCTTGCCTAATGTACCTTTTTCCCTTGAATTTCACTGAAATGATGCCTGACATTCTTTCTGACGATCTCTTCCTAAACATCAGTGACAATAAATATGTCATCCTGACTTGCTTCCATCTATCAAGCTGCCTTCAATAAAGCTGACAGTGCTTTTCCTGGATTTTAGATCTCTCTTGGCTGCCTTGATTCCTCTCTGTTCTGATTATCTTTTATCAGTCCTTCAGAAGAGCATTCTTATTTCCCAGTCAGTTCCCAACAACATTTCACGAAAATCTGCCCTTACTTTTCTCTTATTCTGCCTCCCTCACATCTTAACTTCAGATAATGTCAAACCACTGTTTCTCTAAGTATGACTCACAGTTAAACCTCTCTTCCAGACTGATCTCCATACCAGGTCTAATGAGTCACCATTATTTCAAGTCCAACAAGATTAGAACAAGGATCCTTATTTCTCTTTCACTGCAATTTTTTCTCAAACCCTTCCCCATCATTGTAGACAGTAACTTGTTACTTGGACAGAAAAATTGAAGATTACTTACAACTTCAATTTGCTTCTACATCATCACTCTAGGTTATGTGTTAGTCCTAAAAATTCTTCCTGCTTCAGATCTTAACAGTATGGTCTTTCAGATTAATTTAAACAGATAAAATATTTATCCAAGTCTGCATAATGATTGCAACAATGTCCTTTTACCTGAGCTTGTTAATTGCTTTTTTCCTTCCTTTCTTTCACTATTGTCACCCCTTGATTCAAAATAAAGCTGTGACTATGCCATTACCTTTCCTTCTTTTTTTTCGCTGCAGCAGACCTAAGGTAATAATTTTCACTACCAAATTTCCAAAGTTTGTTTCTGCATCAAGCTTTGAGCATCTTACTTACACATGAGCAAAACTCACATGCATCAGGCAGAACCGCAATGAGTAATTCCTCAGCCTGCTCTTCCATTTAAAAGAATCAAACAGTTGTTGTGGGATGCAGCAGTGCTTATTAGTACTGCAAGGATGTATTTTTACTCGAATGGATAGAAATCCATCTAATTGTTTCAAAACTAAATTAACAGCTACAATGGGAAAATTAAAAAGATTATATTTTCGTGACAAAGAAAATTACTTCTGAAAGGTTTATAAATATATTTGTAATAATCTTTGAGGTTTACTGTTATGGTAGTACAAAGTAAAAGAATGTAAGGTATACTGTTAGTCTTCCAGAGTATTATATCTTGAAGGTTATTAATAGAAAATGTCCACATCTAAGTTCCTTCACAGAATGACCAAAGACTCTGTACAGACTTACAGATGGAGAAATATGTTATTATATGTTATATGTTTACTCATAAACGTGTTATGAGCAACATAAGGAAGACTCACAGGCAAGTGGAGAAGAATAACTGTATCTTAAACATTCAGACAGACAGCTACTGTTCATTAGTATCACAATTCCTAAAATTTAAAAGTTTCACTGCTTTCAAAATATTTCATGTATAGGCATATATAACATAATCTCTATATAACCTCCCAGTTAAAAAATTAATAAAAAAAAGCAGAGCATATTACATCAACTATAATAAAATTACTTGCATGTGCCCAAAAATAGCTTAAAATGGGCATTCAATAAAAATTGCTAATGTCAAGCACAGATTAAGCTTCTTTGGAATGTGGGATATTTAGCTTTGGACCTGCTGAATGTTGGACTAATGTGAAATTCCAATACTTGCAGTTAGCCATACACTGACTGTAGAATTCCTCTATAGCACAAGACAGTCTATAACAAGTCAGGGTAAGCAATCTCTAAATGCTGTAACAAGAAACTTGCTGAATCAAGCAGACACACAGTGGATGCTCATATAGTAATTTCTTTAAAATATATGTGTTCTTACCTTCTTGCAAACTCTGTGGCTCATCTGTTGCAGGTTCAGAAAATTCCCTAGTGCTTGTCCCAAAGAAATATGTCCTAACTAAATGTCCGGAATTCAGTGAAAATAGGTAATTCTGTCCACTTTTCTTCCACGTGGCTTCCTGTGTTTTTTTTCCTTGACACCGTTTCTTACCTAAATTTAATTCCCTCTCATCCACCTACTTCCTTCCCACTTCCCTTCCACTCCTCTGGTGACTCAGCACCCATGCAGCTTCCAAAGGGCACAGTTACCTTGCAGATTAAATGCTGTGCAGAGGACTAGATGGTGACTATATTTCTGGCAATGTCACTGCCCTGTCAATACTTTTGACAACCATGCAGCTCTTGACATACAATAATTTCTTAAGAAAATTAGCAACTCCTGAGTTTTCCATTATAACTTTTACATAGAAAGTCCTTAAAAAAACCCTAAACCAGCAAAGATAGAAGTTACAGTTTGGTTTTGCTGCAAATACTTTTATGACTGATCTTGTTCTGTTACTTGATGTAAGGTAAAGAACAAAATTACAGTGTGTTGATAACATCAGGCTACCACTCATTATTCATCCTCAGCATTCACAGTCCATTGGTATGAGACAGAGACACGAGCTATTCTGCAGATATTTCACTTTCTGAGAAATTTGTTAGCATGAGATCTTTTAAAACCTGCTACTGAACTGGTAAGCGATTTCACCAGCAGTTCTTAAAACACAATATTGCACCTTCCTATCACAGGCAAGATTAATATTAAGCTGATTTTCAATAGGGACAGTTACAATCAGGATCTGTATTGTTAACTAAGCCAATATATACTTTCTTTTCAACTGTATTTGGGAGCATTTGCAATGACTTACAAAAGTAAGCCAAAAATGGCATATCATCATTACTGAATTTCCAAAGCAAATCCAAAGCAAAGTAGTTTTCAGGCCACGGTTATGTATTGTCAAGCAGAGCTGCCTACCAATAAGAAACTCCCTAAAATTACAGAGGAGAAGCTTGGATAAGGACACATGGAAATCAAAAACTGCTGTCAACAGTTCTGCAAGATTTAATTATCCCCACATGGTATCAGATTATATATGGGATCTAGCTGTGTAAAAATATTTTTTCAGCTGTACTGACAGGAAGAGATTGCTGCCTGAATTGACTCCCACTTAGAAATATTCAAACACATGTGAAAGCACAAATAGATAATTAATTTGCTTTCATTTACTGCAATCCCATGAAAGATTTCTTTGCCGTTACCCATCAGAGAAAAAGGGTTTTATTTTGCCCAGTGAATTAATTAACTTTTTAAAAATATCTGCATTACTTAAATAGTGTGAAGGAATAAATGTCTTCAACGACAAGTAACAACGTTTATAGCATCACAGTTATAAGCAGATTGTGACAGCAGGCACAAGTGGTTCAATGTACACAAGTATGCAAGCTAAACAATTTTCCTAATGTGCTCAAATCTATGAAAATGGTTTCACCGTAGATCAGGTCAACACTTTCAGGATCTGGGATGGAACTGGGCCATTAATAAGGTATGTGACAGGTTTTTTTCCTCCATACTACTAGTACTCCTCCTACCAAGAATGTTAGTTTACAAGACTGCATTCCCACTCCTCCTTCACCATCTTCAGAGACACATATTTTTGCTGACCAGAGACATTGAAATGCCAGGTAAGAATTCTGAACATGGCTGATCCTCTGTAGTTTGGCAATATCAGTTAGCTCTGAAGTTTTCTTCAGAATAGGATGGTAAATTATAGGGGTTTTGGCTATCTCTACTATCATTAGTACACATGGAAAGTCTTACTTATTTGTGTGCTGGGAAACAATTATGTGAATTCAAAAAGGGACAGTTTACTCTTTTCATCAGCACTAATATACAGAGGAGTGATCACACCATCTAAAAAATCAGTTGTGAGATCAAACTGTTATGAAGCAACAGTTGTTTTCAGATTCACATTATGAATTTTGGAAAAAGAAACCAAGAGTCAATTTTTCTGAATTCTTCACCAAGACTGCAGTAAATTCCAATAGGTTGTTAAATTTTTGTTTGCAAATTCAATGATTGATGTTGATCTTGAAACAAACTTTCAGTTCTGAAGCCTAAATCATTATGGATTTCTGAACACCAAATGACCAAAAAAAAAAAGAAAGAATGCTAATTACAGCTAAAAGAAATATGTCACTAGTCTGTTTCTATTCTCATACTATCAAAAAAGTAGGGGAATAAAAACAAATGGAGTTGTTACAGATTTCAATAACTAAATAGACTGGCTTATATGCTTGTATAACTAACTATGAAAAATTACCAACAGCTTACTCCTAACTGATCTTAAAGATATTTTTTGTGTCAGAATTAATCAATACTAATCCAGTGTAGTTTATTGTTTCTTTCTTTGTGGTCCTTTCCCCCCCCCCCCCCCCAAAATTAAGCAGTGTAAAGACTCAGGTTTATTGCACATATACAACATAATGCAGTAGAGAACTGCAACAGTGTTCTTCTCATAAACCAATGAAAAATACTTTCAGAAAATACTAGATCCTTCATATGACTTTAGCATTTATTTCATGTTGCTGAAGAATTTGTGTTTTTCAAAACAGACACAAACAACCAGAGCAAATAATGTCTTGTTGCTCGCTTTTTACTTTAAAAATAGGAAAACACTTTTTTCTTGAGAGCTGAGATGAAAAACATGTGTAAATAATTTGTCCAAAAAGCAGAAAACATCAGAAATTAATAAATAACTGACATTCTAAAATGAAAACATTCACAAAATTCTAGCATGATTCAACCCTAATTGCTGTTTATAGCAACATGCTTTTTCTGGTTTTTCTTCATTTTTTCCACTTAAAACAATTGGGTTTGCTATTGCAGCATTTGCACTTTATAAAAAGAAAGACATAAGTCTGCATTTAATGAAGAATAAGCATATACTACCCAGACTGGAAAGAAAAAAAAATGGCTACTTTGCTGATTTGTCATATCTAAATTTCAGTTTGCCATGTCTGATATAAATATGTTAATATAAACCACTCAGAACTGAAAACTGCACAGGCAGATGGAGAATACACGGAAGGCATTGAAACCATTTACAACAGCATCACTGATTTTTAAACAAAAGGAGCTGTACTATTGGAGGTAGGGTCATTCCTAAGTAACAGTCCACAATAAGAAACTCTGCTGTAATAACAAGGTAATCGAAGTGATTCACTTCCATACTAAGCAAACTTAATTCAGAATAACATTTCCGTACAGCATTTTGGCACACAAATTCCTTTCAGCTTGGTTTGGAAAAATTCTATGGCTTGGCAAGGGAGCACCGCAAGAGTGCAACTGTATACAGTATTGTGTATTAAAACTGTTCTTTTCAGAAGAATGCAACTATAATAATTAATGTAAAGACATTACAAGATGTGTAATCAAGTATACTGATCTTTCACTACCATACCACAATCCAGTAGCCATAGTTACAAACTGAGTTGTAAACTCTGATTTTCTTCACTGAAAAGTAGAAAGCCAGTTAACCAAAGCATGCCTAAAAGTGAGACTGTGACCGGTGAGACTGTTTCATATGGAGTTATTAAGTAAGCAGAATTTTCTTTTTCTACAATGTCTCCTTCCCACAGCAGTGGCTGTCACAAGGTTAGCCATACTTAGCAGAATTAAAGAACACATCTAAAAACAGAGAGCACTGCTTCCATTCAAGTCACAGTGTCTTTCTGAAACTGTCCCTCCCCAGAAACTCTTGGACCACCCATGATACCTGCTATTTAGGAGCTATTTGTTACTGGTGGACTCTCCCTGACTTGCAACGTCTTATGACCATCCATTGTGGGTTTGCTGGAGGAATTTGACTCAGGCCATTCAACAAGAGTAAGAGCCTCCATGAGCTGAGCTAAAGGACAAAAAAGCTCAAACACTGAATAAAATATTTAACAAATTAATAAATGATAAATAAATATCTGACTTAAGAGCAGGTTCTAATTCTATCTTCAGAAAGGATGTCTATGCTCTCAGAAGCCTAAAACACTTGAGTGGTTTTATATCCTACTATTTAGTCCATGACCCAACATCTATAGCAGATACCTCACACTATTCTGCATGAAATCCTGGAAAAGTACAAAACCAGATTCATTAATATGGGCTGATGTTTTTGCAATCTACTTTTATTTCCAGACTCCAATATCACTACTAATATAGAGCCACTGTTGTCTTGCAAGCATCTCTGTCATGAACATTGCTATACGATCTAGCTACACTCCAAAATTCTATTTTCTATAGAAAATAGAAATTCTATATTCTACAGAATATTGTTCCTTCCACCTACTGTATAAATCTCAGTCACTTTAACATCCTGTTTTAACTGTAGCAGTATTTATTTTTACTTTTAAATCTTTCCAATTTTTAAATCTAGAAATTTTTAACTTAGAAGCATAGTGGAAATGAAAATGAAAGGATGCACATTGCATATGGTTTGAATATTGTCCATTAATGACCTGTAACTTAAATTTAGCTCTTAGGAAGCCCTGCATTCTACATCTTGAGGATAACTCTGATGGACCATCTCATTTGTTCTTCTTTTGAACTGTAAGGCCATATTTGGTGTCCATCAGGCACAAAACAGCAAACATTTAATAAATCAAATAATGTCAGACATAAAGGTATTAATAGCTAAGTTGAAAGGCACTTTGCCATCTAATATATAATATTTTACTAAATTAAAGTAAGTGATTTTCAATACTGCTTTTTAGACTCTACTCATTGGCAGCACTTCTTTGGAACCACTGCACATTAAAACTCCAAAAATAACTCACTGGAACAGGAGATGTTTACAGAAGTGGGAGCTTAGAAACTATGACAGTTTTTCACTTCAGCTGTAAGCACTATGACAGGCTGGCCAGCTGCAGTGATGTCAATCAAATGGATTCCAGATCTGATATAATACAGTTTATTTACAAAACCCTTTACTGAAAAAAAAATAAACTTCTTGCTTCTTTACAATTTGCCATGTAGTGTAATTGGCTAATGAAAAACCTCTCCCTGTTCTAGTACAAGTCTTAATTGTATAATTAAATAAATACATAAACATTTGTTTTCTTGAAATTGCTCCTGAAGAAAAGCCTCTTTTCCTTCAGCCTCCATCATGGTCTCTTTTGTTTGCATTTCCTTTTTCAAGAGGTCAGAAATGCTAGCTCTAGCTTATTCTATTACCTCTCCTTGCATGCAAACAGGAGATAAAATGACTCATTTCACTGTATAAAACTCCATCACATTGGTCAATTTTAATTTATTGGTTATATATTAGGCAGATTTTCCTGGAAGTTTAATAGTGATTTGCCTTTTAAAATACTGTAGCTGAAAAAAGTATTTCTGCCATTCTAACAAACCCCACAGTTCCATAATACACAACCTCATCATTCAATCTGAATGACCTAGGTAACAACTGGTTTTATTAATTCAAACTTGCTTCGTTTTTGTAAAGGTTTTGTTTTCCTCTGGATGGTACTCATCCTCCATGGCTGAGCAACTTATAATGTGTATATGTGCCTGGACGATATAGCCCAGGACCCAAAATATATTTTGTTCATGAATGATTTCAACCTATATCTATATGCCTACAGAAAGAAAGTTCATTTTATTGCTGGTAATCCACCTTTTCCTCAGGAAACTATTTTTCAGATCATAGCAAATTCAAAAGCCAAACCATGGTCTTAAATGACATATTGCATATTTAAATATTTTCAAGAGAAAAGGATATTCTGTTTAAAAATAATAAAGGCATATAACTCACACTTAAAGAAAGTGGAATCATATTGATTTCATACAGACCTTTGTATCTTGAAATATTGCACTTAACTTTAATGAAGGACCTTATTATTTACAAGGTTTTAAAACTCTCTTTCCATATGTAAAGTAATAGTAACAGCAGCTCTTCAAGTCATGGGATAGCAGTGCTTGCATAACACTTGGTAAGTCAGTGGGAAGACTAGCTAAACTTGCCAGACTTACAGCTTCCCAATGGAGAGTGTATCATACTCTGCAGTGCAAACAAAACATTGTGAAGTTGAGTCGTTCATAGGCAGAATTTGTTCCAACTTTCAAATACAGAGTAAGTCTGAAATTTGGAAAGAAAAGGTACTTGAAGTGAAAAACACTTCTTTTGATAAGTATGCCAACATTTCAGGTACTAGCTGAAACCTATACAAAACTTTCAGATCACGTCTAGATTACAAGCAAAATAATAGTCCATGTCCATACATGAAATTAAAGCAGTATTCTGCAAGGCAAAGAAGGGATTTTGGGAGTCCTAATGAATTTTTTAATGAATCACAGCTTGGGTGTCCCTCATTAGGTACTTTTTTAACCTTAAGATGAGAACTAACACGTATTTTTCAAAAATGGCCTAATGAAAAAGCGGTTTTTCCAAAACAGCACTTTGTTTGTAACTATTGTTACTTGACATGACAGGCATTTATAGTAATCTATTGTTATAATTAATGTATTCCTATAGACTTTTGGACTGCTTCTTAAGCAAAACCAAAAAAGAAAAAAATATTTCTCAATTTCGTATCAGACTTCATATTAAAACAGTCCTGAATATAAAATGGAAGGAATTCAACTTCTAGTTAGAATCACAGGAGAAAATGTTACGTTCTCCAGATACAATACAATGTTGCCAGACATACCGTGTCTTTTAGTTTACAGTACATCTTCTTGGAAGTTCTCAAGATTCATCTGCTGGCTCTATGTGTATTATTCTTAAGAAATTCTAATAGAAATATGTACCCTTGAAAGAGTAGCATTTATGTCATACTCTGTATAAACAGTAATCTTACTTCATGCCTTTTCTTAGAATGATAGCTCTATGATTTCTGTTTCCCTTCTTATTATTATACTATTTATTATATTTGGCATTATACATTGACTTGAAAAAATCTTTAATATAGGAAGGTTAGCTGATAACTGGAATCAGATGTTGTTTTTCACCACTGCAGGTTTCTCACCCCCCGTGTTGTATTTAAATTCCAAAGTGGGTAATTATTCTGCTTTACAAAGGCTCCCATACTACACTCATTATATCTCAAACCTAGAATTTTAATTGTAAAAAACATAATCTCATTCTGCAATGGCACATATTACATTTCAGCATAAACTATTTTAAACCAATGAAGACCAACTGGTGACTTTTCAGGACTATTGCTGCGACAGAGCTAGTAAAGGCTAATAGACTCAAACTGCCTCCATGTGATCAGCATCTGTACCAAAAACCCTTGCCTACAATAAAAGATTTCATATTATGTCCAATTTTTCATTGCCCGCAGTATGCCAGACCTTACAGAACCAGGGGAAAATGGTGGGAAAGGCTGGCTTTCAAAACTTCTGAAGTAGATACACAAGAACAATTCTCCCCGTGGAGTCCATCACTCATCCTGGGTAATAGGCTATCAGCATACCAATAATTTTTCTTTCAACATTTTTACTAGTGAAGGATGTTTTCATATCGATAGTGGTCCTACTAATTTGCACCTTGTCCACGAAGTCTCTGGTGCTAAAATATCTCCAGTAAATCTCAATATTCTGAAAGGTCCCTCTTTAATTTTTTTTCAAATGCTTAAAAGGAGAGAAAACCGAAAAGACAAACCAACAAAACAATGAAAGGTGAGTGAAAACAGAACCGCATGATGGAAGATAGAGAACAGGAAGGTTCCTTAAATCCTTAGATGATCCACACAGTTTATGCCTGAGAAAGCCATGCTTGACAGACTTGTGCTGCAAGTCAGGAACCTTCCTATCACATAATTACAATGCAAGGTCCATATTCCTAAGAAATACTGTTGAATTTATGGCCTCAAGTTCTGAGTATATACTGAGAGAACATGGATGATTCTGTCTTGACTTTAAGCAAGGAAAAAAACAAATCTATTTCTGCTGAATATATAAATTTGTAATTTGAGATTTAAAACTAGGAGCACTCTATCTGTTTTTGGATACCCTAATGAAAAGCCTTTGCCTGAAATTTATCTCAGCATACTAGTGAGAAACCAGATTCATATTTCACTGGTCAGTTTTTAAGACCTGTGTTAGTAAAAGACACACAAGAAAGTAATTATATTTTCCAATTCATTTCCATTTCAAGAATTCATATTTTATAAATGGTTAAATTTGAAAGTAAATAAAATAACAAATTTTAAATGTATTAATAAAAGTGTTCTCTCTAATCAAGGTCAAAATTTCTTTAGAAGTAAAAACACCAACTTTTTTTAAAAAAGTTTTTCTGGCTTTAACAGTTCAATGTAGAATTTCACAGCTTTCACACTTTAACAGAAAAGTGCTTCTTTTGTTGTTTTTAAATGCATTATTTATATGTCTGGTTATGATGGATATGGCACAAATAGATGATAAATATATACATCCATCTAAGACAAATATGGCTAGGTACTTATTTAGGATTTAGCTATCCTTGTTGTTTCTCAAAGTCTCTGCATCACAGCAATTGTACTTCCCTTGAGCAAGTTAGGTAATTTTCTAAATAAAAGTTTGTGTTTCAACTTGTTACTAAGCAAAAGGCTTCACCTTGCCCCCAAAATTCTAAATAAAAAATTCTTCTTTAAGAGTTTTTGAGGCAAAAATAATTCCTTTACTTCCGTAAGACAGAAGATACAGGCTTCAGGAAAGCAAACTCAATGGAGCCACGCCAAAAGAAAAATTGGCTTGTAAAATATTTTTTATCTTAAAGTTGTACTCAGTAATTCATCATAATTAATAAATAGAATTTAACACATTATTGGGATTCAGAAAAGACCACTAAATGATAAGATTTGACATGTCTGCATTAGTTGTGAGAAAAATTGAATAATCTGAAGATTGTGAGCCAGTGTTAATTCTCATGAGCATTGGCTCTGAAACAGATTCAGAAAGACAAAAGGAAGCAAATAAAAATCATGTTTCTACTTGTAATCTTTGTGACATGTGTCCTTGAAAGTGGTTTTAGACCTGAAAAACCCCTGGCATTTCAGGCAAGTCTCATCATTATTTAATTCATGGTGAGCACATGGAATAGAATAGAATAGAATAGAATAGAATAGAATAGAATAGAATAGAATAGAATAGAATAGAATAGAATAGAA
>JAWMRA010000113.1:41927272-41987590 GCA_035584735.1 Pseudotriccus pelzelni
ATAGAATAGAATAGAATAGAATAGAATAGAATAGAATAGAATAGAATAGAATAGAATAGAATAGAATAGAATAGAAGTCAAGTAGAGTAGAATAGAATAGAATAGAATAGAAATTATACCTCACAAGCTATGACTTAGGATGAGGGGTTCATCCACGAGAGCAACAATCTGCAGTGCAGGTCCCAGGTGGACCAAGGAAATTAGGTCAGAAACAGACACATCTACAACATTGCTCAGGCAGGGACTGAGGGTCTCAGCTGAGCTGAGACACATCCCCTGGGCTCTTTGCAAGAGACAATGTTGGTGGAGGCCCCAGGGAATGCCAGTCACAGCTACTGAGGCTTACAAGCACTCCCTGGCACCTGCACAGCTCATGTGCTCTCCTTTAGAAAATGATGGTTGACTGCTTTGGAGAGAGAGTATTGGGCCAGATGGACCTTCACTCTGATGAGTATTGCTGTTTTAAGGCTCTTTTGTTTTAGCATTTTTCCCACAGAAAACAGCTCAGGTATGTCTAAAATTTATTACAAGGAGAAAAAAAAAAATCCATGGGGAAATGAACAGGTATTGCTCACCTCAAAAAGACTTGCAATCATTTAGTTTGGGAGCACACCCTGCTTCAGACGGAGTGCTTTCCAGTATACAGATAGAGAGCCTTTCTAGTGTCAGAGATGCAGGGGTTTGACATCATATTTTCACAGGAAAACTGGAAACCCAGCTAAACTGGAAGTACAACGACTTTCAAAAAACATGCTTCACACAAGCTTTCTGCAAATTTTCCAGCACACACCGCAGGCCTGAAAGGAAGAAGGCAAAGCAAAGTCCCCCCCAACCGCCAGATCAGCTCACAGGGAAAACTTCTTTGGGAGGGCAGCATCAAGCACTTCTAAGGCTGCTGTACTTTATGCAGTGGACTGGAAGAAAAAAAATCACAAAAGGCAGCTTTAAAGAATTCGGCTTTCCACCTTCCCCCTGCTATGCTCTACACAGTTCAGATACAGCCAGGAACTAGGCCAAAATGTTTGGTGTGGCTATATCATACTCCATCAGACAGCTGGAATCACTTACGGTTGCTATTTTAATTTAAGACAGAAGTTGAGTCTGTTTTTCTTTTCATATTTAGTCTGTTAGCTAAGACTTAGCTTTCCCTTTTCCAAAAGCTCATTTAGAATGCACTTTATTTCACACTTCATTTTCCTTGTATTTCATCTAAATATATTTTTAATGGCTGAATTCTGATTTGTTATACATCCACTCTACATTTGTATCATGATTGCCAATTGATTTGGCTTTAAATTTCCCAAAGACCATGTAAGAAGAGAGAATCTTCTTGGAATACAAATGCTTGATTCTTAATTGAAGTGGGGGAAGAAGCTTTGTACCTGTTTCACATGAAAAGCTCAGGAATTTTAGAACTGAATCTTCCTCCAGAGTGGTTTTTAGTATCAGCAAATGTTCAATTCCATTCTATGAATACTGTTTGTTGAGTGAGTTACATACATGATAGCAACACTTTTCAAGATGGCAAAAAAAGAAATAAGATACCTTGACAGCTTCCTAGAAAGCTATGTAAGATAATTAAATTCTAATTTCTATAGAATAACTTCTGTATAAAAAACGTAGCTGAACAAACTCCTAATCATTAGTCCTTTAGTTCTTCCTGTTAGGCAAAGCTTCCTCACTTCAGCTTGTCTGGATAGGGGAGGAGACTGTATTCAAAGCACACGTCACAAAATATTTTTCTACATGCCCCTTCATGGAGCATGAAAAGTAGATGCTCACTTGCTTATTCCTTTCACTATTGCATTATTGGCTCCTGATAGTGTAGTGTGTGAAGGGAGCAAGAGAGATTGATTTCATCTGGAAACTTCCCCTTATGGTCTTTGAAAAGTAGCTTTTTTTTTTTAGGCTTTGAGCACACTGATTTTCAGAGCTGTTAGGTCAAGAGTAACCTCTGGTTCTCAGCAGCTCTGAAAACCAGTCCATGGGCATCTCACTTTTTCTATCTTCTTGAGAAAAAAAGACTTAACTAGAAGTGCAGAAACCGTAAGTCTTAACCTTGCAGCTATCATCGCTTACTTCTCTCCTCAGGGCTTTCGTTCCCTCCCTGTAGGCACTCTCTTCATGTCTCCAATATCATCACTTCCCCATACATACATTCTTTCCTTCCAGTTCTTAGAGTTGTCTCCCGCACTCCCTCTTCACTCTCGCTTTCTATCTGACAGGTTCCAAGAACTTGTCTGTTCTCCAAATTATTCCTAGCAGTACAGTCAGTGTCATTCCCTCCCACTCCCAGCCAATTCTCTCTCTTTTCAGTCCACAGGGAATTCTGCCTAGATACTGGTAAAGAGAGTTCATGTTGAACAGCTGAGTAACCAATTGTTCTGTACCGCCTCTTTCAACCTAGTAGTGCCATTCAGTAAAATATCTACTCATAAGAACTGCTATAAAGATTTTATGATGAATGTGCTACGAGTTGAGAAGCTTGTCTGTGCAAGCATGTTCATCTAAAATCATGTGGTGTACAGCTGTTGTTTGCTGGCAACACGCTTAGAGTGGCTGGAGTATTCAATGAGTAAACTGAATTGTATCATCTTTTCTAGCTTATAGAGGGTTTTTTTCTTTTAAAATCTGCCATCCTTCTTCAGAGTTGTCATACACACTTGAAAGAATTTCTTTGGTATAAGAAATTTTTTCCACAACAACCACAAACTCCTGTTTTACTATATCAGTACACAGCATTACTGGGGTTTGTTAGAAACTGCAAAAGATATTACCTTTCTGCTATAAACAGAGACATACATGTACAATAATGAACTCTAAGTCCGAATTCTCAGGGGTTGGAATAAACTCAGTAGGACTATTTGCTGTGTCTCCACAGGCTCAACCACCCTCGTAGTTGGAGTGTGGTACAACCCAGAACTCTACGTTCTTTGCCATCAAAGCAGTTTTTAAAATGACAAGGGCCAAGACTTGCAAATGTAACCAGAGACCTAAAGGCAGCAGCCAAACTAGGCACTGTAGGAAACCAAGCCCACTTTGAGAGTCTCCCAAAGGCAGCTACAGCTGAAGTTCCTCTTTTCCCCCAAGCCACTTAGACTAGCACTTCTGTCCTTTGGCTCCATTTCTAAATCCATTTAACTGCTGAAAGTTTGGAAGTTGAACAGTTATGCAATTCTCTACATCTGAAGACTATCTATCTCAAGGTTTTTAACAAGCTGTAGGTTTGTAAACTACACAGCTGCAACAGTCTATGACAGCTAATGATTTTTTAAAAAGCACCATCTTACATAAAATACCCCAAAGGTTTTATTCACTGTCATAATGATTTGTTTGCTCAACAATACTCCAGGTGCTGTTATCTTTTGAAGTGATCTTTTCACCCCAGCTTCTCCCTCTCAGAAGTCTTAGTCTTATAAGAAAGAGAAAGGGCACATGCAGCTTCCTCAGACTACTTTACATGATACTACTTTACTTTGTACCATTTACAAGTTGATCAAACTGGAACAGTCCATGATAGATCAAGACAAATTGCATTAACTGCCATCCCTTTTTTTTTAATTAATACCATGACAATAAATCTTTAAATCTGAGGATAAAAGAAGAAGGATATTTTAATAAAATATTAATAAAATTCCATCAAACTAATACATCAGTCCTTCAGAAAAAATTAAACTGACATATTCACTAAATTTAAGAAATATCCACTCCAAATCCTCATTCAATTCACTGAGTGGCTGAGGTCTCTTGGTCTGTTCAGCCTGGAGAAGAGACTGAGAGGAGACCACATTGCAATCTATAACTTCCTCGTGAGGGGAAGAGGATGGGCAGGCACTGATGTCTTCTCTGTGGTGACCAGTGGCAGGATCTGAGGGAATGGCCTGAAGCTGTGTCAGAAGAGGTTTAGGTTGGATATTAGAAAAAGATTCTTCACCCTGTGGGTGTTTGGCCACTGGAATAGGTTTCCCAGGGAACTAGTCACAGCAATAAGCCTGGCAGAGTTCAAGAAGTGTTTCGTGATACTCTCAGGCCCATAGTGTGACTCCTGGAGATGGTCCTGTGCAGGACTAAGGGCTGGACTCAGTAATTCCTGTGGGTCCCTTCCAACTCAGCATATTCTATGATTCTGTGAGATGACACAAATGTGAGTACGCAGATTCAGCTACAGTTCAAGAAGACAAGGAGAGAAACACATTCAAACTCAGAAATCTCATATATGAGGAGGCTCTTTTTGTTCTTTTTAGTACACCTATCTCCTTTGGCTAGATGTTGGTAAAGGAAATATCTTCTTACCAGACATAAACTGCTGTACAGCCTTTGGCAAAGACAGTCTTTGGCAAAGACAGTCTTCATACAAAGACTGCATTAGCGCACACTACTGCTCGTAAAGAAAACTTGTGAGATTTCTTCCTCAGCAGCTTAAACTAGTATAAGGAAAGAGAACAACTTTGTGAAATGAGTAAAGAGTTGAACACTTGGTACTGAGACACATGATAACATGCTGGAAAAATATTAGGTAGACTCTCTCTTTCTTCTGATTTGTCACCCAATTTTAATCACACTCTGCATCAGAAGGTTCTCAGCCAAGCCACTTGACTGACTGCATATGCAGCCCCAGCACATCAAAGGGATAAGCTACCTCTCAGTATATCAGTAGGGTGGTAGCAATGCATGATGCTTTCAAAGTCATAATTCTGTCATGAAAAATAACTGCTATCACAGTATATATTAACACTCAACTTCACAAAAATCACCAAAAACCAGCAAATGACGATGGTGTCCCCATTTGGTTTTATCCTGCTTCAAAAACATTTCAAACATTTCTCATATTTGGAAGATAAGACTCCTACTGGTTTTTAATTTAGACTGACTCAAATGTGTTATAGTTAATAACCATAGTTATTATAGTTAACACTGTAACACCCCTTAATGTATATTTCCTAAAATAAATTGAAATTCTATTAGTGGTTACGATAAGAGAAACACTTTTCCCTACGTAAGTTTTGAACAATGTCTGAAAACCAGAAAATGACAATACAGAGCAAAAGCTGAGAAATCATCTTGAAAATTAAAATAAATGCAAAGTTTCTATCTTATTTCCCTTCTCCAGCTTTCACAGTAATAATTTTATAGATCATTTCAGAGCACCATATGATGAAAGTAACTATGCCCCCCATCAATAAAAAAAATCATTACTATACCCATTCAGGGTTTTTCCCTCTTTTCTGGAAGAACATTTATGCAAGTAAGAGTTATAAAAATGGTTGGAACAAGCTACCTCATGGACAGGTGCTGGGCAAGCAATGACTGAACTGGAGCGCTGCCAGTACACCTCACTTCTGGCTGCATCTTTCCGCAGCAGAAAGCTTAGCCATAATGTTTGAATTGCACTCATCAGTCACTTTCTTTTTTCACCCCTTTCTCCTTCTCCTGCCAGTGCATCCCTTTGAATGCAATGGGGCTTTGTGCAGTGGCTATTCAGAATCCAATATAACTCCTAATTGTATTCATTCAAACATTGGATGAGACAAGAATAGAGTTAATTTTAAATCCCTAACTAGTGGTAGCAGTAGGTATAAAAGTATTCTAGTATTGGAAATTCTAGCTGCCTAATACAAAGTCTCTCTTTCAATGCTTATCCTTTTCCAATTAATTTGTGGCTTTCTTCTTTTCCACTCTACAAGCTTATCATTGCATTGCTTAGTTTTTTCTCCTAGTGCTCTTTGAATGTAACTTCATGCTAAATCCTATATTGAAAAACCCAGGTAACTTTTTTTTTTTGTACTGTAACTCCCCCAAAAATACTTCCTCAGAAAGCATTTTGAAGTGCTTACTATACATAATGACTTGGTTAATCAAATTTATATTTTAACTGTACTACTTTAAAAAAGTGGGTTTTTTACATTTCTTGCTTTTTAGTAAAGTGTTCCTGATAATATCAGCTTCCAGATCTTCCCCCAGAAGCATATCTATGGGGAGATTCAGTAGCTGGTTCAAATCCAACAGGTTGTCTTTCTCAGGAAAGAGCTCTTCAAGAAAAGGATTCGTGGCCTGTGAACCTCAGATTTGGCTCTTTAATTGACCATATGATGCTTCATAAAGTTCAGAATTTGTTCCCCAAGGCACACTCTCAGACCAGTCTGGCTTGGAGCCACAGCCAATGTTTATTTTACACCACTTATGAATCCTTCCCCCCTTGATCAACAGCTGATTTGCCTGAACTTAGTTATTTCAAAGTCTTGTTCCATAATATTACTGCAACTCAGCCACCAGACTTTTAACAGATGAACTTTAATAAGACATTTCCCACCGAGCTGCATTCCAACAGCTGGACCACAGATCAAGATACTGCAAGACTACAGTCAGGTCTACTCTTACAGTATATAATACCTTTTCACAGAAATGTGTTCAGTGCTAAACCTTTTACTAGTCTTAATCTGGGTGTAAAATTTAATAAAACATACCATTTGATTGAATATAGCATTGCTGAATTCAATACCAAGAAACACAATGTTAATCACAAGATAGCAACCAACAATTTTGCAGTTCAAACAACATATACACAATGAATAAAACCTCCAGGAATTCTAAGATCAGGGAAAAGCTAGAATCTTTATTTAAAAATGGAAGGATATACAGAAATGTGACAATACTCTTTCATGTAAAGAAATTTTACTTACCCATAAATATTTCTTAATAGTAGCATGCATAGCCAGTGGTGAGGAGATAGCGAGTAAACAGGAGTTATTCTGTACTCTTTTATGTATTTATAGTGACCCTTGTTGTGTCTTTTAAGTAGGAAAAAAGTAGAAAGTATAACACTTCAATGCAGATTCAATATATTAAAACAAAGAAAGACAATCCATAGGATTAAAAGCAGTATACAAAGAATTCAGATAAACAAGCTGCAGGGAAGCTTGACTGTCAAGATAACACTTAGCAAAGTCCTTTGTATATATTGCTGCACTATAATTAAACCATTACATTGAAATATAATGCTGTTAGCACAGCATTAATGATCAGTGAAAAAATAGAACCTGTTATTGCATAATGCCAAATTTCTTTGGATTACTTTTTATCTATAGATATCTGAAAGGCTCAAAGCACAACAGTAATAGTTTCTCAAAATATTGTGATAAAGCTATTTCAATATTTATTCTGGCACAGCACACTTAACATAATGTTGCTTTCTAAATCTTTCAGGCCTTTGAGTAATGACAGCAGGCTGAGCCCCCTGTCACTTACCTGTTCTTGCTTATTTTTCCTTTACATTCTCTGAATTAGTAGTCTATTCAGGTAATTTGATGTGGATGTACATTTTCTCAACATTCAACATATACAGGCTCAATATAGTTCCCAGGCTAGAAGTCTTCTTTGTAAGCCCTTAGTCAGAGCACTTGTCTCTGTAGCATGAGGCATTTTGCATGAGTTTATAATCACACTATAGTTGGAAGTAGATGAACAGCCTTACAGATGCACAGCATATTGGCAATTAAATAAAAGAGCAGTAAAAAGCAAGATTACAGTGAGGAGATTTTTGAAATTTTGTAACTTTAAAATTATAAAGTTACAAGATTTTACATGTTTGAATTACAGAGGAAAAAAAGCAATGACTTACCCTTGGAGATGAAGGACTAAAGGTGACATTGATGACAGATTCTGTGTGTCTCCCCAGTTTATGTAAGAAAGTGCTTGAACGCATTTCATATATGTAAGCCTAAAAAAATTGAGATCATATTTTCACTATAAAAAGATTGATCATTTTCTAGAAGCACTAAATTTCAGTATAGGAAGGGTAAATATTTAGCCTACATAGAAGTTAGAAAATTTTAATTATAGCTAAAAAGATATAAAAATCATCATCGTAGAATTGACTTCCATAATTTGGGATAATTTAGCAAATGCTTAAGTTAAATGAAAAAAAATTATTTTGAGAGTATTTAGAATCTTTTCCTCATAAATAACTAAACATTAGATATATTTCAAGAAGGTACGTAAAACAATGACCCTCTTAAAATATATTTTAAATGGTATTCTTTGGAACTTAAACCCCTTGTTCTAAGTAGAATCTAAGACCTTTCTAAATTTGAAAACTCCTATGTTAAAACAAGTATTTCAGTTTCTACACAGATCTTTTCAGTTTTTAATTGAACAGCATAGAATTCAATAACAATTCAATAATATTACAAGTGATGCAGGTATCATCAATGAGCAAAAATATACTGCCTGCCTTTGTTTTTTGAAATAAAAAGGAGAAAAGAACTTTCCAAGAAGAAAATTAAATTTTTATCGCTACAGCCTCAAATAATAAAAAGTGCAAATGCAAAACTGCATCAAGAAACAATCCAAAATTCAGTGAAAGTCATTGGCATACTGATGCTATGAAAATGGCTGCATTGTGATTCTAAATCAGCATTATCTTACATGTTAAAAAAAAAGATTTGAAAATAAATCCTGGAGTATAGGTCCTCTACGTAAGAAATCCTTGTGAAAGTCACATGTGGGCACGTAAGATTGTTTCAGACTGTTCCTCATCTAGTAAAATAACAACTATTTGCAGGATACACTATGCACACACAAGGCATATTAAACAGACACATAAAATATGTAGACTTATTTGGTACATTATAAATAAAATGTGTATCTCAAAAGATAGAATAGATTGTAAATCATGCAAAAATATTCAAATGATAATCCAAACTTCAGAGTTTCAATAAAAAAATTAAAGTTCCACTGTCTTTACCAAATCTCTGCAGTTAATGAACTGTGGAATTTAGAACACAGACTGACAAACTAAACCAAACTGTGTATAGATCCTATTACAACAGTGTATTACTCTGTGACTTAAACTTATTGATGATAGTACCCTAAAATAAGTTAAATCATTCAGACTCAAGGCAGCTGAGCTTCTCCAAGCAGACAGCAAAGGCAAGGTACATGTCCAGAAAACTTATGGACTCAACTGACAGTCTTCCCAATATATGAAAAGACTCATGGACCAATGCAGGCCCTGAAAAACATGTAATGTTCTACATGTTCTACTCAGAAAACAAGTCTTATGATTCAACACCAAAGATTCTGCAGTCCTAAGCAGCACTGAGGCAACACCGGATTGTCCTCAGTGTGAAGTATTCCATTCATAACCAAATTCACTGAGAGGCAAACCAAGAAGCCAAATGTAAATCTACTTAATTGTATCCACCTTATAAACCTCACATATGCTGGATTCTGTCCAGGATATGGAATTAAAACCATCTACTGGCACAAATGGAGTACCTAAATACAGACAGAAATGTAAGTATCCATTTTTAAACTCTGGATCTTTTGTAGCATTCCACACAGATATCGCCATACTAACTGGGAAAGTACCATTGTCTCCAGCAATGTGGTAAAATCATTGTGTCCTTCCTAAACAAATGTAGCAAATGCTTGTTAATTGCAAATCCTGCCTTAAAAAGTAAGACCTTTCTCCCTACTTTAAAGCATCTCAGGAAACTAGTTATAATAATGAGCAGTAATTGCTAGTAGTATGAAAGCAGCAATTTTTAGTTTGTTTCTTTTAAAATATATGGCCATAACACAGCTACACCACTTGGGATATGATCAGTTCACAAGGGAACAGACAGGTAAGGGGAACCCAAACAAGACAAAAGTGATATAATGACACAAAGGAAAGCATTTGCTCTAATTGAAAGTACAAGACCATGTATTAGCAAAGTCAGTCTGTATACAGGACTACTCAAGTTCTTGCTGTCACCATACAGAAACTGAAGAACAGCTCTTTATAAATATCTCCAGTTAGACGTGATCCATCTTTTATTGACATAAAAGAATAAAGAGGCAGTGTTGGTTATTTACTTCACATCTTCAACAGATTGTAACATTGACAAGTTATTAGGCTTAAACAGAGAAGGTTTCAGAGTTCTAACATAATAGTCCCCTTTCAAATTTCCCTTATTTTATAGGGCATAAGGCAACATCCATCCATTCTCTCCCTACATAGTGGCTTTCCATTCTTCACTCGGATGATAGTATACTATGGCTCAAATGGTATCAAAATTATCAGATGCTGACACCTATGCTATATCTCAGTACCTGTAACATTGTGCTCTCTTCTTCTTAGCCAAGCTTTGTCACACTTTATATCAGACAGCCCTATTGTCCAGGTTTCCAACAGGTCTTTCTTTCATGAACAGAGTGCTAGAAATTACCTTTGTACTACAGCAAAGATGAGATGTAGTAGATACTGCAATCTGATTGTACTTCACTATCACCGCCACAGTTCCAGAGCAGAATACAGCAGTAATGCTCACACAATTAATTGGAACATGCATATCTCAAGTAAATGAGAGATAAGATGGTATAGAAGTCCATATTCCAGAGAGACTTTAGAAAGGAAAGAAGTGCACTGAGTGAGAGGTGAGCAAGAAGTATTACAAGCTGCACTTCACTCTCCAGAACTGGATATTCTTCCACATTTAACTAACTAAAGAATGAGTATTTGTGAAAGCAGGGAGAAATTATTCTTACCAAACAGTTCTCCAAAATCTCAAGGACCTCTTGTCAAAATGGTTCAATGGTATCAAAATATTCAGTAATGTCATGATAGTTTGAAGTGTTCGTATCATAAAAGAGATATATCCTATTCCTCCTAGCTATTGAGCACATCTATCCCCTTTAGAACTGTGGGAATGACCAAAACAGGAAAAATAAATTGTGGTTTTTTAACAAACTACAGAACTATGTTAGCTATAAGAACTTAAGCAGAATAGAACTGTACTGAAGATTAAAAAAAAATTCAGGTTCTTGGCACATACTGTAAGTTGTCTGGACTCTGCACAACTGACACATGGGGAGCTAGTAAAATAGGTTTACAAAACTTATATTGCAAGCTATTATTTCCCTTACAAGTTAATTACTCTGCAATTGCATCAGTTCTTCTGCATATACTCAAACCAGTCTTTGGCAGAAAGGGATGGGCAGCAGACAGGACTATGCTTTCTATCACTCACCATATTTTCTCTTTCTGGCTTCAAATTGCTTTACTGCACCTTCTCCTATTCAAGCCTATTCTCCTTCCCTTTATCAGAAGGAGGCACAAAGAGGAGGTAAAGTCAATGGCAGCAAGAGTCAAGAGCACAAAATGCTCTGATTCACAGATCTACAATGCCTTCCAACAGTTTCTGAGCTAAGAAGAAACATGCTCCATTTTTTAACCAAGGGAACCTGTCACAGAGAGACATGGTTAGTGAAGCTGAATTTTTTCCATCATAATCTAGTGGCTTGCAGAACTTTGGCAAAATTATCCAATAAAAATTAATTTTCCATTCAGGTTTTCAGTTTAATTCAGGAAGGACCATGCTCATTTTTGGCTAAATCTTTATGTTCCCGTTCCACTCTGTAAAATACATATGATAATATTTCACTGTTTTTTAGAAGACAAATCCAAAGTTTGTGAAGCCCAGGTATTCTAGTAATTTATGCTCTCCCGCACAGTTCCTAAATCAACCACTTGGCTCATACCTTTCTTTCAAAAATGCTACGAAGCAGTTGTGCAGTTTCAGTAGAATCTAGCAAGAGTACATTTGGTGGTCTAATCACACTTCTCAAACTAAAAAGCATGCAAAATCTTACCTCCCACCTTTCAAGAAATGATTCTAAGCCCTGACCTAGAGATCAGGCTGGGATGCAGCACTCTTCTGAACAGTCACATTATATAAGAAGATTCACCGAGCCAGAGAAAAGTAATGATAAGCAACTACAGGTAGAACTCCACCTGTAGCCAACCACCAAAGCATTGAAAGACATGGGAAAGACCTTTTCTCTGACCTTTACACAAAGACTAAGTTCATACTGAACAGCTGCTAGACAAAACACACAGAACATGGCTAGTAATGCAACCTGCCCATTGTACTTCATTCTTACAATTGTATTCTAATGGAACTAGTGGTAAACATCTTTCTGATATTGCACTTCTAGCCCTATAAATCTTAAATATTTAGGTGTCATGGTTCAGCTTCAACAGAAGACGGGGCACAGTCTCTAGCTACATCCAAGAATAGTTTATTATGTTGCGGCAGCTATCATCTTCTCTTTCAATAACAGGGATTTAAGAGAAAGTAATAATAATTTTCAATCAGAGAAATTTAGACATATAACACAATGAAATGTGATTAAAAGAAAAACACCACCATATAAAACTGTATAAAACCAGCTTCTGTTTAAGTAACTCTAGTCAGAGGTATTTAAACTACCTAATGATAGTCTAAATTCTGAGAATAAAAGTTAACTTGGTTCAAGAGTGGTAATAAATTTTCAGTAAATTTATTTTTAACTTCAATAGTTAAAAAAAACCCAAACCCAAAGAGAAGTGTATTTTAACAGAAATAACATTCATAAGAAGAGAAATAACTCCAGTATAAACATTCTTCTACTACAGTCTGCCATCATTTTAGTTTTACTGTATTTCCTAGTGTCATTCAAATTCTTTTGCTATTCTGTACTTCACAAATTTTCTTCTCTACAGTAAAAAAAAAAATAGTAACCAAGTTATAAATGATATTATAACACTACCCATGGAATTAAAAAACCCTTGAAAATATGAAAGCAAGACAGAAGAAGAACAGATTTTCAGCAAACCAAATGTAATAAAAAAGAAAACAAAACAGTCTAGGAAGTACTCAGCAATACACAAAATACATATGTGCATATAATCTGTTGTAGACTTCAGCCAAAGTCAATCCCTTTTTCATATACTAAGACCAATTTCTTCTAATAAAAATACCGATTCAGTAGATATTGGTATTTCCTTTCCATTTCTTGCTGAGGGTCAGCCAAAAGTAAAAATAATTTACCTGTACCCATAGCTTCCAAACAAGTTTCCTGCACCCACAACCACATACTTACTTGTATTTCTGTTCACTTGATGTTTGAAAAAAATTTGGAGTAGTCAGTTTTCATTAACCCAGAGTGTGACAGTGTATTTAGCACCTTACAAGCTTGTGCTTTCTTCTTCAGATTTGTACCAAGAGACAGAAAAGAAGGGTGAGGGCCCCTCCTTGAGTGGAAGAACTTATATTCAAATGGAAAACTACTTTATTCTACTGCATTGGTAGAGAGAGTGTGCTAAATAAATTGACTCTTTATCTGCAGAGTTTCACTATAAATTCTTTCCTCTGTTTTCTCACATTCTATATTCAAAGAAAACTTGTCCCCATCTGTTCCCACTGTTCCCTAATCTGATCCATGGCCATATGCATTTGTGTCAAACTACTTATACTCCTAGGCCCTCCTGGGATGGGAAAGAGGGAGAAGAAAATCAGAAACACTGAAGAATAACACTGTTATCAGCTTTTGGACAGGGATCAGAAAAGCAACACCAGCTTCCAGGAAAACCCTTTGTAATTGCAGTGGCCTCAAACTGGAGTACATATTTTACAAACAGATAACAGAAAGAAACCCTCATTAACAAAAAACAAAAAGACATTCATATCTAATTTGGCCTTAAGCAAATAGAGAACTTTTTCTTTTAAAGTTTTGCATAGACTGGTCAAAGGCATCCCTTTTCTGTGACTATTTTTTCTAATATTTCAAATGAGCTGCAGAAGATAGAAGTGTTAAAGCTCCTTGAGAGAGAAATAAATAAATAATCTTACTTATGATTTCATAAAAGGTATCTGCATTTATTAATAAGGCTTTATTCTTCATTTGTCTCCATCAGTGTCATCAAACAATACATAATCTCAGAGTTTATCACTATAATGCCACTTACAAAGGCTGTCTTTGTGCTAGTCACAGGAAATTTCCCAGTACAGTAAGATTCCAGTTTCCATAAGTTCCTTTGACTTAACTACAAAAGCAGTACCAGTGAACATTTAAAATGCTCTTTATTATTAAAATAGTCAATATTATCAAGATCAGTCATCTTTCAAGATGCAGGAGATACTTCTTAGATGTATCAATCTGATGGCAGTTATAGCTAACACATTTTGAATTTTCCTCACTAAAAAAAAAAGATTACAGAAACAGATCTAAACCATATCTCAGACTTGCCTCTGTAAGTCATCCTTCTTTGAAGGATCCAAATTGTAATTTTTGCCCATTTTACTTTCTATATCATTAGTCAATTTCAAGGCCTTATGTATATGATTGTTTTCATTCGTCTGCCTAAGAAATTTATGTAGCACCAACCACTATTGTATCTAGGTTGCTTTTAGTTTGACAATATACTTATTGTTGTCAGAGCGCAGAATTATTAATTGAAGATTTTGTTGTAAGAAAATTTACCTCACCTCTCATTATGAAACAGCATGGTTGGATCACACCCACCACCCACTTTGGAAACGGCTCTTTTCTGACTGCTGTTAAGATCCTTCTCTATATCAAGTGTATCAATAATCACATTCTCTGTTTATGCATTGGTGTTGACTGTTTGAGAGAAGTACTGAAAGATTCAGACGCTGTAGAGGATCTTTAAGCAGATTTTTAGGTATAACAGGGAATTTTAGTACCTTTAGAAAGGATTACCACATCTTAATAAATTTGCAAGCACAATGCAATCCACTGGTAGGATTACAGTCATATGTACCAATGACACACAAAATTCAACTACTGTCAGAGTCGTAGACCAAGAGGTACACATATAGAAAACATAAGCCCTGTGGGTACAAATCCATATCCAAATACATATCCACTTTTAGCACCTTGCTGCTGCATGCGTTCAAAAATGAACCTTTGGTATTTATATCTACTTTGACTTCCTTTTTCACCTTCATTTGAACACAGGTTATTTTCTATAAAATTAGTTTTCTTTAGCAAAAAGGTTAATTTCTCATACTTCCACTCAGCTCTCAAAAACATTACCAAACTGAAAGGTTAACACAGCAACACATTACAGACTAATAAAATTCAGTTTGACTAGAAAAAAAAGGTGTTCTGTACTAGTTAAATAACAACACATATAGAGCCAGCAGAAAATTCTCCACTTCTCTTAAGTGCCAGCCTGATTTTGTGGTGATTTTTCAGGTCTGAGGTGCAGCAGCACAGACAAAGCAATAGCCTGGACTGCCCAAAAAGCACACTAAACCAATTAATCTGCTCATACTCACATAATGCCATGGTTCATAAAATAATCTACCAAAGCTACAATTTTCAGTCATTTTCAAAGATACACCCAAAGAGACAGTGAAGTAACAGCATACCCAAAATCATAACTGTATTAAAAAGAAAGCAATATTTATCTCTTCACTCCTAGGACAATGAGCGTAAGAGCCAACTACACTACCAAAGAATTCAAGAAACTCCGGTTCAACAGTAATTTTTTCAACAAATTGTTGTTCTTCTTTGGAAAGGGATAGATTTTCTCTAGCAATAGCTGGCAGAGAGGCAGTCTGTTTCTGTCACTCATTCTCTGCTGTCATTATTCTCTGGATTTTTTTCTGCCAAACAATGTCAGTCCTGCCTTTTCCACAGTAAACATTACTAACGGTATTTTCCCCAGATGTTTTCTCTTAAAGCCTATCTTAGTTAAACACTTTGGACACATAAAATAAAACTTGAGCAATATATAATTGGCATACCAATGACACTGAAAACCAAAATACTTCAGATAGTCTCTACTACTGCTTCATATAATACATTCTGTTCTGCAAGCCCTTTGGCATGAAGTGTAGACCATGACAATAAATACTATAGAATGCCACCATCACACATTTCTGAAAGTAATTTTCCAGCAAAGCAGTAAAGAAAATTTCCTCTTATTGTTTTCAAGCCAAGTATTAAAGCACACTCTATTGTACCAAAGATACCTAATTTAAGCATCAGTGATACCTCCAAGGTACACGCCCAAGAGACATGGAACGAAACATTCTGAGTTGTTAACAAGTCCTATCTCTTACATTTGCATACATCCATACCAGAATATCTTTCTCAACCCCTTGCCTTTTGCCTCATCTCTACTCTTTCACCTTTCACCTTCTATTCATTTATATGTAAAAAGTTCTAGTGAACTGCAGTCTCAAAGGGAGAACAACCAACCGCATTATTTTATCATTCACATTTTGGCATTCTTGAGGTGTTTCTTCTTTAATATCTAGACCATTTTATGCAATTCTGGACCTAGTCAGATGACATTTTAAAGCTTATCACACCACAGACACACAGGGATGGAAATATTTCATATAAATGAGATCAGTCCAACTAATCGCAGGAAAAAACTGAGATAGGCCACATTTAAATTCTTCTTTTAAAGACAAAAGGAGAGAAGAAACATATCATTGCTAATCTCCATTTCCTAAATCAGAACTGAGCCACAGGAAGACCAATGTGACTAATACTATATTTATGAGAATCAAGAACTATAACATAAACATCTATGGCAATGTTTACATTAAGAAGTAGTGCAGTGCAAGATGTACAGAACAAAACAATGCTGGCAACCCAACTTCCAAATGTATTTTCTGGTAGTAAAACAGTAGAATATATTGCTCAGCAGACTGATATTATATTGCTCAAGAGGACTGACATTCTATTTGGAATATCAGCTCTGTAGCTATTTAAAATTAAGGTGTCAGCCATAAACAAATTCTACAGCTTGTGTTATGCCTGATGCAGAATCTTGTATCAGAAAACAACAAAGTTTGCAAGCAATATCAGGTCTGGATTTGCATCCAGGCACCACTCACAGGTTTGCAGAACTCTTTGGATATGCCCCCTGACCAGCATCACTTGCCAGCAACTCTTGCATAATGGGAATTTACACTAAAACCAATTTCGAAAAAAAGAATTAGGGGATCAAGAAGTGGGGTTATGTATAATCATGAAATTCCTTTATCCTGTCTTCTGTTACACTTTTCAGTATTGATATCCTCTGGGTAAGAATAAACAATCTTCTTACTCTCTCTAGCTTTGGTGCCTTCACAGTTGAAAGGCATAAATTTAATACTGGATTTAGAATGTGTTTCAAAGACAATGCAGTAGGCACTGGGCAAAATCCTAGACTTTGTGGAAAGTGTAAATAAAAGGGAAGACACTGTCATATATTACCCATGAATTTTTGTTATTAATGTAGCAACCTGTTATGATGAAAAACTTCGGGGTTTGTAGTATGGGTCAACCCATGTTAACTGTGAACCCAGACTTTGAGATTTGACAGGGACAGAGAGTTTTATGTTAGAAAAATCCATTTCAGCACTAGGGTCAAAATGTGCCTCTTAGAGTCTACAGTTCAAAGATAGCTAGGAAGAATGAGTCTGAAAACAATTAAAGAGCCAAATATTTATTTCTGCATTCCCTACTTCATTTCTGGAAACTTGAAATTTATTCAGAAAGCCCTAAGCTCTGCAAAGACAAAAATTAAGAACCTAATTAAACATGAAATAAAACACCTAACTATAAAGTAGCATTCCACACTCTCCAGATATTTTTTGTCTTTTTACACTAAGATTTCTTCAGTCAACAAATGTTTAGGTAAACATTTTTGTACAGAGCCCAGCAATATGGAAATCTAAACCAAATTAGAGTGTATTTGTCCAACATCCTTCATAGTATTGTTTGATAGTCAGAAACCTCAAACTGTCCCCTTGTAAAATGGTTAGAAATTAAAGTATTAGGTATATTCAGTTGAGAAAAAGTAAACCAATTTCTGTTTAAAATGAAGAGAGGATCTGATACTAGAAATGTTAGCTTTCTATATTTTCTAACCATGATTAATTATGAAAAGAAAAATCACAGTTCAAAACCAGGATACTGGTTACCCACTTGGGTCAGGCCATCAGGTTTTACACAGGTCTTGATAAAGGTTCTCTTAAAGAAGCTGGAATAATCAGTTAGGGAGACACTTTCAACCCTCAATTTACAGTTTCTACAAATCTCACACTAACACACACGAGAGCAGTTCAAATAAAACCAAGGAGCCGCTTCGGCCACACAGAAGCTAAACCAAGCTCTTCATATGTAAAATAGGTTATACACTTTCTAAATAGAGAAAAAGGCAGACAGAATTTTCACCTCTTTTTCTTACAATAACATATTTTGGTTTTCTGTTTCTATTACCTGAAGGAATATGATTTTGCTATTAATTGATGTAGACAACATATTTCTCTGTCAAATACTTCAGATATTGTGAAATATAAAAGGCAGTTTAAGATTAATGTCTCTCAATTATATTCCAAATATGCCTCCTTTGGCTTTAAAATCAATCACATTTTTTAACCACGGAGTGCAAGAACTGCACTTGATAAAGTAAACTCCAAGATGATTGAAGATACAGTTGCTGCTCAGTGGAAAGTTACATAACTTATTTCCAGAATGTGCTTTGTATTCACAGTTCTGATTTTTTATGCAGTTTTTTTAATTCCAATGGACATTCACTCATACTATCTGCAATAATATGTGACTTCCTGATACTATCAAAACTGTCCCAGTTGGACATTAGCCCATCTGTCAGGATGTTTTTAATTGAGCAATATGAATGGATTATTCAATGCCACATTCAATTTTCTGTTTCAAAAGGAAACACAAAAGTATATTCAGTCTCAGCACTTCAAAGGGAAGCCTCCTAAAAATGCCCGAAAACTGCATTTTGTCCTAACAGTACACTGTAAGCACGATTCCAAAACTTGACCCAGTTTTCCTGAGGGGACAAGAAGTACAATGAAAGTTCTCTACAGACATAGGATCCAAATTATACAAAAAATTCTAACCCAGGAGCCACACTAGAAAGTATTGACTGGCACTGTGCCCTCCAGGAACTGCATGCCAAGTGGAGCAGGATGCACTCCAGCTATTCAGCTTCAGTTGATGACCCACCATGTGCTGAGACTTTAGAGTAAGGGCAAAATCACGTTGTCTTTCTTTTTTGTATCAGCACTAATTCCAAACAAATACCTTAACACAAAAGAGAAGAAAACAGGTCTTGTGACTGCACTTCTTTTTATACAATTCAAAAGCAGCCTTAATTAGTAATCTCAAATAAATATATTTGTATCATATACATTATGAGCTGAGATGAATATTAGACATGTTTGTTTCACAGACAAAACAGAAAGCCCTTCTATTAAATTGCAATTTGCATTTTGAAATGCAATTTGCAAGAAACTTGAAAAGTATATTTTATCATGGAAATGTCAAGAACATACTATCTATTTCCAGACATCCAGAAATCTGCCAATAAAATCTCTAACCTTCATACATGATTTGAGCCAGTATTTCAAAGCTAGCCACAACAGTAAATTCCTCTCGTTCTGAATTTGAAGTTGACGAGAAACTGTGTCATGTTTTGATGACTCACCTAGAAATACCTAGAAGAAAGTTAAAACTTTCCCAACCAGCTGGATCGAAAGGTTGTGTTTGCAATGAACCCAATTCCAGTTTGATTCCAAACGCCTATAGTACAAGTTAGCAATCATCTATCTGTTAGCAAACACTGTGGAAAACATTCTGCCAACAATGCAGGCACAACTGAATTAAAATTAGATGCATACTTCAAAAGCTAGCAACACACATTTAGTTGGGATTCTTTTCTAAGTGTAATAATTTAAATATGGTTGACATTGAAAAGAGAACCTCTCTGAGGAGTAAACACACACCAAGGGTGTGGAAAGTTGTAACTGCAATTGAATGACTTTTCATTTTGTATTCAGCCACTTGGTTCCTAAGAAACCCATGAAAAAAGATTTACCACCCTGTATTTGTGAGCTTAAGTAAATTAATATGTAGTTGCTACATATTGCCTAGTGGTCAGATCTGTACACAACAGATAAAGCTGTGCTACACGGAACATTATTCTCCTCATCTTTGATGGCACATGACAATTCAGGGTCAAGCATTATGAAAACCTGTAGAAACAAGCTTTTAACAATTACTTTGAGAGCTAAGATGTAGCTGTGCAGGGACTTTTCAGACAAAAATATCATGAATCATATATAACTGCTACATATGAATGAATTACATAAAAGGATCATAGACCTAAGTTTCACACATTAAGATGAATCTTAGAAACATGCTTAAAAAGAATGTTTTATGTACATTATGAGTAGTTCCTATAGTTTAGGAGGAAAATAAGCAAAAACATTACTTACATATTTGTCATCTGATCCACTGGCTATAAACCGTCCACAAGGAGATACTGCAATTCCACATGGATAGCAGCGGCTACTGTGCCCCTCAAAACGACGTTCACACCTACAGAGAAATTTCAATGTTATTAACACTAAGTAAAAATTACATCTTTTACTGCCATTTTCATGAGATCCCACTGAAATCGCATCCATTTTCCTTAGTCTACAAAATGACTAAGGCAAATCCACAAATTAAGTTTTAAATATTTCTGCAGTAGGATTTCGACAAAACTGAAAGACACTAAAAACATCAATGACTAAAAATAAAAAGAACACACAAAACTGCCCCAGGACAATGACCAAACCCATGCTTTGGCCTTGTTTAGTTTACAGAGATAGAAACATCATCAGTAATTAAAAATTAGGAGTTGTAATGCCTACATTAAGCTCCCCTAGGTAGCCATCTCAGAAGGGAAAGCTGAACTGCATTAAGGAGAAGGTGTTGTGGAAGTCTGCTCTGTAAAGATTTAGAAATCTTCCTCAAGTAACTTATACCAAATGAAGATATCGTATGTGGAATCATAACATAAAAATTTATTGCTTGCTCTTCTTACAACTAAGTCTGGATATTTAAATTTTATTTTATTGTATATGGTAATTTAAGAAAGGCAATATCAAAATGACATTCCAAACTGATAAATCTAGCTATATCTAGCCTATATAACTGTAAATAAATTCTTACCTATCTGTGTTAATACAGTCTAAAGGAAGGAAGGCATTTAAACTTAATGCAAAGAATTAATTTCCTGTTTTTCATGCTAATATTGTAAGAAGCATTGTGGAGTAAGTTTTTGGTAGCTAAGCACACTTGGACCATTTAATAATAAAAATGTTTTTAATGAGAGGAAGATTAATATCTACCAAAAAAACCCCATAGTTGTAAAGAACTATGATAGCTTTGCAGTCAATACAAAACTAAGGGGGAAAAAAGCATCATTTAGAGTTTCTTCAATATCAAAACATATTTTAATAAAAGTTTCAACCCTGTTCATAACTGTAATTTACATACAAAGACCTCTTTTCAGAGATTTCTTTTTATACCCAAGGTATCATTTCAAAACAGACTTATAATAACCTGTGTTCTTCTTTTGCCTTTATTATGAATGCTGTCAACTTACCTTTCTCCATACAAAACAAATTCACATACTTGATTTTAATGCAGCTGTCACATATTCTTTTTTTTTTAATGTATGCTAGGTCCAGGAACAAATTTGAAATGTAAAATCTCCTGCCAACACCTGTGGTATACACTTTTTCTGGCCAGGGAAAGCACAGAAGCTATGTAAATTCAATTGACTGAACCCATGTGCAGAAAGCTGTACATTTTTATGTTGTTCTGTTGTAGACACACATGTATGTGTAGGAATGCACTAAACACCAAGTTGGTTTCATTCACCCAGGTGAAACAGGCATAATTAAGCAAAAACATTACTTTGTGACTGATCCAATGACTATTACTTCTGAACAGGTGAAAAGACTAAATTTTACAGAGCCTAACTCTGAAATTTATAGTATGCATATGGCTGAATTTATGTATAACAAAGCTACTGATATCAACAGCACTTTTGAATTTACAGTAACCAAACCTTTCATGTCAAACTAGTTCTACCCTAAAACTGCTGTAAATGACCTGATTTAAGAGGACACTACAGTTAAAGAAAACCAACTTATAAAGGCAGTCAATTACTGTGACTAAGATGTAAAAACATTTTTCAACATCAATTTTCTATAATGAATATTCAGAGACTTTCAATAAGCAATGGCCTCATTTGGTCTATTAAATAACCTGCCTCTGCTCAAGCTTCGTATCGACAGTAAAGAATACTAGCTACCTCACTCTCCTTTCATAGCCAGCATTCTAACACATATGACTCCAAAGGTTAGGCAACAGAGGACACATCATAGAACATATATTTGATTCATACTTTCAAAACACTTTACTTTTTGGGAAGTAACATGAAAGAAAACATGAAGGGCAGCCCATGCTTCCCATGCCGCAGCTTTCACAGAATCACATAATGACTGAAGTTGGAAGGCATCTCTGGAACTCATCCTGTCCAGCTACTCTGCTCACCTACAGTCAGTTGCCAATGACCGTCTGTGGATGGGTTTTGAATATCTTCAAGGAGTGAAACCCCACAACCTCACTGTGCAACCCATGCCAGAGCTCAGTCACTGGAAATGGTTTCCAGAATTAGTTGTTCTGTCACCTTTCCAGGGATCAAGGTGAGGCTGTCTCTCAGTTCCCTTGCGCCTCCTTCATGCCATTTTTGAAGATGGGAGTGACATTTACTTTCCTTCAGTCTTCAGACAACTCTCCTGATTATCATGATCTTTCCAAGATACCTGACAGTGTCCTCACAATGATATCAGCCATCAGAGAGCTGAAGGAAGACCTTAAAGAAGACAGAGCTAGACTCTTTTCAGTGGTGCTCAGGGACAGAACAAGAGGCAATAGGCAAAAACTGAAATACAAGAGGTTCTGTATGAACACTAGGAGACACTTCTTTACTTCTTCACTTTTCTGGTAGGGTGAATGAGCACTGGCACTGGCCGCCAGAAGAGGTTGTGGTGTCTCCTTCCTTGCATATATTCAAAAGTAACTTGGACATAATGCTGGGCAACTGACTCCAGGGGCCTCTGCTTGAAGAAGGGTGGTTGGACAAGGTGATTTCCAAAGGTGCTTTCCAAACACAATCATGATGAAATATCGTGATTAAGCAGCAAAGGCATTATTGCAAGTTTGAGGACACCTTTCTTTCAAATATCCTAGATAGAGAGAAATAAAACATAAGCCTCATATGTCTGCTGTTCCCCTTCATTGTCAGATGTGGCATTGCAAGATTTTGCCCTCAGTTAGGGTCCTACTAAACATTACTCATTTTGTAGAGTAAATCTCCCACAAATCAGCCTTAATCATATTTTTTCTTTTCTCAGCCAGAGTCCCAGTTGCACTGTTTACAAATTTCAGAGAGGTTTTTCTTTTCATTCTGAGTGCCTGTTCACAGAAAATTTGAAGAAAAAGTTTCTTTTTAATCTTATACGTGTAAGATACATCAGAATCCTGCGAAAGAAATTTCCTAATGAGAAAAATAAACAAAATTCATGTATCCACTGTCCTTCCTGAATGTGCCTTCAGGATGACCATTCTTCTTTAAGTAAAGCAGTGGTCATCTGGACTACTTCTAAGTGTTTAAGACCTCATTTGCAGGGGCTGTAAAAGATAACTTCCTCAATGGGGTGTTTCTGCTTCACAGAAGAGTCTACTAATAAAATGCTGCAAAACACTTCCTTTCGAAAGAATTTGACTCCTCTGTATTTGTGACCAGTAACTCAATTGCTTCACCTACAACTGGATACATAGAAACTAACAGTATTCCAAGGCTTTCACCGATCTTTCTCTGCTATACCACAGCAATATAAAGCAATGGCTGAGTCATAGGACAGTGTCTCTTCCCTTGTGCTAGTACAGCCACAGTAATAACCAGTACCCTGGATTCTATTGTCTTCATGGTTTTCCTGTTCAACTTTTCCATTATATCAGGATATACGTTCTATTACAAGTTTAGCTACTTCCCCACTCCCTCAAAATCCTGTTCTAAAAAGACATTAAAAAAATTATTCTAATTAAACTTTCCTCAGAGTTCAGTAGAATCTTAGTTATGAAATCTATTAACTCCAGATAACTCCCAGTATCACAGCAATGGAAAAAAATGGACAAAAAAAAACCTAGAATAAATAAGATATGTTATATCTATATGTACGCTTTTAGGGGTTCTCTTCTTTCAGGCTTTTTTTATCCTTTTTTTTTTTTTTTTTTTTTTAAAGTAGCAACAGGTGGTGATCAAAATTATTTTGGATATTGCAGGCTTGACGTGGCCAGCTGGCATGCTGTCCAGCCTCCTAAGAATGCTTTTCTGGTCAGAGTTTTTCAGAGGTTACCATGACAAACATCTGGTAATTGCATGGGACTGCAAACAGCCAAGTTTTCTCTATGTTCTCCATTGTACATCTTTCACTCTACATTCCAAAATATGTATCTTTTTATGTTGCAAAAGAACTTGGAGAATATTAGGAAAAAAATTAAATATTTTTTCAGTCTTTATAAGAGAAAGATAATGGAATGGTGTACATCTTTATGAATAAGGGGATACTTTCACAAATAAGGCTATTTAATTCTATTTGATGTGGTTTTAAAAAAAAAAATACAAACCAACATCGTCTTTTTTTTTTTAACCTCTTCTCTTTGTATTCTGTTACTTTTTCCCAGTGCTCTGGTATTTGTTTAGAGACCATTCAGTACCAATAGTTCCACTGAGGTTCTTCAGAATCCAAGTATAACTTGACAGTAGTAGTAGCTACCTTAGATGTACTGTACATATGGGTTTCATTTTAAACACAAACCAAATCCTTCAAGTGGGAGCTCAGCATGTTTTCACCCTAGCCTCCAGCAGGGACCACATGTTGCCCGTCCCCTATACTTTCATGCATCTTCAGTCTCAAACTTGGAGGAACTCCAGCCACTGCTTTATCCCTCAGAATCTGTATATCTAGACTCCAAAGCTCCGAGGAAAAAAAAAAAGATAAATCATGGGATCCTCACATTCAGAAAAAAACAAGTAATCAAAGTCTGAGTATGTGTCTATGTGTATCTTGTTTAGGATGATGTCAAGAAGTTCACAGTGGAGATGCAAACTAAAAAGTATCTCAAAATTGAAGTATCTCATTCAAACTGCATGTCTGACCCTAAGGCTCTCAAAGTGCAATTGTGAGAAAATGTATGAGTTCCATGTGGCTGTGGGAATTCTTCTAAACTATGTTGCCAGGAGAGCTTATAATCTAGTTGCACAGGATCATAATACTAGTTGGAGATTTTACCTTAATGTCTAAAACCCCTTTTATACAATTGGCTAATTCTTTCAGAGGCCAAAATAAGGTGAAACTGATTTTCTCTGGGATTATACGTCAAAGCATTATCATTCAGCTGAGCATTCTGCAGAAGCAATTCAGTATCTGCAAGTAGTCCGATACTCCTCAAATTTTCACTGTGATCCAATAAGCACCCACCACCTTTTTGCCTTTTTTTTTTTCAGAAAGATATAGGAAATGGCTACTTCAGCAAAAAACAGCATTAAAGAAGCTAAGACAGGTACTCTGACAATGTAGAATCTTGGAACATCCTGAACTGGAAAGGATCCACAAGGAACATTGAGTCTAACTCCTGGCCCTGAACAGGAGCATCCCCAGAGTCACACCATGTGCCTGGGAGCATTGTCCAAATGCTTCTTGAACTCTGTCAGGCTTGGTTCTGCAATCACTTCCCTGAGGATCCTGTTTCAGTGCCCTGGGTGAAGAACCTTTTTTCTAATATCCAACCTAAACTTCCCCTAACACAACTTCAGGCCATTTTCTTGGATCCTTTCACTGGTCACTACAGAAAAGAGATCAGTTCCTGCCCCTCCTCTTCCCCTCACAAGGAAGTTGTAACTGCAATGAGGTCTCCCCTCAGTCTCCTCTTCTCCAGGCTGAACAGAACAAGCAACCTCAGCGACTCCTCATATGACTTCCCCCCAAGGCCCTTCCCCATCTTCGTTGCCCTCCTCTGGACACTCTCTAAGAGCTAAATAACTTCCTTACATTGCAGTGCCCCAAACTGCACACAATATTACAGGCGAGGCCACCCCACCGCTGAGCAGAGCGGGACAATCCCCTCCCTCGACCGGCTGGCGATGCTTTGCCTGATGCCCCCCAGGACCTGATTGGCTCTCCTGGCTGCCAGGGCACTGCTGACTCAAGCTCAACTTGCCGTCGACCACAACCCCCAGGTCCCTTTCCATGGCGTTGCTCTCCAATTGCTGGCACAAAGAAAGATAAAGTTTTACTGCATTATGGTTTTAGTCATAGTTTACTGACAAGCAAGGAAGAGCCACGTCAGTGTCTAAGAGCCTTACAGGCAATCTGAAATTAGCCTTGAGGAGGAAAAGTTTATACTACCACGCAGTCTGGAGCCTCTCTTCAGGAAAGCAACTCTTTGGAATGAATCGTGCAAGGGAAGCTGCAGAAATCTGGACACATGGGTTTTTTCAATATCAGCCATTCACTAAGATATGGGTATTTATGAAACTTTGCTAGTGAATGTAAGCTGGTGCTACTAAGTGTTTAGTCAATATTCTAAATGTATTTAACAAAGTGAAAAGGGCAACATTTTGAATTTATAGTTTCTTCCTAACATGACAAATAAAAGAAATTTCCTTTCTTCTGGACATTTAATGCACAGAATTATCTAATCTACAAGTGGGAGGAAGTGAGAAATTGAAAGGATCCAGATTGGTAGAGCAGAATTAAAAATTGTCATATGAAATAAGAGTCTACAATATTTCATCACAAAGAACACTTCAACTCCTTCAAAACTGTAAGCATGAATTAACCTTTTGTACCTCTTAAACGTTAAATGTTTGCCTGAGTTTTTCTTGGGAATCCTGAATCTGTTAATCAGATTCCACACAGTCTAACCCCTGTGTTCACTGCTTTCACAAGAGAAAGCCATTTTACTTGTTCTGCAAGTAGCCATTCCTTCAGAAAGACAGACTTAAATTGCTCTTCAAATTGTCTTGGAAGCTGGTCAAAGGTCATTATCTTACCCTAAAGCATGTATTCATAAGGTCTCATAGTTCATTAACCTAACCTGGAAGAAGAGTAGCCATAGTTGGTTCTTCTTCCAAAAAAAAACTATTCTCCTTGCTTCTTTATTCCTAAGTCTGCTTTGTAGATTGTCTGGAGCCTTTCTTCTCTTAGCTATAGTTATAAACATGGAGCATGCAAGAGAAGTATAAAAACGTTCAAAAGCTTCAGATGAAACTTTACAAATCCGTACATTTCAAAGCAAATGAAGCAGGAGTCTGAGTAAATCCAAAAGCCACTAGCAGTGTCCAAGATTCCCTCATTTATTGGCAAGATGACCTAGTTGTGTGAGGTTGGCTGGAAACATCAGAAAGTTAAAATGCCTTTTCTTGTACCACCTTCAGAGGAACCCATAAGACTTTCTGGCACTCTCTGAAACAATTTTGGAATGCCTCCAGATCATTAATAGTGAAAGAGACAGACAGATTCACAGCTTTATCCAGAAAAGATGATGAAAATTGAAGCAAATGCAAAATTGAATGCAAAATACTCTTACCGACTTTAAGAACAAAAGAAAAGTTAAATGAATTTTTACTGGGAAAAAAATGTAGTTTGATAACAGAGACTGAACAGAAAAATTCTTGTGGAATTCAGAACAAAAATATCAATATATTAACAACTTATTAACCTGTAGGCCAGGCTAACATGTCTGAAGATTTAATCTAAGCAAAGATTAAAAAAGAACCTGAGCATCCTGCTACGACTCCTCAGTCAACTTTGAGAACAGGAATGCGTGTTATAAGAATAAAAAAAGAAACAATCCTCAAAGAAACTGAATAAAAAACCCCCTTAGAGTCCTAGGGAAATTGTGCAGAGTTAATCGGCAAATTATTTCCCATGCTTTCAACAGCAGTTTGAAAAGCACTGTACTGGAGGGTTTTTCTTCTGCCTATTTAATTAGAAATTGGTACTTTATGGTATTATTACATAAAATAACAATGGATAGACTTCTTAAGGGGAAGAAGCAGATTAAATAAAAGCAAAATTTTCACTGTGGATGTCTAGGGCAGATATGTAGAACAAAATAACTAAACAATAAAGTTGAGATCTTGCAGTTAGTGTTACTATCCACAAGACTGCAAACAGTATAAATGAGAAGGTTGACTTACCTTTGCTATATTTCAAGAACACTGGACAAAGATTTCACTAAAGAAACCCTATTCTGGCAAACCCAAAGCAGAAACAGAGAGGTCATTCCAGAGGGACCATTTAAAACACAGTTTCTGATGAACCAACTTTACAAGTCAACAACTTTAAGAGATTAAAAGTGCTGGCCCATCATAAGATTGTTTAGGAACTAATCTCTCCTGTAAGTACTCAACAGTGCAAGAGATGGACTGGATTTGATTGGACAAGACCTATGAACCAAAAAAATAAGCAAAAGTGTTCAGTCTGAGTAACTATAGTAGACCTAACACTTCAGCAGAGACTTGTTCCAAATTCAGGTAGAGCTTTCCAAACTCAGACATTTTAAATTTATTTATGTGAAAAACACCTGGTGAACATATAGGAAAAACTGAAGAGTTTCCCTAAGAGTTTCCCTCCTTATGAGAACTCAAGAACAGATTTCAAAAGATAGAAGACTTGGTCTCTGGTCTGAGCAATGACAGAAAATTTAATTTTAAAAAATTGTTTGGGGTTTTTTTTTCCCTTGAAAGTTGCTCGTAAGTATTCACTTTCTCTATTTCTTCTCCACAACAGTTAATACCATTGATCACTGTCTAATGTGTAACAAATACACGCATATACATAACACCTAGTAAGCACCCTTAAAATATCTGTCGTTAAGGACTTGAATTACTTTTTTTGAAGTTTGGCTAATAGAACACAGCGGACACTAGAATACACTGACTTAGCCAAATTAAATATAGAGCAAGAACATACATAAATTAGTCCCTTCTGCCCAAGACGTATTCATTTAATTGGTTGCCCAGATTTTACACTTTAACTATTTTACCATTCACCTACTTTACTTATATTAGTAGAAACAAAGAGACAGATAAGTGATCTGTGAAAAGCTTACTACTCTTTCATTACTCTTCAGCAACACAGTTTGAGCAGCTTATTAGAAAAACATAAGAAGGTAACAAATTCCAATCCCCAGCAGTCTCCGGTTTCATTACTTTCTGGCATTCAGTGCAAGTAATAGAGAAATGCTCTTGGAAAGAACATACATGCCCCCTATAGATTTAACATATTCTTACCATAAAAAGAAATAAATAAAAGGCTCATTCAGCATTGCCCAGACAGGAAATTCAGTACCAAAAAAAATATATTACATCTTTCAATAAATATACATTTACATACACAGAAAACAAATATGAAATTAGTCTTTAGAGCTTTAACATCCTCCTTTTCAAACCCCTCTTCTTTTACACATAATTATTTTAGCCTGCACAAGAGATAGCCCCAGGTATTTATTTTTATGAGCAATGTTCCCTCTCTGACACGCTGTTCCTTTGTCCCACGGCTTTCCCCACTACAGCACTGCCAAGAGTTTAGAAATTCTGAGGTTATGATAAAGTATTATGCAAATTTACAGCACTACATACATGCTTTGTAGTAATGTTGTCACAACTGCATTTATATTTCAAAAGACAGATCATAAATTTTACCTCTTTTAGCGGTAATGGAATGCTGTTTTGGAAATACCATTATCATTCAGTTCACTACACTATTATATACACACAATTAGATCCACACAGATAAGTTAACATGGGTGATAAATCTTAAATATTTAATGGCCTCCACATATTATAACTATAATTGAGGAATGAGTATTTTGTTTGGTCTCTTAAAATTAGTAAATTTCAATCAGTCTTTCATTATCTTTTCTTAATGGCCTGACTGTAGATCTTTTTCCACATCCAGATTTTTTCTGGTATATTACAGCAAGTATGACAAGATAAAGCATGGCTTTTTATTCCAAAGTACCGAATTCGTTCTTACCTCAGTGTTCTTATATCCCACAGTTTGATGCCATCACCTGCAGCTGTGGTCATGAAAAGGTTGTAAGCTTCAGGCTGCTGAGTGCTGAAGGATGATCCCTGTAAAATAGTAAATCAGTCTCAGGTAAGTATTCTCATGGTGTTTTATAGATAGTTTTATGACTTATAGAATCATAGATCTTGAGTTGGAATAGATCTATAGGGATCATGGAATCCACTCCCTGCTCCCTGCAGAACCACACCATATGACCAAAAGCATCGCCCAGATGCTCCTTGAACTCTTACAGGCTTCGTGTCAAGCCCACTTCCCTGGGGAGTCTGGTCCAGTGATCAACCACGCTCTTGGTGAATAATTCAGTCCACTTAAGAAATAAACAGTAAATGTTTGTTAGGTTATGTGAAAATAGCTTGTTTGCACATACAAAAAGGAGTGAAGAGGAAAGTTGGCATATGGAGGAAGTCCCATAACCCAGTCAGAAAAATGGAGCAGTGCCTCAACTCCTCTCAGCACTGTCACAGGACAGTCATGAGCCCTTTGGTCCAGGGGTGACACCCACCATGATGAGGTAAAGGGAGAGTCTCTCTGGTCATCTGGGGATTACTAAACATCAGGGTATGGGATCTGTAGTGTGACATAGGGGAAGGTCTTTTTGTGATTGCACAAGGCATTATGAGATGTTTAGGGGAGGAAATAAGAGCAGTGGAAAGGGAGGGATCAAAGAGTTGTTCAACAATTAACTATAAGACATGTTTAGCCGTGGACTAAGTGGGAATATTTTCCATTTACTTCAGTATCAACTGCGTTCATTCATAACAGGACTAATTTTGGCTTTGTACTTTTGAAATAATTAAATCCAGTCTGAAACCTCTGATTTTTTAACATCCACGTTGGCAAATCCCAGCCATTTTGCTGGCTACAAGCATCATTCTCCAGGGAACTAAATATAAACAGTTAACACTCTTTCTTTCCTTTCCTAACCATTCACATTCTTGATTTGGCTGAATACATCACAGAAACCCCAAGGTAATTTCCTGCAATCAGCGTTTGACTGCCAGGAATCTTCTCTTTGTTATGAAAGCTGGTGTATAGCTTGCTCTAATAGATAATTAAAATGCACTGTGCAACAGACTTCCCAACAAAGTCTACACATTCTCACATTAGTTGTGTATAACTATATAAAAAAAGAGTAATGCAAAAGACAAAGACAGTAGCTGACCAAAGGACAGCATTCTTTAAAAGCTACAGAGCACCCTTTCTTTTTGTGCTTTTGAAACTTTTACTCACCATCCCTTGCTTCAGCCAGCAATGATCACAGAGTTAAATATAAAAAGTCCTACATACACATGCACTACTCCTTTCCTATAGAATACACTAACTAATAAACTACGTAAGAAGTGTAATACCTTTGTTCCTTCCCTGCCGTGACAATATATTCTCAGCAATACACTTTACTAATACATAGCTATACTTGTATCTTCAAACTACTACATATGCTACTGAATATTGATTATAGAAGACAAGAAAATATGTACTAGTTGGGATAATATACAAGATTAATTTTATTTATCCATTTGTGTTTTATAGTCCCTTAATTTATGCTAATCTATTATTTACGAGAATCTGATGCTAAAAGTAGCATATTCCCACACACTCTTGAAACTATATTCTTTCATTCTGATAGACAAATCACTTGTCTCTGCCCCATCATCTTCCTTATCCACTACTGTAATCACTTCTCAGCTTCTCTCTAGACTAACTACATGGCAATTTCCACATAAAATTTGGCCTCATGGACACGGTTCAACAGAATTCCTACTTCTTTCACTAATTCCATACAAGCACCATTCATGTAATCCAAACAGTGCAGCTGGCTCATGTTAAAGGCATTGATAGATATCTCAGAAAGCACTCCATATCTCCCAGGCAACCACACACCTTTGGATGGCGTTGTAACTATGGTTAGGAGGAAGTTAACTAACTGAAATTTCGGAGTTGTCTATTAATTTTTTTCAGACTTCCTATCAGGTACATATCCTAATTAATGGACCAATGAATTCTGAAATGAAAGGGTCTGAGCAGAAAACTGAAAACTTGCTGTTTCTGTAAAAATGATTATAACTGTGCTAGTAGAGCATAATACCACCCAAACATCTGGGGTTCGCAATGATAGAGTCCTGGTTCAGAGAATATTTTTTGCAGCATTATAAATGTATTATTAACACCAAAGCTCTGAATCTTTGTGGCCTGGTCTCAAATTGCCATCTATTTCTGTGTCTCAGATGTTCCTAAACTCTGTGACAGGAACATGATTTTGATCTTTCAATCAATTCCTTTTACCATGTCTATTAAAAGTTAGTCTGCAGAGCAACGAAATGATATCATAAGCTTAATCATGTACACTGCAGGTTGAGATGAATTTCACACAGTAACAATTCTCACAAACAGTCTCTAGAACAGATCAAAGGGACAATTTAAAATCAAAGTAATTGCATTGCAAATTATACATACTTGCTTACAGCTCTCCAAAACCAAAAATAACAGAATGTCATGCTGAACACCCAGGTTTCTAGGATATCCTACACATTTAATAACTTGCTAATAGGTTTCTCCCACAGTTAATTGGAACATACGTTCCCTAATGTTTCCCAAGGTCTTCTAAATAGATTTTTATTTATTTAAAGAATAAATTTTCTGATTATGCCCATTTACTACTGTCCAGGTACCATCATAAAGCAGTCTTGAAACATGAGAACTGATTTGCATGAATCTAAACTAGAAAATGTACTTCAAGAATATATATATATACTGAAATCTGGAATGAGTATTCAGTCCACAGGAAGAAATTAGGAATAGCCCAAAGGAAAGCCTTCATACATTTTGGGGTGTAAGCACTAGATCTTTAGCATCAATTGTTTCACTCCACAGATTTGCTTCTGTTGCATCAACTCTCATCATTAGCTAACCTTAGATTCCAGATTCAGACTTTAAACAGTATGTAGTTTGCACACAGCATTCTGCATGCTTTTATAAGTTCATAATATATTTTAGCATATCATCTTAATGAAAATGCAGAGTTATATTCACTTTCATAGCTTTAAACTATCCAATGTAATAAAATAATGGTGTGTAATTTTCCTTTTGACTTATCTAAAGTATTAATTTTATATAATTAAAAAAAATAGACAACCTTGATGTATAATTTTCCCCCAAACTGGTCAATTTTCTTTGCTATACCACATATCTCTTGGGGTTTTTTCCCAAGTGAATACTTGCCCGCAGCTTTAAAGTTTTTCTTGATTAAATAACCTGAAGGCACTAAGCTGACCAAGCAAAAAGAAAAGCCAGAACTTTAAGCCTATATGTGTTACAAACAGTACTGAAATAGTTTGCACAATTTTAAGTGTTTTTCCAGATCACATCTATAAGGAAAACCCACAAAGAGTTCTACAAGAGCAATAATAAGGAACTGTTTTAAATCCACAGAAGCAAGGACTTTCCAACTGGGAATGAAGAACCACATTCAACCAGACCTAAAACAGTAGGCATTCCAGAATGTATGGTACCATAAAAACTCCAAAAACTCAAATCAGTCTTTAAGAAAAAAAAAAGACCAAGGATGAGAGGGTTTTACTCATCTGTTCTGTTGCACTACTGAGAATTTTTTTTTGGTTGCTGTTTCTGAAGTTTCAGAATAAATCAGACAGTGTCAGATTGAACTTTAGAGGAGAACAGTTACATAAGGAAAAGTTCCAGCTGAACTACAGTATTACAGTCCAGCACAAGTAAGGCAAAGGGTAATAAACACTTCTCAAATAGCAAGCTTGTTCAGTCATTCTCACTGCTCTCTCCTTTACACTAGAGAGCAAATGAAATCTGTATGCCTTTATCACATAGACTTATGTCCTTGCCCACTCTCCCCAACATATAAAAAAACTATTATTATCAGTTATATTTTTACCCTCTATTTTTTTTTGTTGATGGCGTTGTAGTGGTACTACAAATAAAACACAATAAAGTATATACCTTATTTTGGTAGATCTGATGGACTGATCTAGTATGAACTTCTGGTATCACTGCTGTGCTGCAGCCTGCATTGAGGTCAAAAACTTCCAATGCTCTGTTACTGCCAGCTGTAAGTACGATATCTGTTCAGTTCTCTGTGTTAAAGTTAAACTGATCTAAAGGAAAAGAAGCATATAGATTCACAAAAATAAAGACAAATAAATAATATCAAAACTCCGTGGTATTTATTGCCTTATGAGCAGCACCAAAAATCTTACAGCACTAAAAATTTATGTCCAAGAAGAAGTTCAATATCACCAAAAATTACAGCTTTTTTACTCTAATAGAAAAGGAGTAGTAAATAATCAGATGCTACTTACTTTAACTGATGTCCTTCTCATTAACTACAAAGAAAATACAAAATACAAAGGATACAAGAGTAAAAATCATTTACTGCTGAAAGGCTGGTAATCTCCATTGTTGAAGCCATGGGAAATTTCTGTACCAATTTGCAAACACTTCTCTGTTTGTATCTGCAAAGAATATCAAATGAATGCTAGTGTTAATGAAATAAGTTAGGATTTGTGGTCACCAGTAAACTCCCACTGGAATCGTAAAGCAAATCAAAATGCTTTCTTTCATTATTAAAAATTAAAGCCACAGATCTTTTGAGTTATTGCTGAACTCTATTAAGAAGGTTGGTAACCAAAATTATTTGGATGAAAAGAAATATGATATACATGTACATAAGATTGATCTTCCATCAACATGAAACACTAAAATAATCCCGTATGCATATTGAAAATGTTGATGAGAAAAAAGAATCTGTATCTATGTTCAATAAACAGTCCACTAGCTTCAGTATAGCATTTAACGTGCTAATCATAGGGCAATCCGAAAGAAAACGAGGAGCAGGAAAGAATAATTTCCACTTAGACAGGAGCAGAACGAGGGGCTGATCAAACACTACCAAAGAAATTTTGCTTCCCAAAATACACAGAACTCTTTAAGGTCCTGTGGGTTATTCGCCAGCTCCATACAAATGTGGCAAACATGACAAGACCTCTAAAATGGCTTCAGACTTATTTATATCACACAACACAAAACTGTGTTGCTATACAACCTAATTAGATCTTTCTGTTTAATGAAATATATCAGTACAGGCAACATGGATCTGTTCTTAAAGTAAACAGAAAACATTACTCCATGGATATAGATATGGATACGTGTATGCATATGCACATAGATATGTGGGGGAGTGTGATTTTCATAGAAGTCACCTAAGGAATATAAACAGAGTCAATAAGAATTGTTATGGGTCTGGTTGGGGTGGAGTTAATTTTCTTCACAGTAGATTGTGCCATGATGTGTTTTATACTTCTGATCGAAATAGCATTGGCAACACACCAGGGCTTTATCTACTGCTGGGTAGCGTCTGCACAGCATTTAAATAATTCTGATGTAACAGTTAATATTATACTTGCATTTTAGCACGTATGTCTAATGACAGTACAAGAATCCATGCATGACATGCTTGTAGGAATCATTACTGTTTCTTTCCAACAATGCTAAAAGTTTACAAAACTGAGATCATTTGACAAAAGCACTGAGTTTATCAGCCAGATCTATTCAAAAGAAAAATTGCCAGTGAGATTTTTTGCCTTTCAATGTCATTCTCAAACAATGGTCTGCCGATCTTTTCAGGTAGACTTTAGAGCTACTTCAACATTGATGGTGAAGCAGAAGATAAAATACAATGTTTTGCAATTTAATCCAAGAACTTTTTGTCATTTCCACAATTACTTTATTCAAGTAAACTGAAAAATAGACTGCACTATACTTCAGGGGCAAATGATTTATCTCTATTTTGGGGTAAAGATATTCAAGCTAATTTTAAATAAGCTGATTGAGATAATATGAACAATCTAATGAAGGCAGTATGAAGCTTCTTCTGGTCTAATTTATCCTCCTAAAAGAGCCTTATTAGAACAATTAGATTGCTCTCAAATGCAAGAGGAATTGTGTGAGTTAGCTGAAGTATCTTGCTTCTACACTCCAGACTGCCACACAGAAAAACACCTCACAGGGAGCTGCCTCGGTAGAATTTCACATAGAAAAAATACAACAGTAAACCAAGATTCATAATGCATTTGCTACATGTCCTATACATGTTCAGTTCAAAGTGCAAGTCAATTCAAATTAAACCAGGCACTGTGGACACACTGAACTGGACACTACATGAGTTCTTGTTTCTTAAAGTTTATATAGCAATTTGGGTTACGTTTTTATTGCGTTAGTAATATCTCCATAAACTAAGAATTAACAGGCAACACAGAAAATAGGTGATCAGGTTATGGAAGAAAGATATTAGTCTATCTGACCCTTTACCGCTTCAGTGAAGTTTCACCTACCAGGTTCATGCCTAAATCCAGGGAAGCACTCTTATTCAAAAACATATTTAAGCTTGCACTTAGTATGCTTTTCTGTGCAGCAGCAAAACTACCACAGAAATAGACCAGTTTTTCCCATCTAAGGATGCAACCCAATGCTGTTTAATGAACAGATAGGATGTGCCATTCACAATATCAACCAAGACTTCAGTGTTGCAGCCCTAATTCTTTTTGTCCTTCCACTCAAAACAAAGATATTTTGCAATTAGGTTCTACAATTTGTTCAGGTTTTTTTCTTCTGTAATATTTTTGCTCCCCAGCCCACATCACCACCAACAAAATCCTAGATCAAACAGTACAAGTGCTTTCACTTGTCTGTTAAAGAGAAATTGTACTCACCGTTTGAGGTCATCCTTGGTTGTGTCTGGATGGAAATTTAAAAGATGAAATTCAGCTCCACAACACAGCAATATAAACGCATCTAAAAAATAAAACTGCGCAAAGCGTACAGTCTTATCGAAGTTTTCTTTACCCTGAAATGCAAAGGAATTTATTAAGAATGGATTCACACAACAAATATTTTTTGTCTGAGATTCCTGGTGTTAAGGCAGACACTCCCTGTTATCCTGATCATAGGTCAAGAGGTTAATGTACTGTAGTGATCCTTCCTATTTTTGACATCCATTAACCTAAAAATAGTTTTCATTCTGAATAAATCATTTGGCAGCAAATTTAATAGAATCTGTAGTCAATTGAATCTAATAGAATCTAGCTTCATACTCTAAACTTCTATTTGAATTGGGGAATAGATTATAAAGTCAATGATGGCTCAGAGATGAGCCAGTGAAAACAGAATATACAGAGCAGACAATAAAACCAAAACCTCTAGACATGGCCACTAGTTTTTTTTCTATCAAGGCTGATTTTTTCTTTTTATAAATTATCAAGAGAAAAACTTATTTTGAAGATAACAGAGATTACTCAAATATTACTTGGAGTCACCACCTAGTAGTTCTGAAAATTAGGTTGTACGTTCCTTCTACAGGGCTTTTAAAACGGAATTAGATGAAAGTGCAAAACAGTGTGCTCTGTGTCCAAGTCAGTGGAAGTTTCTAATTACCATAATTAAGGCAGGTTCCTTATTGCAGACTGACCAGACCCTTAAAGTTCTGTCTTCTGATGCAGAAACTAACCACTTCTTGTTATGACTCCAGCCAACAGAGTTAACTGCACCATCATGACCTAATAAAAAATAATAATGGAAATATCACAAAGCCCATTTCTTGCCTTCACACATTTCTCCAGAGTTAGTTGTATGGTTTTAATATAATTATGCACAATATTATAATACATTTTAAGTACAGACTTCAAATGGTCAGATTAAAACTGTAACAATAAACCTGGTGTTGAATTTTTCTTCCACCAAAAAACACAGGAAAATGTCTTTCATTAATAATAAGACAATGATAATTCTGACTTTAATTTCTCAAAGTCATAGGAAGACCATTTTCAAGAAAGATCCTTGAAAGTAAATTTACGTAAAGATACAGTATTACTCAAAAGAGAATCTGAGTATTATATTACAATGAAATTTTATATTAAACATGATCTGGAAACCCCTTAAGACCTTGCAAATAGTTGAAATTCTTTATTTTGTTCATTAGCCTTTTATTACTGTGCTAGCTATTTTGGTAAAACACAATGAATACACCACTTCAATGGCTTCTGCAGGACTGTCTCATTAGATTTAAAAATGTAACTGCTTGTTTAAAAATCATAGTTTAAAGTATTATAATATCCAGTTAATAGTTTTTTATTATTAACTTTTGCATTATTGCATTTTGCATCTACTAGAAAGAGACTTTATGAGTTTGGTGTGACCCAGTTAAAAATAAGATTGTAAACTTACAAAGGAAGATCTCAAAAGCCAGAAATATTATTTGAAAGCTAAAATTATTAATTTTATCTAAAATTATATTGATGCTAATAAAAAAGGTCAAGGAAGAACATATTTCAATCCCATTTAATAAATTTTGACCCATATTATTCTAATTTGTCAGATTAAGTTTGATGGATTTCATCTAGCCTTAAAACATTCAAAGTTCTTCTGCTGCCCTCTTGTGTACATTTTCTCTTTAGTGAACTGAAATTTTTATTAAAAAATTAGTTTGCTTTGAATTGTAGGAAAGTTATTCAGTTTATCTCCATTTATCTTCCATGATCACATATGCCTATAAAAAGGCTTATAAATGAGATATTTTAATGCCCAGTTGCCAAAGACCTGTAGAATTTTCACCAGAGAACTGCATAGGTAGTACATAAATACATATGTAAATACTATACTTGTTTTATTCACAAGACAAAGATTTATTTAGAGGTTTTGGTTTTCTAAAAACACCACCACACCAAAATATACAAAACAGGTTTCCAAAGTGGCAAGAAACATGAGAAACTTTTGGAAAATCTGATGTTTGGAAAATTGGAAGAGCCACGTAAAAAGCTTTAGAATCTCTGCACTCCAGGCCCCCCAGTCCCAAAGCGTAGTGGAGGAGATGCCAGCTGGCTTGCAAGAGCCCCATAAGTTTCAAAACTGGTGTTATTCAGAGCTCCCCAATCCTGAATCATATTGAGAACAGCAGCTGGTTTTGTAGAAAGACTTCTTCAAAAAGGTCATGCTGACTGTAACTCTTTACAGTTGGTTAACCTTAACTTAACTTACAGGACACAGACATCTGAAAAGCCACCACTGAAAAGGAATGAAAAACTACTTGAAACCATAATTGAGCACTTCAGGGAACAAAGCTGAATAAAATAGGCTTATAGAAAAAATTTCTACTGTTATACCACTCCTCTCTGGTGCTGCATGATAAAAATATGATTTTTGATACAGAGCTATTTTCAGATGCTGCCTTGAAATTGATTTTTTTTACCAGAACACATATAATTGCCATTTCTTGAAAAAATATAGTTTTACATTATCATCAATTGCAGCTCTTAATAACAGTAATGCATCATGGGTTTTAATGCAAACAGACATGACACTTTTAGACCAAGGGCACCAAAAATTAACAGGTGAATTCATGACAATCTGAACTGCACAGAAGTTGAATCTAAATTGCACTACATGAATTAAATAATCATGTAAATGATGGTTTGAGGTTCCTACTCCCCTACAGTACAGTATCTGGCAGTTTCACGTGTATGTTGCTTTTGAAAAGAACTAGATCCACTGGTTTAATTGTTATGCTACCTAAAGAGCCTGAAGTAGAATGTGGTTTGCTTTTCAGACTCTACATCATTAAAAAAAAAGACATAAAGGATTAAAGGCATCAATGAAATAAATCACAGTAGTACAAAGCCTAAGAAAACTAAAGAACAAAGCCAGAGTGAGAAGAACAATTTGGTAATATACCAATTTTTTTTAAATCAAGGCAAAGAGCTAACTTGACACCTAAACAACCGGTACCAGAAAAATATTCTCTGTAGTAGCACAAAGTTTCATGGCAGTTGTTTTACTCTTCTCATCATAAGCTGGCCTGAATTTGCAGAATACTGAAGTATTTTAGGGAGTTTTGAATGTTAAAGCATCCTATAAAATCATAATATTTAATTTTATTTTACGGAAAGATAAAGACTTTTGTCAATAATGTGTCAAAACCTAATGATTGTTTTCTTCATGATTTACCTGAAAATAAGAAACATGGACTAAGGTTTCTTTTCAATGTAGAAACATTTGTTATGTAACAAATAAGGGAAGGAAATATAGAATTGTGATCTGTTTGGGTTAATTGCATTTTTTAGAAATCCTGATCTTCTAAAACAATGTTAAATATATTCCAGATACATGGGGGCCCTTTGGACAAAATTAGTGCTTTTGTTTTATTGCTTTTGTTCTATAGTATTCCCTACATAACAATATTATGTCAATAAAACCTCCAAACATCACTCTTGACTGAAGTTTATATAACTTGCATTATGAGTTTGCTCAAATCAGTCAGTGATGCGTGAAGAAAAATATTTTTTGAAGTTTATGAACTTGTTATTGTTGAAGAAAACGAACTTATTACTCTGCCCACAAAGCATATCATCATCAATTTCTTCACACAAGGAGAATATCAGTGATATTGTTTTCTTAATGCCACAGCTTCTTCCACTAAATACAATGAATATTACTCAAAAAGAAAACTAATTTTCAAAAATCAGTTGTCAGTGTTGTTTATTAGAAATAATTTTCTAAAATAACTTAGTCTATTTTTAATATTTGTTAGGGTCTGCTAGTAAAAAACAGTCATCTTCCATTATGAACTTCTACAGAAAATTAATTCAGCTGGACTAATTTAAAGTTATAGCATTCAATGTTATTAAAACTTTAACAGATAGTTCTTGTAGAAATTTAGAAAAAAACTTGGTTTTTAAGATTCATTTAAAAATGCATGTGTTTGCACATGCATACACCGTTGTAGATATGGATTTCTCCACAGGAATAGCCCCTCTTTTGTAGGTATGGATTTCTCCACAGGAATAGCCCCTCTTTTTTTAAATAATTGTTCTTTAGAAGGTTGGAGTTGCAAACCAAACACATTTTTTCTAAGTCATCACAGTCAACTTGTTGGCTAATAAACAATTACAATATACTACTCCAATATACACATGTATAATCATTGCAATACATTGCCTTTATTGTTTCTATTTAATTATTGTACTATTCATATGCAATGGAGATTGTTATATATATATATGACATGGTAGATTACTGCTTACCCCCAAAAAAACTGAGAAATGGGAAAATTTGGTAGTCAGTTTAATTCTAAACAAAATTAAGCAATCAGAGAAATAAATTCTACAACCTGAATCATCAGTACTCCCTTTCCCTTGCTCTTCTCTAGGTGATGTAAGTGGAATCTTCTAGATACTATGCCATTCCAGATCAAACTCAATCATACACTATATTTCTAATAATATAATTCATAAATTTACCTGAAAAAACATTATATATCTCGGTGAGATTGGAATTGAATATCAGTACAGTTTTGTCAGCCAGGCCACAAGCCAGCATCTCCCCATCACCTATAAAGAAGAGTGTCTAATGATTTACATTTCAAAGCAACAAGGACCTAATATGCTGTTTCTTTTAGTCATAGAAATCGCATATGTTGCTACAACAAAACACAAATCAGATATTCATTTCATATGTTTAACAAATATTTTGTATGAACAGCACAAATTCATGTTGGAGAATTGGTTGGAATTTGTATACAATTAATTTCTTGTCTTGACATATTCTCTAAATGGCTTTCATCACAAGGCAGAAATTCACTTTTCACAAAAAGTATGCTACAAAATTTGAGTGCAGAAATATTTAGCAGTCATTTAAATCTATTTTCTTTTTTTATCTTCCTATTGAAGTTATATGGCTTTTTATATAATAGAACCAAAAAATTCATAATAGTCATTCCTGATCACTGCTTATAGAAGATGAACTTCCTCCACAAGGTAATCCTAAAAACTATTCAAGTGCAGTTAGATTGTTCATTTATACTGGTAATCAGCAGGGGCACACAATGACAAGGTAGACTCCCTGAAGTCTACATTAATGGCATGTGAAATTTACCTGTTCACTCAAAAGCTTTCATTGAATAAAGTTAGAGACCAATAAAATGAACCAATGAGATAAAACAAGAGAAGGAGGAGCAAGAGAAGATAGCAATGAGAGAAAGAAAATGAAGAACAGAATTTAAATCAAAGTTACTAGGTTCACTGTGAACAGTGTTTTTAAGGAGGTGTCACCTAAGCGCCCCTTTCTTAAATCTCCAGAGCATCTTTACAAAGGGAGAGGGCATGAAAGTCATGCTTGACTTCGTCAACATTATGCACTGCTATCTAGTAGCCAAGTACCATCCGCATAGCAGGTTCAGAATCCTATATTCCACAACACATTTTTTCCCCACATTATGGCAATATAAACAGCTAAGAGATCCATATTTCTAACCTTTGAGAGTCACCTACTAAAAGTGAATTTAGAAGAGAAACACGATGGGGTTGACATATTTGCTAAAAAGAGGCATATCAGAATCCTTTTTTCTGTTACCAGTGCCTAAATGCACCACTATACTCAACTGGCAAAAAATTACTCTTCAGTAAACACTTCACAAACACATTACTCTTCACAACCTCAAAGGTAGGAAGTCTTTAAGGTAAAACGTGGTGCTCTTCTGCAGATTTCTCCCACTTCTCTTGAAGTTTTTACAGTATGGATTTTCAGCATAAGGGTTGATCGGTAAGTATATCAGGTATGCATATAAGGTAAGTCAGAGACACACAGAGAATTAACAATATATAAACATTCTTGTGCACAAAGAATGAGAGATAATAATTTTGCATAGAACCTTGGAGGCTTGTTTATTGGAATATCATCTCAAGTCCTGAATAAAATGTTATATTTAGAGAGCAACAAGTCATAACACATACCACCTCCAGTACTACAAACGGATGTTTAATAACTGAGGTTTGCACTAACTCATTAATGCAACTTCACAATCTCTCAAGTTTTACTTAAGTTTTCCATTTAATTTCCTTTCCACTATGTTTGAAGATGTTAATAAATATTAATTATTGTGACTCATAGTTTACAAAGACTACTTTAAAGATTGTTCCAAGGTGGAACTCCAAGTTGCAAATTTGCAGCTGAAAATATGTCAGAAAACTAGGAACCATCTGGTCAATATAGACTACAATGATAACAGAACCCCTCCTTACAAGCTTACAATAATACAATTTTTTTACTGAAATAAAAAAAAAATCTTTACAATTTTTGCCAAACTGTTGTTGTTTAAGCCTCTGTGTGCATGCATGTCTGGGCAAGAGACGAGACAAAGACAAAAACAGAGAAAGATGTTTCTTCCTCACAGTAGAGGAGGATTTAGACTTAAAATGTACTACCAAAACTGTAGCAATGCCATTCTTTGCTAAAAATGAACTTTTCAGTTTAAGTGCATATAACTTTCCTAGAAATAAGCTCTCTGCAACCAATTTCTTTCAGGAGCCTTAAATAACAACTTCTTCCCATTCTCTAAGGAGCAGAGAGATGGCTGGAATTTATTTTAGAAAAGTTATTGATTGCATCTAATTGCTGTTTTCCTTGAGGATGAAAGTTGTCCTTGTCTTCAAAATACTTACATAAAGATATAAATAACACTTATATAAAGATATAAATAATACTTATATAAAGATATAAATTTTTAAATACTTTGAAAATATTGTGGCTTGCATGGTATACCCTGACATAATGATATACTTAGTAAAATGCTGGAGTGCTAATATAAGAAGTAGTTTCCGCTTAATCATATTTACATTGGAACTGACTTACCCCTGTTGCAAGAGTTATTTATCCAAAGCAGCTAAGAAAAATGCCCTTCTTTGGATTACCCAGAAGAATTCCTTTTTTATATTTCAACATAGAAAAATTGAATAATATTTATATACGAAATATGAGTATTCTGAGTCTTTTGAAACTCAACTTACAATACACCCTAATGACAATAAATGTCTGAGAAAATAAATTCTTTAGTGAAAGAACTACTCATTTTCAAGTTGTAGTGGGAAAGTCATAGAATAAATTCAAAAGGAAAAGACATAAAATCAGAAACAGAATCCTTTTGCATACATGTTAACAGCTTGAATGGTTTGTCAAGATAAAAATTATGATCAAAGAGTATGTGGTAATGCCAGCAAGTTTTCTGGGAATTTATCTACTGAATCCACACATAAACTATGCCACACAAATTTTGGTTTTCTTTCTGCAGACTGACAGAACGGCACATTTCATAAAGCCTGTACTTACCAGAATACTGAACACAAAAAATTGGGGTTGGCTTACAAGTAACAGATACCTCTTTCTCATATTTGATCGGAGGATCCCTGTCCAATGGATACTCTTTATTTTTACTTCAAAGAAGGAAAAAAAGAAAGAAAGGAGTACATTTCCATTTTAGTTATGAAATAAATGTTCTTTGGGAACAATTATAAACATCATTATATAAAGATTTCCCAGAAAACTTATGTTAAATTCAAGGTAAGAGCCAAATGAATTTTAAATTGTCATACCTACATTACTTCTATCACCATTATGAATTCATGACATCAAGAATCAACAAAGACTTGTAAAAAAATCAAGTTTTGTGAGTTGCATAGCTATCTAACAAAAGTATTTAAAGAATACAAACTCTACCTTCTTGTGACAAAAAGCAATGTTAACTAAAACAAAAAAACAAACAAACCCACACATGCAGAACTCACAATACTAAGTAGCTTAACCTATAATAAAACATTGTAAACCAAAGATTATCTGAAGTGCTCCCATAAAAGCTTACCTATGTGTTCAAGGATTAAAAAAACTTAGTCTTGAGCTATTAAGAGGTTTTCCTTAATGCTGTAACAGCTCTTTTTAAATGAGAAAAACAATGGCTTTAATCATTCTTTACTTTTATGTTTGTACTACATAGGAAAAAAGGTTATATAATAGTAAAATTAAAAATGGGTGCAATATCCTCATTGAACATTCCACACAAATTAACATGAAAGTGCCAGTTCTATAAAAACATCTGTTGAGTCCACAGTGATGAAGATTCTACTGATCAATTTGCACCATTATGTATATTCTGTTTAAATCCATTAAATCCTTGTATTAGCTTAAGATAATATGATTTTAGGGGTGAATAAGGCACATGATCTGAAATCACTATTTCTCTCTGTGCCACATTCAGTTATTTTTCTGACTGGAACTGCAGCTTAAGAACATTCCGGGACTTCAATTCCAACCATATTTAGCACCTGTTCCTCTTTCTATCAACACAAATCTAAGAAAATAGATATATGTTTTTTCTTTTATATGAAACACTCAAATTTAATTGAAAGTCTAATAATCCCAATCACTTGCTGCAGTCATTTTATATCAAATTTACAAAGCTTTTTAGTTCCAGAGATATCCCTAACTAAAAAGTTCAAATGAAAGTAACAGAGACAAATTGTATTTCCAATAGAACTCTAATTATCCTCATTTTAATTTGTTCCATCTCCAACTGAGTTGCTAGATTACTTACCACTTACAACTGGTCTTCCATTTTGATACCTCTTTTTTTTTCAGGTTAGTATTTGGAGAAAACATGGTCATTCTATGAGAAAGAAAACAGACTCTCCTAGATGAAGCATTAAGCATTGCATGAGAGAGATAGCTTATTTCAAACAAAAGCAATCCTACTTCCTTCTTATTTATGTCTACTGGTAATGTCAGTAGGTAAGAGAATGTACTCTTTGATGACAATATAGACTTCTAATGATCTAATGCCTGAGTTTGCACTTTGATTTCTGCGAGTTATTTGTTAAATAATGTATTCCGAAGGACAAAATCCATTCAAATAAAGTTCTCAGACAAATCTTCCTGCAAGCTCAAGAAACAAGAGTCTAATCAGAGGAAAGAGTCAGGATGCCTAATATGGATTTCAAAAAGAAGTTGAACAATGACCAGAAGCTGTGAAAAGTCTGGTTTGCCATATATATTTTTAATTCTTTTCTTTGATAACTGTTTTTCACATGTGATTAATTTCACAGTCATGAGACTATATGGCTCTATTATGTGAAAAAATATACACACCAATAAAACAGGCAAAATAGTAATATATGTACTCACCGTGGGGCTGCTGTATATCCTGATGACTTAATTTTACTGTGGAAAACTAGTGGCTTATCTTTCACTGTGCCTTTCACTCCTATAATAATTTAAATTACATTAAAATGGGGTTTTAACATCCTTTTCTAAAGTTAAGGCAGACAGGCTAGCCCAATATAAATACTGGATGTTTCCTTATGTTACAAAACACTTATATTTGGAATATGGAAATCATCTAAAGATCATGAACAAACTGACTGCTGGGTACACCATAATACTTAAAATCCACAGCAAATTCTTAGAGAATTATTTTTGAGAGAACAAAAACAGTGATTAACATAATTTTCAACTGGAATACATACATAGGATATGAAATATTACTAGAAGAATAAAATTCTTCCTACTGAAGTAAAAATATAATGTAACATATTTAAAACAGAAATAAATACATTGATTGTATTAGGCACAAGCCAGTTGGAAGTCAGTTACTTTTACTAAAAATACAACTTTATTAATTACTTTGAAGACTTACCAAGTGTTTTACTAGAAGGTTCTTTCCTGTTTTTCTTTAAACCTTTATGCAATGGAGAATTTGTCAATAAAGAACACCTAAGTTATAAAACCAAGCAGAAAAATTGATCAATGCAATGAACAAATGTATCAGATTAGGAAAAGCTGTCAGAACTCCTTTTTAGCTATTTTTCTGCATGTGTGCATGTATATGTGCAACAGCAATGACATTTTAATAAAAAAAAACAAGGCATAATGGCTTAGTTATTAGCTCAGATACCCAGCAGCACAGACAAGCCTTGGCCCTGATTGGATTCACAGGTGATTGCATTTACATGTTAGATCCCATTTCATGTTGACCCGATTTTATTATAAGCACTGAAATCTGCACTTCGGTGTATATTGCAGGGGTTTTGTTGTCTTTAAGATGTCACAATTTATAAATCATTTACAGGGACATAAAGGACAAGAAGGAGGTAGCCAGAAGGAATTCACAAAGGGTGAACTTGATAAACTTCTGTGATAAAATGAGTGGCTCAGCGGATGAGGGAAAAGCAGTGGATATTGTCTACTTTGGCTTCAGTTGGCTTTTCGCACTGTCCCCCATAAGATTCTCATAGAGAAGCTGATGAAGTATGTGCTGGGTGAGCCCACAGTGAGGTGGACTGAAAACCAGATAACTAGTGGAGTACGCTAGGAGTCAATATGGGGTCCAATTCCATTCAACATCTGCATTAATAATCTGAATGAAGGAGCAGAGTGTACCCTCACCATGTTTTCTGATGACACAAAACTGAGAGGAGCGTCTTTAAGAGCAGAAAATTGTGCTGCCATCCAGAGAGACATTTATTGTCTGGAGAAATGGGCTGACAGCAACCTTGTGAAGTTCAACAAGGTGAAATGCAAAGCCCTGCACCAGAGGAGGAACAACCCTGTGCAGCAGTATATGGCTGTAAGGCAGGGTCCAGTGCTCAGTGACAGGACAAGAGGCAATGCACAAAAAATGAAACACAGGAAGTTCTGTCTGAACACCAGTACTGTGAGAGTGACTGAGCACTGGCACAGGCTGCCCAGAGAGTCTGTGGAGTCTCCCTCCCTGGAGAAATCCAACAGCTGTTTGGATGTGGTGCTGGGCAACTGTCTCCAAGTGGATCTGTTTGAACAGGGTAGCTGGACAGGGTGACTTGCAGAGGTGCCTTCCAAACTGAACCAGTCTGTGATTCTGTGATTTCTCACACTCTACACAACTAAAGCATGACAGGAAAAGAAGTAAAATAAAACCATGTCAACAAATAGCACTATACAATACCATATGATGCACTTTATTTGCCAGATAAATGAATGCACAATTCAATAGAGAAAAAACATTTAATTATTCTGTACCTGGCAATAACTGATAGACTGTTCTCATTTCCACATGGGAGAAAAGCATTGTGCTGAGTTCTCACCAATGCACCAAGGTTAACTTCCAACACAGCAATCCTGTCTTCGAACATCGAGGTGATCAAGCACAAAACCTACAGCAATTATACCATAAAATAACACTCTGTTTACTTCATAATTGAAGCTCCAACAACAAAGCATTTATAATGGAAATGACATTTTCTGTCATTTATTAAAATTAGTCCAAAATATCCATGGATTTTGTCATGAAGAGCATTAAGCAGTCCTTCAAAACTATGCTTATGTTGCTTAAATAAGTGTTTTAACAGTCTTCAATACAAAACAGAGAGAAGAATTCCAACAGCTTCTACACTGGAGATATTTCTGCAGTAACAGTTGTGAAAAAAAGAAGCACACATGGAAGAAAGATTGGCTTCAGCAACGTGAACAGAACATGCTAAGAGCTGAATTTAAAACAAAATCCTTCTCTAAAGCAAGACACTACTATGTTAAGGATATAGAAAGGCCTAGATTAAACTCAGTTCTGTAGGAAACCTGCAAAATCAAAAATTAAGTATACTCATCAGAATGCCTTCCAGTTCCTTAAATCACTTTTAATAACTTTCCACAACTCAAATAGTTTTGATAGACTTCTTGGAAGGATTCAGAAGTAGTTCATCCTAATATCTGTTTGAGAAACAAGGTATAACAATGCTTATGTCTTTTTTCCCCTAAAAGATGGGCTCTGCTTCCTCAGTGGTAATTCTTGGCATTCAAGATACACATCAAACACTATAAAAATACACCTCTTCCTTATAAATCCCTATATACAAGCTGTGAGAGCTTTAAAACGATCCAGCCATTTAAACTAGTAGATTTCATACAGTAGAACCAACCCTCTCCAAAGAAATTACTGTGTTGTTCACATCAAGTAAAACAAATGTGCACATTAATCTCCAAAAAACCCACATAATTACTATTTACTGAAAATACTGGAAGTATAAACATTCATTAGATCAATGCCTACTGTACACTCACCTTTCCATTAACTGTCTTCTTTGTCAATGCACATGATCTGGCAAACCGAATGCTGAGGTCACTGTAATCTTTACCAAAGAGAACACAGTGCTATAAAATTATATTTTCATTTCAGTAGAAAAACCTAACGTCTCCAAGACAGAAAAAAAAAATTACTCATACTAATTTGACATGACCCTAATCCATTGTCTTCAGAGTATATCCTTCTAGCTTACCCTCTCATTATTAAGTAGGAGTAGAATAACATTCCTTGTATTTAACACTCATGAACTTCAAAATTGAATAAAAATTAAATGCTAGCCACTACACAAATCTAGTGCAAATATGCCTCTTAAGAAAAGTCATCAGGGCCAGGAAACCATATAAAAATTAATTGGAAGAAAGACATTTTTAAAGAAACAGTTTCAATTGTATTTTGCTATTTCACAAACTAATTCTTATACTATTTATGTCAGACAGTGAAAGCAATCACATTATAGTGTAGTCAAATATCTCACAGAACATACCTTTGTAAGATAAAAAAGCTTCTAATTCAAAGTTTGCCAAATTTATTATTAACAAGCCAGTAGAGGTTCCTATCCAAAAATAGCTAGTATTAAGGGCAGAATACCTATTTAAAAAAGAAGAAAAATATTTCTGAGTAGCATAGAGAAGCTTTTCTTATTACCACACAACACACAGCAACTGGGGGTTTTAATACTTGTTACCCAGCTCCAGTACAATAATAATAAACCACACTAAAACAAAGATTTTTAATTTACAGCATATTTTTTTAATCTGTAGCTCAAAGCAAAAACTTTCAAACGAAATTGTCGAATTTTTGAAAACCAAGAACAGAACACGACCCTTGATTTTACATTAAGTGCTTATGGCAAGTCTAAAACAACATAGGAAATACTTTTCTTCAAAAATTACTGCGGTTTGTAAGAGCTGGGAGATGCTGTAAAAGCACTGTATACACAAAGAGTAAATTCAAACCACGAGGCAAATCCACACATAGTCTTACTTTTACCACTTCCACATGAACACCCAAAAAACAGTGAAATTCAAGGTATGTTTGTACATAATTAAAGTATAAGAGAAAAGTCAGCACAAACCAAGGGGAAAAAAAACCCAGCCAAGCCTGGAATGTCTGTCTCAGCCTGTGTTTAGTGGCAGCAGTACTGCAGTTAGGTAATGAAATCCAGCTTTTGGAATCACCACAGAGTAAATCAACTGGTTACAATTTCAGTCAACACCCTCACAGAATAAAAATACTATCAAGCATTAAATGATTATAACAAAATAGCAGTTGTCATTCTCAAAGAACTAAAAATATTTTGATGCCAGAACATATAAAAATTGACATCAACATCTTAATAAATTTTCCAGATAGGAGTGAGTAGAGTTATTGGTTTTATTTGTAAAGTCAGACCACAAGAGTTAAAGTAACGGTACAAAAAAATAAAAACTGAAACTTGGTATGAAAATACTCACCATAGTGTCTTAATACTTTTTTTATTTAAAAACAAAACAAACAAAAAGAAAAAACCCCAAACACATACAGTCAAATAGTTTAAGAACACCTGAATAGACATTTTATAAGCAGAACAAAACCTTCAACTGTGATGTGATAGCTGAAAGAACAAATAGTCCATAAATGTACAATGTGAGGCAGTAATAGATGGGTATTGGAAAGTGATATTATTTCAATTCTGAAAATTATGTTAAATAACCTATTACTGTGGATCCATTTCAGGCAACCAGTCCCAAAAGGAGATTGAAAAAGAAACAAGACTGAATTTCAGAAAAAAGATCAAAAGCAAATGTTAAAAATGTTACACAAAACATGCCTTATACAAGGTACAAACTATTTCATCCAGAAGTGCAGAGGTAACTTGTTCATGAGCTATGATTTGCTATCCAGGGAGGGAACTTGATAGTGGCTGACCCTGGACTATATGAATAAAAAACATACTAAAAGCCAATAACTGTACACAAAAAGAGGGTAACTCAGATAAGAAGTAAAATAGAATGAGTCAGTTCCTGGAACAACTGAACTAGGGACATAGTGGATTCTTTATCACCAGAAAACTAGTAATCTTTAAAGGTGTGCTGTATTTCAAATAAAACCTACAGTTTTGATGCAGAAAAAATTTTGATAATTTGAGAGTGATATTATACAAGCAATAAGACTGACTGTAATAATTCATCATCTAGCCTTAAAGTGTTATTCCATTCCATTAAAGTATGTTTGAGATGCACATCTTAAAAATCACCACTTCCTTCCTGTCAAGGGTAGTATTTCTGAAAACGCTGGCATCATTAAAATAATTGTTAATAATTACTTAAATTTGACATAAAGACAACCAAAATCATTCAGGACTGCTGGATATTTTTCTTCTTTGTTTACCAGAAGTTGTTTATATATCTAACCAGAGTTTAATCAGTTACATCTGTAAAACCCACCAGAGGGCAAAGGTCACAACGAGTTTCCTAAAACATGATGTGGCTGAGAAATTTATCCAAATGACAGTTACAAATAACAAAAAAACCAAGCTGCTCAATAAGACATTTCTTGTGGCAGTGTCCTGAACAGATCCCCAGGTGCCTGATAATATGGGTAAACTTCTCTTAAGGAAAGAAGTGTAAGAATTAATTCATGGAAGAAGTAAAAACAGCATGTTCTGAAATCTCTGTCTCTACAACAGAAGTTTGACTGGAGTACGTTTATGTAGTTCAGAAGTTATTACATTTGAAATGCAAACTGACAGAAGCACACAGTGGCAGCATAAAGCTTATTTCTTCAGGAAAGCAAACTCAAAATAAATCTGGTTTCTTAACTCACCTTCCCTGAGAAACTGGTATTAATAGATGTTAAAATGCATATTCCCAATGACATTTTTATAAAATTATTTTTCAGAATAGCAACCAGTGTGTATTACCTTCCTAAGAGTAGCCCACAAAAACTTGCAGATCACTAAAAACATTATTCCATTTTCCTACTGCATTTTTTAAAAAACTGTAAGTTGCAGTGAAAATAATCCAAGAACCAATAGGAACTCCTAGGAATAAATTCAAGACAAATACTAGGTGATATATTAAAGCACTTACATGTTTTCTTCATTATGGAAGCATACTAAAAAGTCACAATGTTCAATTAAGAGGATAGGCAATGATGTTTCCACTGATCCTTCTGGTCTCATGTTGTCTGTTTTGCAAATCTTGGAATTATTTTGCCCTTCACCTAAGAAAGACAATCAACAGTACTAGCTATCAAAAGACAATGAAATAGGGCAAACAGATAAGATTTAAGAGAGAATTGGAAGTACTAAAAGTAGCATGAACTAATACCATACTCAAGAAACTTCCGTTTCAAAAGATGGATACACCCTAGTCCTCTTGAAATTGCTTTCCTGATTCTTATGTGCTTTTTCAAATGTCTTATTTCAAATACTTAGAGATAAAATCCAAAGAGCCTACTTATGGACTGAAAAGGATTTTGCAGAATTTAGGTGTTTTCATCTCAAAAAGTGACACTGAAAGCCATATATGCTCAAATATGCTGGGGATCCACTTAGCCTGAAAATTCCCTTGACACTAAAGTTACAATGCAATCCTAAAACAAGGTGAAAATCCACCTCAGTATCATCTTCCCAAGGAGTCTCCCACCCAGCATGAATGTGCATTCACCACTAAGAACTATTAGCATCAAATTCAGCATTAGCCACAGCTATTACATCACTCTCTTTCAAACATAACAGTGACATCCATATATTTTAAATAATAACAAGAAATGTAGCAGTCTTTCTCCTTAGGTTACAACTTTAGGACTATGGAAGCTGGACCATTAGGCAGGCAAGAATACATCAGTCACTGATCCAGAAAAACAGCAAGGAAGGGAAACCAGATGTCCCTTTCCCTAAGAAAGCTCCCTCTTGCTTGCCTTTAGAAGGACCCACTTCAGCTGGTGTGCAGCTAGTCTGAATGCCTGACCCACATGCATCCAAGGAGGATCCACAATCCTCAAGGGACCACACGCGTAGGGGGTGTAAAATGTTCCAACAGTTCTCTTGTTTTGCCTTGGAGTCAGGTAACAGCCCTGGTAACCCTCTCCCTGGTGCGCCCAACCCCTGGGCGCTGCTGCGGCAGGCGGGCCTGGCAGGCGGGTGGCACACGAAGATCACGCGCTATTCACACGCCCATCATGCGGCAACCACACGGAACACGTGCCCACCACAGGACAATCAGGTGCTCAGAACGCCTCTTGCGACTACAGTTGAATTGCTCACAGTGTGCCAGGGCAGGTAGCTCTAAAGGACTTACAGAATTCTGAGGAAGAACTGGATAAGGAAATGCAGACACAGACAGAACAGTGCCGAGGGGATGGGTGTCTGCGCTGGCATTGTCCCAGGGGAGAGATACCTCTTCTGGTACCAAGGATGTTACCTGCTCATGGCAACCCTGAGGCAGAACAAGAGAACTATCAAATCAGTTTGGTGTCAGGGAATCACCCTGCTGACGCTACCAGTGCAGTCTTGAAAGACTCAGAAGTACTCTGTGTTATATCACTAGAAACACCACAGCCAGAGAAATATGATATCATGGAGGGACTGGTATGGATAAAGAAAAAATAAAAAAGAAGTAAAAAAGTAAAGAGATTCCTAGAAACGTCAAAGGTAACTGAGAAATGGTATTCCATTTAGACAAGGGATTAATTTTGAGGCACTGGTTCTGTTCTCACGGAAGTCTTGGGCAATCAATTCATAAAAAACAAATTACTTACTTGTGCACATCATGTAACATTTTACAAGCAGATGCATTAGCCAAGATTTTATTACAGACATGCATGCGTAATTCTTTCCAGATAGGCCAATACCCAACTACATATCAGCTTCAGTAAGAATTTCATGCCATAGTCTGAGACTCATAACTCTATCACTTAAATTAAAATCTTATAGGATATAAAAAGCACACACTCAGCAGCCACTAACTACTAAACAGCATTCTAGAAGCACTGTGCTACCTATTTCTTTTCCAGATTTCCACACTTTATTACAGAATTTCTCTTGCTCTTTCTTTAAGTTGATATGTGTTACACAACGATAATTATGATCACTGATTAAACTGAAGATCCAAAGCTGCAAGAAAAAGAAAAAGCAATTGCAATAACCCTTTGACACTAAATAGAAAGTTTACAGTAATACAAACTAAAGATCCAGTATTTAAAACTTTTGCTGTAACTAATGAACTTCTTTGAACTGCACATCAAATTCCCACATGTTTATGTCCGAAAAAAACTTCTCATAAGTTATTTCCCACAATTAAAACTCACAGGTAACATGCATGTCATTGCTCACTGGCTCATGTAGATGAATTTCATTTATACCTTTCTCTTTTAAGACAAAGGTATAGTTAAATCTTTAACATTCTTAAGAATTCACTGAACAGTAATAGTGAAGAAAAACAGCTGAAAAATCTCATAAAAATATATACCTAATATTAAAAAAGAGCTGAAATGCATATCCACAGTTAACACATTTGTATTAGAATTCCAACATGCTGAAATTGTAGTCCTATTTTTCACCTTTCTTTTTTTAAAGCAGGTATATTTATAGCCTCTCAGCGTACTTTTCTTACATAATCACTGACTGTGCTCTTAAAAACTTTCCTGGTTTCCAGGAAAAAGTTTGTTTTGTAATAGAAGTATTATATACCATATATGGTTTATGCTCAAAGCATTGAATTATGATTCCTAAAACAACTGCTGCAACACGTCAAAACTCACATGAAGTTTGTGAAGCTTTTTTATAGACAGAAACATTAATAATAGTTGACTGTTTTGACATAGAGGATAAGTTTAGTGGGCAATTCTTACCTGTCCCTCAGCACATCCAGTGATAAGTTGTTTGTTTTCTTCATCAATTAGCAGACTTAGCAAAGGAAATGCTGCTTAAAAAAAATAAAAGGTATTTAATCGAAATACATTTTAATTAAATGTATTTAATGATTCAAAATTTAATACCTCCTATTCATAAATATGGGGGGAAAAACCTTTACTGTAGTTCTTACAGTTGCACAGTGATTTGTGTGCCTTAGTCTTTGTGCTGCTAAGGGCTTTCCACTGCCTCTTACCCAAGCTGCTGGGGCATGGTTTTCAGAGCCCCTGTGTCAGTAGCTTTCCGTTGTCGCACCCATGCAGTTGTTTTCATGGTCTTGCACCTACAAACACTGACATTATGCTTATAGCAGGTTTTCAAGCGAAACAATTGCCACAGGCAAATGGGGGGATTCCCTATTTCTCCCTCTCCTTTCCTAACATGTGTTTTCAGCTTTTAGTTTACATGAGATCATTCAACAAAACGTTATGCACAAAGCTTAAGAACCAGCTCCATGCAAGTCACACCCCCAAAGTGTGCTGCAGTCACCACTACCAGCACCACAAGCAGGAACAACCAAAGGGAAGTTCTGAGTAGGTCCTGTTGAAAACTCTACGGTTCCTGTAGGAAAAGTGCTTTGAAGGAAGGGCCCTGCTACACAGGACAATGCTTGCCCTCCCCCTTTTTTCTCCTTTTGCTCTTGTCTTTCCACAAAGGGAGCTTTCATCTTTAAAGTCAATATATGCCATCAGCTGCAGACGCTGCTAGTAAACCTACATCTGGTGTAGTATTTCTTTTCATGTCATGCACAGAACTTGAAGAAAAGCAAGCACACAGTACTCAAATAGTGGAATTCTGCCTACAAAACGAGAGCTCTATTTGTGTATCTCAGTGACACGTTACACGCACATCCTGTACAAAAAGAGTTGTTTATGAAAGTACCCTAAAACTATCCACCAGGAAGTACACTTTAATGGAACATACATTTACTATTGGCTTTAAAAGATAATATGTTCACTGCTACCTACTCTTCTAGAATTATTTCCAGTAAATCAACTGAAAACTTCCACAATAATGACAGACTACTCTGTAAAGAGAAGAGGTTTTTGCTAGGAAAAAATACATATAAAAATAGAAAACTTACCTGTTATTATTCCTGACTGATATATTAATTGGCTCGTAGAATAGTCCCACACCTTTGAATAAAAAAAAAAGACATAGATAGGTAGCTACTTAGGTCTCTAAGGAAAACACAACCTTTAACGGCCATCACATGGTGAAAACAGAGAAATGCAGCCATTGAAAGCGATGTCCTTAGGTAAGGATTTTTTTCAGCATTTGTTTCCAAACACAGATGGCTTTGTTTAATTGATAAGCATCCATGGTGAAAAAGGTGAAACTCACATGATATGGACACATGAAGTAATCAGAAGTACTTGTTATCATTTTTGCTTAGGTTGTTATCTTAGTGATTTTAGCTAGATTAATGAAAAGACATACATGAATGAACCAGAAAAGAAAAAAAAGAGGAAAGGAAGGGGGGAGCGGAGGGGAGGGGAGAGGAGGGAGGGGAGGGACTCACAACCTTTGATATTTATTTTAACTTGTAGAACAAAATGTTTGGGCTACATTTAGAATCATATTGAGGACAATCAGTAGTAGATTAAACTGTATCTAATCAAGGTACCTATCCCAATATCTCCTAGAAAATACATCTGGGTTCACTCGGGCTTCTTGTTTCCCCTTACTACCTAAGGTGTCTGAAATTGTCATCATGCACAGCAGCAGCAATCCATGGTGTCATCATATAAAATGTTGTTTGGCAAAAATCCTACCAATACGCAATAAACCACCCATTGCATACAATAACTCAAGCCAATATTCCCAAAAGAGAAAATTCAAACCAATGGCAGCAGACTCAAAGTGAAATAGTTCAGTTCAGCATATCTGAAATGTTTCAGCTACAATCAAACTAACCAAAATATTTTACTTTATTTCTGTGTGCCAGATGATAATAATCACCAAAGTTAACAATTCATGTGGAAAGTTTTGAATATACAAAACCTACATTGCTCTTTTAAAAAAGAGAAAATAATTTTTACAATAATTTCCCAAGCATCTCTAAGAACAATGTCCTTCTCTCTGTAAAGTCAAAGATGGTTTTTTGCTTCATCCTCACAAAATATTTCAAGAGGGAAAAAATTACTTCACATATTCACTAAACTATGCTTTTTTAAGTTTATCTCTACAGTTTCCTTGCCTTAAAGGTTCTGTCTTCTGACACTGATATCAGCATGCTTTTCTCCCATGTGCAAAACTCAGTAGCAGTCACTGGAGCCAGGTGGCCATCCAATTTAGCTATTATAGCTTCATTCTGTGATTAGTCAGTCAAAAACAAAAACACATTAGATTTCAAACTAAAATTGACTATTAAGTAAATGTTTTAATAGTAACTGTTGCTAAACATTGTCAGGTTTGTTTTCAAAATATAACTCAATAAGATTTTTCTTATAGAAACTGCAGCCCTGTATATCATCCTGCTGGCAAAGCCACTAGACATTACATTTGATTTTTCAGAATGAATGATACAGGAATAATTTTTCAGATGACCTAAGAATGTTTTCTTCTTCTAAGTTACTGAGGTACTGTTTCACTTCAGCTTTTTTAATCTAGTCTTCTATCTGGTATGTGATGCATTATCAATCATCAGTTCATACTTATTTTATGAGAGAAAATGAACACTTTTGCTTAATTATACTAACATTTCTGTATCATGATTTTGTTGAAAGTGAATCAGTTAAAGAAATACCAGTACCATGGCTACACAGAATGGTATCTTACCTTTGCACTTAACAGGTAGATCCGATTTCCCGCACATGCTGCCACATGTTGATCATCTGGGCTAAATCTTACATGAAGCACTATTCCCAAAAGAGTTCCTATAACAATTCCACGAGGTGTAAACCCTGCAGCAATTGTATTGTTAATGAGACTCAATGAAATATAAAACTCTGGTGCAGTGAGATTTTTAGAAACTTTGCACAGCAGTTATCTAACCACAGAAGCTGTCCCAGTTTCTGTCATGAAGATGTACAGAACAACACACTGTTTAATTACACCAGGCTACTGGAAAGCACAGAACTATGTGCCATCAGAATTCCTCTATCTGCCTTGTTGCCTAGATATAATCTGGTACTCTTTGAAATATTAAAAATTCCCATTAAATCATGTTTCCATTGAAGATTGCCACAGATAGGATTTTTGGAGTAGGGTGATGTGCCCATGGAACTCAGCAGAACCACATTCATTTTGGATGTAAGAAATCCTGACTGAAGCCCAGCAAGACAGGGCTTTGAAAAATATTTCTTGGTACTTTTTTCTCCCCTTTCATTATTTCTCTATTTTCCATTCTATTTAAGCTTGAAGAGGCGTTAGAACTGCTCCCTAGAATCTAACTCCATTGGTTGAGGCTCCAAATCCGGATAGTGGTCAGGATATTAAAACTCCTGCTTTCTGTGTCTTATCTCACCATAATTCTCTTTCACTCATGCACTTTCCTCCTAAATCGGATACTTGCACTGCTCACACACACGCGACAACAGCGTTCCAGAGGCAAGAGAGGCAGCACCACAAAAGGCAGGATGCAAAACACTAGTTCCACAGATATTCCAGAAAAGGTAGCATTTAGTTACTTTGGCATTGCATGTTTAATTATGCAGTGCTGCTATGATTAATTTTCTTTCAGTCCATTTTGTTCCCCAGCGGCAGAGCGTCACTGCCTTTGCTGTGCCTCCCTACGTTCACCCCGCGGTTGATGGCAGGCGCTTGTTCCCGCACAGCACCTTGGTCAGCTCCCGAGGCCGCCCCGGCGAGGCCGCCGCTGCCGCCGCCCGCCCGCAGCCCCCTGCCCAGCACAGTATCTCCGAGAAAGAAGGGCAACAGAGAAACAAAGCACCAACATGGCTGTTAGGGCTGCTGAATCTGAGTGGCTGAGGTGTGCTTCTCAGAAATAACAATCTTGTCACATAAGGAACAGTGAGAGAAAAGCACATGTTGGGGATGGTCTTCTGAGGTGGCAACTGCTCAGTCTGGCTGGGTATTGGTCTGAGTGATCGGTGGTGAATGACTCCCTTTGTATCACTTCCTTTTATATATATGTTATGTAGAGATCCTGAGATTAGCTCAGTTGGTTAGAGCGTGGTGTTCATAACCCCAAAGTTGTGGGTTTGATCCCTGTACAGGCCTTTCACTTAAGAGTTGGACTCAATGGTCCTTGTGGTTCCCTTCCAACTGTGATTCTTCAGCCACTCTTAAGGATATATTTTATATAAATAACACTCTACCTTCTTGCACCTTCTGTGTACATTCATCAAGATTCCACACTATCACACGTTCATGAGAGGCAGAGCAGACAAGAGGTGGATTGATGTTACTTCCAAAAGACAACGCAGAAATTGAGTCATGATGCCCTGACAAAAATAATGACTGAAAAATGCAGATAAAGAAGAGTTAAAGGAATCACTTCAAACAAAGATTATGAACAATACAAAACCACAAATGGATAATGTAAATGCAATCAACAAAACAATAACTGGGTTTTATTTATTTTTTCAAAATCACTTCATCAACTACAACGTAGCTGTACTGGGCTTGTCTGGGATGGAAATAACTTTTCTTATAGCAGCACAGTGGTTTGGATTTTGTGACAAAAACAGTGATGATAACACAGCAGTGTTTTGGCTACTGCCAAACACTGCTTGCACAGCATGAAGGCCTTCCTCTTTCTTGCCACTTTTTCTCAGTTTCCCCATCTCAGTAATAGGCTGAAGATGCATAAGAGGCTGGAAGGAGACACAGCAAGGACAACTTTTCTGAACCAGCAAAGGGATATTCCCTACACTATGATGTTGTGCTCATCAACAAAACTGGGGTATTGCATGAAGAAGGTGTTGAGGGCCTGGAAGACTGTCTTCTAATCTGGCTTTTGCTCGAAGCCTGTACTGGGACTGGTCTGCTTATAGGGAGTGGTAAATGACTGCCTTCGTATGGCTTCCTTCTTTGTCTTCTCTTCACTCATTAAACTATCTTTAACTCGACCTGTGACCTTTTCCTCGTTTTTGCCTATCCTGTGCTCTTCCCACACTGCTGGGAAGGAGCGGGACACTGTGTGATGGTTTAGCTGCCAGCCACATCAACCCACCACAACAGCTTATACTATTCTTACCTCACTAACAAAGCTCACAACAAGTGCTAGTATCTTTCCAGCATTAAAGTGAAGCCTGACCCTTCTACATTACCTTCAAATATTTTATTTATATCTCCCTTATAAGCCTTAGTTTAAAGTACCAGCCTACGCAGGGATATATTTTGGCTTTACCTGAGCAGTGGCCGTGTTCCAGATGCATAACTCATTGTCTTTCACAGGGAAAGCACAGTGGTGGTGACTGCACGCCAGCTGAACAAGGGGCTCGGGCAGTTTGGCTTTAAACAAGTGCTTTTCGCAGACGACGTCAGGACCGCAGCTTCCCCGAGAGGAACAACGGGCCCCTCCGGCGCTTTCCATCCTGCGCCTGGGAACGGACCACCGGGGCCGGGCTTCTCCCCTCCGGCCGCGCCCTGCCCGCGGGGGCCGAGGTTCGCACGGCCCGGGGCGCAGGACCCTCCCGCGGGGAGCCGGAGAGCCCCGCCCGGCCGGGCCCGGCGCGGCCCGTCACCAGGGCAGCAGC
>JAWMRA010000113.1:41991762-42013668 GCA_035584735.1 Pseudotriccus pelzelni
GCTGCCCCGGGCCGCGCTCGCCGGGACGCACCCGAGCGGCCCCCGGAGCGCCCAAGGGGGAGCGGCGGCGGCCCGCCCTGCCCGCAGGCTCCTCGGCGCCGGCCTCCTCCCGGCCCCCGCGCTGCCCCGGGGCCCGCCCCAGCCCGCCCCGGGGAGGGGCTTCCCCGCGGCGCCCCGGCCGCGCTGCGCTGCCGCACGTCCGCGGAGCCCTCGCTGCTCTTCCTCGCCGCGGCCGCGGCCTCGCCGTCGCCGGAGCCCCGCGGCAGGTCGGAGGTGAGCCGTGCCCCGGCCCCCGGCCGGCGGGGTGACGCCGAGACCACCGCCCCCCGGGAGCCGCCGCTGGCCCCGAAGGGTGTCCCGCCCGCGGGGAGGCGGGGGCGAGCCGGGGCGGGCAGAGGTGCTCGTTCCTGGCTCTGTCCAAGGTCTCCTGGAATCGCCACTCCCCCCCGAGCTCTGCGCCAGCGCCAGGACGCTTTCGTTCGTCCCTAGATAAGTTTAATTATTTTCTGCTCAGATGTGGAGGTCCTCCTGTGCCTCCGCTCGGGTATTTCATCACTGCTTCGATGTCAAAGTGGCAGAGAGTGAGCTCCGTCGTACGAAGAGACAAAGGCTGTCCTTCCCTGTCGCTGTTGAGGGAGTTTTGTCAGTCTGGCAGGTTCTGCGAATGCTGCGCCTCCGTCTTTTGTGCTGGCTTTGCAGAATTGTGGCTTTGCAGTAGAGAGGCCTGTGGGACAGAAAACTTGGAACTACAGAAATAGTTGTACATTTTTTCTCCTCTAGATTTAATAGTAAAACCTTTAAGGTTGAAGTGACATCTCAGTGGAAGTAATGCAGTTTGTTTAGATGCTAGCAGGGTACAAAGCAATTGACAGGCAGCTTTCATGTTTAAGATATTAGTAGTGTCCTTATGGAAGGAACGAGGAGATGAAAATCTTCCTCTTAAACTTGAAGGTGTTTAGGATTGTGGTTCCTGTGATTTGCATGCCAGGTTCAATCAGCTGTATACATTGGAAGCCTTCCACAAGGTTTGGAGGTTGCTGCTTTGCACACAGACTGAGCACAGCTGTTCAGAGGACCGGAGCGTGGCAGGCACGCTCAAGCGGTCCAGTTAGGACTGTGTAGCAAGGAGGGAAAAGGGTGTAAGAGCCCTGATCTTGCAGCAGTCATTTCCATTTTCGCCTTGCCCCAGTACTTTCTCTTCTGTAAGCAAGTGCTGTAAAGGGCTGGGTGTTTGTAGGGTAAAAAAGTCTTGAAAGTAAATGCATTTTTTTGGGGGGAAAATAAGCTGAATTTGGCCCTAGAAACAAGCCACACAGCAGAATCATACATTAATATATTACCTCATTAGATAATGTTTTTCTTTCTAACTCCATTCTCAGTGCAAGTCAGAATGCCTACTGCTTCATGTGCACATCCAGATTTACACCTTTACTGTCTTTTGAAGTTGAGATGAGAGGATGGGAGAAACAAATAGGATGTCCTAAATACCTCATAAAAAGTTAAACCTCTCCAAGCATGCAAAAGCCTTCCATTTTTTAACTGTTTTGGTTTTTTTTTAAACTGAAGTTAATTATTTGGTTTCATCCCTTCTGGTTACCTGTCAGATTTGTCAGGTATGCAGCTAAAGTCTTTGTGTCAGTCCTGCATGAAAGAACACTGGCTTGATGAATTTCTGTTTAACTGTTGGGAATTCAGGCCATTTTCAGTCTGATTCAGAAGCACTAGTTTTTGTTACTATTAAAAATTAAAAGTTAATGAACACAATCAAAGTTGTTTAACTTGATATGGACCAGAGAGGATTTATAAAAATTACAAAATTAAAGAAAAAAAATCAATTCCTTCCAAGAAGGGAATATACTAAAAATGTGATTTGTGTTTTGTATTCACAAGGTAGGAAACGCGGCACAGGAAGAGTCCAAGTACAACCTCAGACCATGGCACCACACTGGAGAAAAGTCCTGATAATATGTGTGACAGCTCAAGTACTACTTGTAAATGCCTTTGAGGAAGAGGATGTACCTGAGGAATGGCTTCTTCTTCATGTTGTTCAAGGTCAGATTGGAGCGGGAAACTACAGCTATTTGAGACTAAATCACGAGGGAAAGATAGTCCTTCAGATGCGAAGTTTAAAAGGTGACGCAGACTTGTACGTATCTGATGTGACACTTCACCCCAGCTTTGACGAGTATGAGTTACAGTCTGTAACCTGTGGCCAAGACATGGTGCACGTGCCTGCACACTTCCGCCGCCCCGTGGGAATAGGGATTTACGGCCATCCCTCTCACCTGGAGAGCGAGTTTGAAATGAAAGTGTACTACGATCGAACAGTTGTACAGTACCCATTTGGTGAGGCTTCTTATAACCCTGAGGAGATGGAGGCAAACCAGAAATACTCACAGTCTACAGAAGATGAATCTCAGGATGAGGAGTCTGTTTTCTGGACTATACTCATTGGAATCTTGAAATTAATACTTGAAATTCTTTTTTAAATTGACACACACTGGACTAAGTCACACTTCAGCCTGTGAAATTGAGTATGAATGATATGCTGTAATATTTAATACTCTTTGTTACGTTTCCTGAAGAGGTATTCAGGTTACATTTCCTAAACCAGAAAGGAGGGGGGGAGAAAAAGCCATATTTAATTTTATATTGTAAATCCTCCCCTATATGTAAAATGAGCAGCAAGCACAGTATTTACAGTGCTCTTCAGAGATCAGGGCTTAAAAATGAATGTAGAGTTGGAAACTTGTTAACTTCACTTTTAAATAGGTGCTTAGGAAGATCAACTCCAATTCAGTATTTTCTATTGGTTTTTTATAAAGAAAAATGAAATAAACTCCTGCACTTCAGTCCCCCTCTCAATTTAGAGCATATTTAAAAATAAAACCTGCTGCTTTTCGAGCAAATATCTCCAATAAAGCTAATTAGCAGTGGGTTTGTGTGTATTCATCAAGTTGAGGAGCCTAGGGCAAAGGAAGGAGAAAACAATCACCTAAGGGGATAGGTGGTCTGTATTTTGGCCATGTGTGCTCTGCATCACGTCAACCATCCGTCAAGCAGAGATCTATCCAGTCACTCATCGCCACTACAAATCCATGACCTGAATCAAGTGCATGTTGCTTCTTTGCAGTTACTGTAGGGAGTGGGAGCCTTCAGCTGTTGTTACTTGTCAGTATGACATTTTCATCTCTCGTTTAAAAACAACACAGCATATAGTATCTCGAACTTGAGGGGTGCTTTCTTACATTTCCCTTTATTGCTTTTAGCGGTTGACCTCTTTTTTTTTAGCACATCTTTATGCATAAGTCATTAGCTTGCAAAGAAAATTTCTGCTGAAAGGAAGAAGGTCATGTCATACCCACTCTCCCTCTAAAGTTACTTTTCCCAAGAATATTTTTTCTTTGGGTCTTTCAAAATAACCAGTTGCTATGCAAACAGAGTATATTTAAAATGCTCTGTAGTTTTCTTTTCATAGAGCTTACTGATGAGTGCACCAAAATAAACAACTACATTACTATAATTTTATACAAATGGTGGATGTACAAATTAAATTTCATTCTGAAAGATTTCTCTTTTGGACTGGAAATTTGGTTTGTCTATCTCGACAGCTGACAGGACATGATTAGTGACATATCACAAAAAATAATTATATAGACAAATTTAGAAGTTTATTTGGTAAAAAGAAAAAAAAGTGGTATTGTTCCTCTTAGAGTGGTTGATTAAATAGCACCAAAGTATCACTTTAATTTGTGCATTTAAGTTTTGGAGAGCAACTTTTGGGGGGTTTTTTAGCCCTCTTTGCTGTTTTTCCCCCTTCTTCCTCCTCTTCTGGGTACAGGAGGTTCTTTTTGACAACAATCACAAATCCAGCGACCTAAGAAAAGAAAGTTATCAATTATTGGGAAACTAAGTTTGTTGCTCATCTAGTTATGCACCTTTCATCATTCTAACAGGTGGTTATCTATTTGCAGTACTTCCTTTAATGCAAACAACCAGTGCTTTTCTTTAAAATTAAGCATCTTTTCTATAAAGCAGCATATACAATTCATGCTCCCTTGCAGATTCCTTACGTGTAATCACTGGCTACATAAATCATTATGGACCTCAAGAAGTGTCAGCACGACTAAGGATATGGTTATTAGATAAGACTTGACAAACAATGCTCAAGTTTGCCAGTTATATTTTCAGGTGAATGATTACAGCTCAAGGTTATGGGAAGTTACCCAGAGCAGAAACGAATGGCACTTGGGGAGGCATTTAACTGTTTATATTACAACAGCTGGAATCATAAAGGCTGCTTCGGTAATTTTATAGTTTTTTTAGCCATATGATCTATTTTGTTTACATTCTTAGGTCAGCCTGAAAGTGAAATCAACCACAGAACCTGTACTAAAGTGACAGCTAGTGCCAGTGCTTCCTAAAATGGGACTGGACAGCATTTTTGAAGTACTGTACAGGGCATATTGTCACTGCCACTGAATACTTATTCACAAACTTACTTACCATGGATTTAGTATGACATGTAAAGCAACATAGCACCTGCTATTTTCTTTCTACAGCCTTGAGTTAGCCAGATGATATGAGTGACTGGGTAATTTAAAGGTACAAGGCTGCCTGCCAGAGGTACTTCAGTTAGAGCTTTAAGTAAAAAAGGGAAGGAAAGGGTTTAAAGAGGTGTTTACAAATATTGAAACTGCATTTGAATTTAGAAGCTGAAATAGCTGCACCAACAATTAATGTGAAAGCTACACTCTAGCAATATGCAGCAATACAGTCTCTTTTACAAGTTTCTTTCATTAAAGGAGCTAATTACCCTCAGTGTTCTGTGGCTATGGAAAAAAAATAGTTCTGAGTGAGCCTGTTTGGTTTATGTTGTAAAAGCCCATTATATTTCCTATACAGGAATTGCCAGGTTAAACTGTGCACAACCAAATATACAGAAATAAAGCATATTAAAAAAATCAGGTCCTACAGTGTGAATGCTTTCCTACAGTATTTTTTACTCCTACCCTTCATACTTGTTTTAAACTATTCTTTCAAAAGCAGTGCATGGATTAATTCGGAGGGAGAGTGCCCAGGACTCAAAGGAGGTGTGAAGGGAACAAGTAACTCTTACTTTATTACCTGAAGGGATAGCGTCAAGCCCCACACAAAAAGTGTGATAACCACGGTCACATACATCACAGAACATCATTTCTTCTTCATGGTGAGGCTGCCCACATATAATGCACGTTTTACACTCCATACATTGCCAAGGATAAGTCTTAATCATAGCAACAAGCTCCGGGGTCATATCAAGGCAAGAAGGGTGGCCTAGATTAAAACCAGTATTATTACTTTTATGTCTGAAATGAAATTTAAAATTAGTTACACTCTGCTTTTACCAAAGCTGAAGCTTAGCTCACCTCCTGGTGAGATTCCACAGTGCACCAAGTGTGCTAGTACATACAGCACAGAAGAGAGATGGAGTCTTAATGAAGGACAGAAAAGGCAACTGAACTGTTGCTGCACATGTGTAGGACACTCAATGTGTCCACAAAAAGATCTGTCAAACAAACTCCCTTAGGAATCCACTGAGCGTACACAGATACTTACCACTGTTGTCACACTGGGAGCAATGTATAAGAGCTTCAGCTTTTCCTTTCTTGTTGCAGTCCTTACCCTTCAGACAAATCCCACATATAGCATTTGGAATGACCTTTGGCTGGAAGGGTAGAAGAGGGCTATAAATTCATTCCAGAAGAATTTACAGATTCAACAGGAAATGTCATCTATCTCCTTAACTATTAAAATTAATAAACTGTTAGGATGTGTGGACCTTAAAACACGTGACAATAACTGACAAGCAGCAGCACTGAAAAAAAAATCATAGATTAAGTACATATTATTTCCATTTGCCATACAGAGTTAAAATCATGTACTTGCTTCTTCCTATGAATTCATTAGCTAACATGCTCCTCAATGTAAACTAAATGTGATGAAAAATTTCACTTTTTCCAATATAGACTACTACATTATGAACTTCAATGTGAATTTCCTGTTTATGGAAGAAATAATATACCATTTATTTGCATTACATTTGCCCCTAAATAGAAAAAATTAATTACAAAAGCAATAAACTTGATTTTTTTCTTTCCAGCTTCAAATTACCTGGTTATCTATGCCATACCGAGCTCTCTCTTTTACTATTCCTTCTTGTATCCAGTCATAATTGCTTGCATTTAACTACAGATTTATATTCATAGTTTTTCTAAGCGATCATGTGGAGTGTGTCTGGGTCCATGAGATCCATTTAAAGGGTAAGAGAAATAGCAGGCTGTTACAATGTGGAACATTTGTATGTGTGTGTCTATTCTGTGTCCCAACTCCAGAGATACACCAACAGTTTTAGCCCAATGAGGAAGAAGTATGGCATTACAAATTTCAGAAACATGGCAGTAGTTGTAACGTTGAGCTTTAACCACTGCATAATGACATTAGTGACAAATATAGTTTACACATAATGCAATGCTCACTGATGTTAAACTGACTAATGCCAGAGTTTTAAAAACAATGGTGCTGCGTAGACACAGCGAGTAGAAGGAGCTGAAGGCATATCCTCTTCTAAACAGCTTGTCAGTAAGCAAGAAAGATCCCAGTCAACTACCAAACACACATTGGGAAAAGAATGTGGTTTAATTTTAAAATAAATTTAAAAAGTGAACATACATATATATATTTAAAAATAATTACTGAGATCTTTTTCAATACAGCTTATCTTTAAATGTGTTTATTTCTCAAGCCATTTTTTTTCTAGCACCTAGCGAGATAATTAAAATCTCGACTCACTGTTAGAGTAGTCAGGATACATTGCTTCAAGTTTTCTGAAGTTTTCAATCTGCTTTTTATGTCAAAACATGGCTACAGCCTGCTCCAAATTGTCTGGTCTAAAGAGTTTTATTCAAGAAAGCAAACCACCACACCAGATGTTTATAGGTAACTTCCTTCAAAAGATGACAGAGGCATTCATAGACACTTTTTTTTGCTTATTTATTTTAAAAAAGCAAAGTCAACCTGGTTTATACATAAATATAATAAAACAATAAAAGAAGTCTAACATTCACAAACATCTCTACAAAATAATAAATATAATGGATGGAAGCAAAAACACACACAAACTCTTTTACTGTTAACTATACTATGTGTCCTACATATATACCTTTATACCCTGCTCCTCCCAACAAAAGTGGCACATGCTTAAACCTCGTCAGTGTGGCAGCATTTACCCTTCTATTGTTTAGGCTATATTCTATTTTTTTTTATTGTTTTTCAATCTATTTCTAGGAAAACCAAGCCTTTCTAGAATAGCAAGTGTACTTTCTAATCAGACTTCTAGCTTTGTATTTTTCTAGATTTGTATTTCACTGCCTTTAATATACAACAGCACACTCCCTGGTTCTCCAGGCAAACTTAAGTGAGCACTGTACCTGTGTTAGGGTATGTGCAGTTCACACTCTGATACACATAACTCTCAAGATAGACATTGATATAGATGCATTTATTAACAATGCTTCCATTTAGTCCTACTTCACTAAATTGTATTCATTAGATACTGTGCACGTTAGGGGGCATGAGAATCACAGCCTATTAATAATGAAGTTCCAACAGTATGGAAGTATTAAAAAAAAAAAAAGACTATTCACATTTCAAACCAGCTCAAATCTACCACCATAAATGGCATTTAGAAATGGTATAAAAACCATCTGTCAAATCTAAATGGGAAGTCACAATATCCCATTTCATTAGGAGTAAATTTTGTTTTCTATGCCTTCATCTTATTGGGATAAGGATGGGAGAGAAAATGAATGCAAGGTCAAAACAATGACTGCCTGTTCTGTAAGTTTTCACTTCCATGCTGCTGTGCTGCAGCTCTCCAAGTCAGCTTTCCAACTACACCATTTTTTAACATGCTATTCTGTATGCAAAGCGTTACATTTTCATATGCAGTGACCCAAAACAGAAGTGTTGCAAAATATAGATTCTCAGTAAATTTCAGTTTTATGTGCAAAAAATCTGTACTTTTAACAGTACCCTGTGTGTGCAATTGTAGTAGTCAGTCCTGCAGCAACAAAGACTCGCTACTTGTAACGTGACAAAATGTAAAATACATCCTAATCGTTCTTTGTTAAAGAACTGACAATAAAAAAAGACTCCATATAAAATACAGTATTTCTTTTACTCAAAAATAACTCAGCGGAAATGTATGGAATCCTGTAATACTAATAATGTGGCTATTAACTATACATATGTATGCTGATGCCATAGCAATTATCCTTCAATTTTAACTACATGTAACCAAAAAATGAACTGTTCTACAAAAATAGTCCAATATTAGAGAACAATACAGAACAAAAGTATTATAAAGACTTAAAATTCACAGGGAAAACATTTGAAATCAGTTAAGCCTTCAGCTCAAAGTGCCTTAACGTTCAGGCACATACGGTAGGTGTATAGTTATCTGGTGTTTTTATAGACTCACAAACAAGAATCATTCTGTCTTACCAGTTAAAACAGCTCATGTAATTTGGCTTATTGCAAGCTTTCAAACATTCCCACAAAAAAGAAAGCCAATCCTCTCACCCTTCCTACACAACATCACCACCTCAGACTTATCAGATGGCTGATGCGGGCAGGGGATGCTGACATTGCAAAGATGTGGCACTGTGAGTTTACAGCAAGACCTTGTTAGTAACAGAATTGGTGATTTTGAATCGATAAACAATTTTATGGGAATCCATTTTCAAAATGCAATGCTGTATACTACCATTGCTCTTCTGCAATTAGAAGTTCCATTAATTAATCCATTAGAAGCTCCATTAATTCTCTCTTTATGCATTCATAAGGCCATTAAATAGACTGGACTAATTAAACACTTAGGCATCTCACAGCTAAATGATACTTCTGTAAATCAGTGGCACACAATCTCTAATGTCAAGTTAAACAAAGCTAAAGCAAAATTTCAGGTTCCATCTTTGGATTTCATGTTCATGGGAATATGAATATGCATTCTGTGTCTACATCACCTTGCAAAATTACATATAAAAAAATATACATATGGTAACCACAGTCTAAATCTCCATAGTTCACATATTTCTTAGTAAATTCCTGAAAAGAGAAAATGCAACTGGAGCTTGCTGTCTGTTATGAACTTGTACAGATACTGTATGTAGAGAAAATTTATCAAAGCTGTCCAATTCTTGCTGGAAATTAGCTTCTTGATGTAAGTTATAGTTTATTTACTATTAACTTGGTAAATACAGATAGTAAATATTTATAAATACAAAATGCAAGCCATCAACAGCTCACTTTTGCTGAGACGCTTTCTCAGCATGTACAAATTTGTCACTGACAAAAGTGTTCCTTGTCCCGTAAGTCTCAACAAGTATTCCTGACTGGTAAATACTCAATTCCTATCTTGACGTAGTGTATTCCCTCCCTATGGGTCTACTCCTGCTCCCGCATAAGTCAATGGAAAATTCTTATTTCTCTCAGCGGAAGAGGACTAGACAATTATGTGCTTTGAAAGTGTTATAGGATTACTCAGATCCTTTCTCAGTACACAGAATAATAACACATGCCTGTCAATTCCCATTTCTCCTGAGAAGTATTTTTATTTTAATGTTAATCTCATCTTTACCTTAATCTTATTTTTATCCTAATTTCTGAAATTATTATACAGGAATACTAAGGATTTGGGTCTTAGGTTTGGCAATCACTGCTTGACAGCTGAAACGTTTTAAAATCCTCACCGAGTTTTTAGCCTAGATAAAAGCATATTGCCCACAAATGTTTCTACATAGTAAAAACTACATAAAAAGCTATTTTCCATACACTGTCCAAGTGGTTATGTAGTGTTGCCTATACAACCGTAGTAAGCTTTTGCCTTCCATGTTATATATCGTAACATCGCAGGATAAAAGGCTGTATTTAAAATGAATGTCACGACAATATGTTCAGCCATATAGCTGCACTTTACAGCACTGGTCTCTTGGTGTGCTGCCACACTAAACAGTAGGGAAAAAAAACAGATAGTGAATGATAGTTTTAAACTGACACATACTTCTGACTGCTGTGTTAAGGCAGACAGAAAGATGTAGATTTCCAATGCTAACTCCACAATGGGTTTTTCTAATGTTACTGCCTAGGAATCCAAGAAGTTAACAGGAAACAGAGGCCTCTGTACAGCTAGGGTAAAGGAAAGCCCCACATGAAATACAAGCAAAAAGGAAATAAGGAAGCAAACAGATGGAGCACACAACAGGAGAATAGCTAGTGAAGTACAGCAAGCAGAAGTTCCATATTATTGAAAAAACCAAATACTTCAGGGAGAGGCTGGTGAGTAAAGTTCAGTCAGGGGCTTTTTTCTTCTACCTTGTACCCAGGAACTGATTTGGGTAATACAGAACGTTTGGAACCATCTTTTCTTGGAGTAGCACTTTTGTCTCTTGTTTTTTGTCTTCCCTGAAAAGAATCCTCCTGGTTGTCTGTGGCGCAATCACCTTCAGATACATTGCCAGACGAATTGTCCTATAATAAAAATACCATAGCTATATTTTTTTTTTTTTGGATAGACAGACAAGTCTTTTGTATGCCCCTTAGAGCCAACTGAGGTAAGAGAAGGGTACATCTTTCCTTCTGCAAAAGCATGGGGTTTATCACAATCTAGAACACTTCTGCTCACAACATTCATTACATATTTTTTCTCATGCTAAGAAACTGGCATCAGCAACAGCAGTCCTGTTTTCCAGTTGGTCTTGGCACCAGAGTGGGGAGCACAACAGTGTAATTCCTTGAATTGTTTTCCATTAAGTCAGCATGAAATCCATTATATGCAAGATGCTGTTTACAAAGTAAAGGGCGAGCAAAAAGTTAAAAGTGCCCTTGTCATGTATTTAAAGCATACTACCAAACAGCACTGCCCTGAATTTAATATGTGAAGGGTTTTTTTATTGCCACCCTCATCTACTATTTTCACCAGGAGCAATCTAAACATTTAATCTGGACTGCAGCAGAAGAATGCCATCAACAACAAAACACATTTCCATATTTAATACAGAACCAAACAACAGGATTTATGTTGCAGTTAAAGTGTTTTTTTTTGAGGAATGAGGATGCAAGAAAGAGGGGAAGAGTTTCAAAGAGGGTGAGAGATCAATGTAAGCATAAAAAAGAGCAGCAGCACAAGACTTTTCTCAGAAAAGTGTTAATAAAGGCTTCCAAAAAAGCTTCAGAAGGAAGCAGTATGATTATTTACATTTATTACAATAAAACCCAAGAGGCCCAATAACAATGGTGCCCTACAGTAAAACATGCTCTGTTACAAACATAATAGTAATCAGCCTAAAACCAGAACAGACCAAACATACACAGGGCAAATGGAGGAGTATAACACCAAAACAAATCAAACCATGTGGCAATAAGAAATGTTATGTTTCACCATTACTTTAGGGGAAGGGTTATTTAGGACAAACCCATTAAAACACTACAGAAAATGGAAAACTGCTACCAACTTCAAACAATGGAGAGGGTGAAAAGGGAAAAAGTATAAAGCCTAGTGTAGGACTCACTAGGGAGATCTGACAGATGGTAGGTAGCCCAAAACTTAGAAACAGAGGCCTGACAACAGCCACCTCTGTATTCAACATGTTTTTCCTGAACTATATGCCCATCCTCAATGACTAGCAAAGAACCCCTGCTTCCACAGCCAAACCCATTTCACAGGAATTTGATTATCAGTTTTGCACATTTTTCTACACTTTTCAAACTAAAGGACATTTTTCCTTCTGCATTCTGTCACCAAAAAAGATTTCTGAACTTCTATGAAAAATCAAAGGATAGTCAACTTGGTCCACTTACTTTTCTTTACCATTAACATGAATGCCTTCAGTGGAAAAGGAAACTGGGGAAAAAATGGGTAAAGACCAACTGTAAAACAGCTGGAGTGTGATTATACCAAAATTCTGAGTTGACATTTAACATGCCTAGTTTATACAATATCTTAAAATGCAAGCAGAAGCACTGTATTAACAGCCCTCTCTCCTTTGTTAATCTACAAGCTGACCTCTTCCTTTCTTCTTCAGTTATGAGTATCTTACAAAATTCAAACAAAATAAATATTTACATGGCAAAATTTAGAATTATACATACCCATCATCAAAAATGTTCATCAGTCAAGCTGGAAACTATTAAATGCATCTGTGACATTCCGTTGCTGTTAAAATTAGGGTTAAACCTCTGAAAAGCGGTTGCCACCAACATACAAACTACACCATACCAATGGTTCAGTTGTACTCAACTCATTTGAAGCTCAGCTGCTCTTGAGCATTTAAACCACTGTCAAGGTAGCTATGTGGAAGTTTCCCTTAACTTTCAGGTAACACTTAATTTTGCAATTGCTTAAGTAGAAAGAACATAAATATCTGTTTAAAGATGCATTGTTAAGCAAAAAATCAGCACTTTTTACCCTCTTTTTATATTGGAATAAGGTAATTGTTTCCGTACTGAGTACTTCCTGCTTCTAAGTCACAAAAAGTTATGAGCTTATCAAGACCTCTGCTTTAGGGACAGATTCTGTGTGACTGTAACCAGCAGAATATACTGTGACCTGAACTACAGCGTTCATTCTCTTCAGAAATGCTAGCAACAACTTCCCCTTGGGGAAAAGGGCACAAGGAAGAGCTGCATGGGGAAGTTGCTTCAAAATTTCTTTTAAAAAAAAAAATTAAGAAAGGACCTGAAATTTCAAATATTTGTTCCACTTAGTTTAAAAATGAATCAAAATAGAAAGCTGGAGAGCAGTGTGATAAATTAAAGTACTAAAAAAGATCCTCCTTTCATTTTGCAAATGTTGAAAGATTCTACTAAGAAACTAGTTAAAGTAACAAAAGTGAAGGGAAAGTATTATTTTGTTCAAGAATACTTTCAACTTGTCTCACCGAATTGCCTTTGGTTTTCCGTTTTTCATCACCTCGCCCTTCCTCTGCGTCATCTGAATCTCCATCACTGTCCAACGCAGGCAGCTCTGGATCCAAAGGAGGTTCGTAAAGAGCTGTGTTTAATGGCAAGTAACGAAGTTCATCTGGAGAGTACCTAAAGTCACACAAATAAAATTAATTCATTCACGTGTACTTGATGCATAAATATTACATTATGCAGTATACAAGGACATCAATAAGAAAGACTAAGAAACGCTCATTTTTTTTCAGGAAGACACATAAAGACATATAGTTCTGAAAACACAGGAAACATACTAATTTCTCCTCCAAAACGTGACACCATCTAGTACTTGTCTTCTTTGTAGAGCAGATATTCTCAGAACACAGGAGAGTGTATTTGCAATGTTCCATAACTGCGTGAGAGACCATGGAACCGCTACAAATTTTTAACCAACCCACGCTACTATGCCCAACAGACCATACACTTTGCTTATAAATGTACAGTGCCCACATAGCATGTGTACAGTTCTAACCCAAGGCACACAAATACATCCAAAGCAAAGTAAGGAAAGAATACAGCTGTACATCCGAATTCCTTGATTATTGAAGGAGAATGGAAAAATGCATATAAAAATATAATTTCGGAAGAATGCAAAGATCGAATCACATTGCTTATAGCCAGATTCAGCTTAACAACTGTAATCCACCCTTTTTCTTTTTAACTTAACGACTAAGAAAAAAGTGGAAGTCCTCTTACTGCTAAAAATAAGCATTTTAAGAAATGCAATATTATTTTGATTCGTATTTTGAAAGGTTGTGTCTTTCACTGAGATGGAGCAGTTTCACTTGCAGCTTAAAAGTGCAAAACAAACTTAATAGGGAGTAATTTTAATTCAGTTAGTTTAATAAAAATGAAGTCCTCCAAGAGTGTCCTGTAGCATGCAACTTTTGGGTGGATTGTACGAACACACACTGCAAAAAGCAAGGCACTTGCAGATGAAGAGCTTCTCTAGAAAAAAATCGAGCATGTATAGAATGAATACCATCCGTGTTGTACAATGGTAAGACTTCAACAAAATCTTCAAATCAGTACCTATCTGTTCAGTGGTAGCTTGCCACTAGTACTATCTTAAATTTATGTAAACATTCAAGTATACATTCTTCATGAAATGTAAAGATCCAGCCTGCAATGTCTTTCTCTCTCACAAATCCTACATCAAATTTAACCCACAAGACCAATAAACATCTTTTTTAATTAAGGAGTTTCTAAAAATTTAAAAAACGACAGCAAGACTGTCACACAGAAAATGTGTGATCACAAGCCAGCATTACAACACTCTGATACAGAAATACTAATCTTGGTACACACGCAAAGGCAGATGCTAAGTAAATACATGAGGGAGGCAGAAGTGAAATCAATGTCTCCTTTTACCATGGTAAATATCTGAGCAGGACAAATCTCAGACACTGCAATACATCAGGGTAGACAGTACTCTTGTAGTCATTACTGACTGTTGTTGACAGATGTCACACTATGTATCCTTATACTTCAAGATTAGCAAGTGTCTTAAACATAAAATTAAATCAAAACCTTTCAGTAAAGACACTAAAATGTTTTCCACCTGCTACATGTAGAGAAAAGGGATCAGTGCAAGAGAATTGGCAGTTTGCATGCTTTTAAAATACCTTTTGTAGTACTCCTGGAACTGGCCGGGTATGAGAGCCACTGGGTAAGGACTAACCTTTGTTCTCTCTGTAGGTAAGATCTTGTATTTTCCTTGAGGCACCTGGATAATCTGCATTGTTTAATATAAAACAATGACATTTTTGTTTCACATACAAACTGTTGAGTCTTTCTCACCAACTATTACCCCAAATATTTCTTAACTAGTCAGTTTTATTGAAACAGGAAAGCTACCTGAGTTCTTCCATGTAAAATTCAATAAATTAAAACAGGAGAGGTCCCAGTCACAAAACAGTATTATTTATTAAATCCAAAACTTAAGTATCTAATGAACTGAATGAACATTAGGTAAGACTACCTCAAACAGTGTTTCAGGAAAAATAATTTTAAAATTAAAATTTAGCAATTGAAACATTAAACATTAACTTTTGTGCATGGCATTCTTAGCATGAATTACCACTGCTGGCCCATACTGGTTGAGAGTAGAAAGAACACATCTACCTAAGTCTGAAACCAGACTGTAGTATAAAAAATTCCATTAATAATATAAATGCATGGAAAAGAGAAGCTTACACAGAAGCCTTCCTTCACTCAGAAGGAACTAAAACTAATTATCCACTATCCTGCCTCTAACATGGATCAATACCAAAAAGATGTAAACTTTCCACAATAAGACAGCCATGTAATAATTTGCTGAGAAAAATTTTGCTGTCTTTATAGTAGAAAAACAGTACTGCTTCAAAATGCCAGCGATTATTTTGTTAATCAGTCAAAAAGGCGTGTAATGTACGCAGTACAAACATAATGTAACATCTAATGAAAAAAAAGGGCATAACACTTACAGCAGCACTCTTTTAAAGAATAAATAATATTCTTTTTTACTTCGGGTACTGTTCCAGCAAAATTTTGGAGGTATTTCGAAGAAGAATTAGCCAATTATATGCATAGATGTAATAGCAACAGAAGCTTCTTAGTAACCTAAACAACCCTCTTACTTTTATTCTTCTACTATCAGATTAAGTACATGATAACAAAATAACACTGAAATTTTTGGAGCTTCCTGAGACAAGTATTTTCAAGTTAAAAAAGTATTCAGATTAAATATATTTGAGATTATTTTTAGCAGTATTACCACTTAAGAATAAAACTGTCTAAGTCCCTATATGACTGAAACAATAATCAAAAACCTTGATAAAAGTTAAAATGGTACCAAAACCATCTTTATGAAAATAAGGAAGGAGCTATGTGTTAACATTGGTAAGAAATTTAAATCTGCCTACATGCGTCTGTAAATCAAAATAGGCTCTTCTTTCTTCCATCCGCTCTCGGTTTAAATTGCTGTTGAATTCTGCAGCTTTCTTGGCAGCTTTTTTAATGTATTCTGGAACTTTACTGGCTTCTACTTTCTGTGTGTTCTGCTGCTGCATTTGCTGGAATAAAAACAATTTTATTAATCTGCATACATTTCACCATCAGTTTGAGAACAGCCTTTTCTCACACTCTGTGTTACAGATGTGCTACACTTATATGCTAATTACTTACAGAGTACTCTTTATAATGGTCTGTTATTCGCTGACGTTCTTTCTCTTGCAGTATAACAGAATACTCAGCATGTTTGGCAGGGTATTCTTTAATCATAAGATCAATTACTTCATCACTACGCAAAGCTGTTAGACCTAAAATAGATAAAAGCAATAATGACGCTACCTGGCAAAAGCAACTCACGTTTTTGAGTGGCTAAAGACAACAACCTGCTGCATAAAACGCTTCTGAAGTGGGGAGTGAACTTGTGCTGTTTAGCTTTCAAGGCTGATTACTACTTTGCCTGTACCCAAGGAGCCACGGCTCATGTAATTTCTTCCTTACAGCTACAGACCCCTTCAAATCGACTCAACCACCCACTCAGAACTCCACAATGTGGCAGAACCTTTATTCTAGATGAGACCTGGTGAAATGTTAGTTTCAGTTTCCAATATTGATCAAATCTTAGTTTCATTAACCTGCAGAACCTTTACTGAAATTATGAGGTTTACATAACATCTCCTACAGATCAAGAAAGAATCACCATGAGGGCAATTCAGAGCAGCAAACTGCTCGCAGACTCCTGACTCCAAATTAAAGCATCTGAAGTTTGTAAATCAGAATGTCTCAGTTTGCAGTCACAATGCAGAACTCTTCCTTTAGAGTTCCAACACAACTAATCTCCAAACACAGGCAACGGAATGGAATGACTTATGTTACTACCACTGGTTATAAATATAACCTTAAAAATATGGATAGTTGATTCAGCACACATCTCTGTTAGACATATGAGACAGAATATAACATTTTACTTCTACTAATAAAAATTAGATATGGTCTCTTCTGTACAGTCAAGTCAAGTCAAAAAAATAAATACAGAGGTGACAGGTGAGAAATAAAGGTGGTACACCAAAAATTGTTAGTACTTAAAATGACATTAGATTTACACAAACATTACATTTACACATTTACCCATGATATACAGAAAATAATGTGGCAGGCATCATTTAAACGCTAAAATGTCCAAGCCACATATATTAGCAGAGTAAGAAAAATATTCTTCAAGCTCTTTCACTGTAAGCCTCACCAATTACATCATTCCATTTTAAGTACATTAAAGGGCCTTAATATACACTCTTCTAATTTCTAACATAGAAGTGGAACCATTTAAGAAACACTGATGTTTGCTGAGCTCCAATCGATGCCGCAAAACAAGACTGGTGTACTTTTTATTTGAAAAATTACGGCGGTCTCTTTCCTAGGGGAAAAAGGTTCTAGAAGTTTAATTTAAAAGCTAGCAAAATCCCTTCTAAGTAATTAGAATAGATCTAAAATATATTTTTTGATAATAAATCTGAAATATTGATACTTCATGGCCAACTTACCAAATTAAAAATAAACTAGTTTTAATTTCAGAATTTATGATTTCAGTTGAGAGTGATGCAATTCTTCTCTACCAAACTGAACCCACTTTTCCTTTGTGTCATACTTTTTATACCATAACAAAGACTCTAACATTTGTTTTCTTACCTAGTGTGCACTGAGTCTCTGTGATAACATTTAGTTCTCTGAGGTAGAGTTTCTCCTTGTGAGACAGATCTCGCCTTTCTAAATCTCCAAAGAAAACAAGAAAGAGAAATAAAAATGTGTGCAGTTACTCAATCTTCTCCATAAACACCGTCAAAGTATTTTGAGAATTTTGTTTCCAGGCAGCTAGTGTGTATTATATTACTACTCCAACAAACACTGTAATTTTATTAAATAATTTTAAATTTAATACACAACGTAGGGACCTTGTCAATTTTCTTGAGTACCCTGCCTGCAGTTATGATTTAGAGAAAACTAAAGAAAACTGATATCTGAATTCAGATGCAGTAATTATTAACAAGCATTAAAAGTACAGTTCTTTTTAATTTTACTATGCCTTTTAAAAATAAATTCCATGACAGAAGATCCAGATTTAACAATTCTGAGTAATGAAGGCTCAAACGCTAGAACCTTCATGATTAGTTTTAAAATTCTTCCACATTGTAGGAATGTTGCCACAATTTGGGAAACAGAATATATAGTTATATAGTAAGAAATTACCAATAAAAAGGCACTTGATGATCTAATCTCAAAATCAGACTTGTTTACAAATTTTTAGTGGCAATGCCAAAAAGTCTTATATTACTTCAAAAACCATAGGATACATTTTCAATACACCAGTAACAAAAAAAAAAGTACAACGTATATAATCCAGGTATGCTTTTGCTAGATCTTTTTTTAAACAGTTGGCTCATACTATAATCAAAGAGACACAGATTATATCTGTTTAAAGACACTGTTTTGTAGAAGAAAAACTTCAAAAATAAATACCTGGATATTTTCTTTTAAAGGAAGTTACACCCAAATATTCACTGACTTGCTCCTGAAGCATATAGTATTCTCCTGTTTCATCTGGTGGCCATTTGTATTCTATCAAATTTTCAGCAGGAAAATAACTATATCTGAGTATAAGAACAATGTTAGAACAAATCACAAGAGTCCTTAAGAGCAATATTTACATTTCTAGAAATTCAATAATTCCTATTTATATGTCAATAAACAGTAGCTACGAAGTCAGACAAGCACTTCAGAACACTACATCATGTTAACTCATTTCAATGTCACTTTGTTACACCTGGTTACTTTGTTACACCCAACTCCACATATCACCATTCATCCATGTAACAATTTAAATATCCAAATAACCATTCATCAGCATGCTAAGAAACAGAACATGAAGAAACTGATATCCATTATAGTGGAGAGGACACCAGGAAAATCAACAACTACAGTGTCAAAATTCATTCAAGAAGCATGCAGTGTTTTAAAAACATGTCAGCTGTGTTTCTGATTATGTATCAGATGCAGCACTTTTTGTAGCATTTTAAAATAAAACACCTTAAAATATGCGGGCAGCAAAAGACAGCTAGCTATTCATAGAACATCGCCTCAGTTCAGAAAGATGTATAAAGAATATGAAAGTAAAGAAAAAAGAGCTTTACTTAAGCATATTGAACACTACAGTAAAACTTGCAATAAAAAAAGCAGGAATTGTAAAAAATGATATTACCCAAGGTCTTGACTAGAAGTTTCACAGCTCCGAGAACTGTCCCCTGAGCCCATACGCCGTCTTTTGGATGGCTGGCTGCCATCATTGGAATTTTCTTCCGTGTCATCCTGAAATATAAATAATAAAAAAATCAAGAGTATTCAGCAAATGATGTAAAACTACAAAAAATATTGCAGGGAAATCCACAGTTTAAACATACCTGAACTCCTAAGCTGTTCTATGCACTCTTAACAAACAACTCATAAGATAGCTTACGCAGCAAATTATTCTTTGCTATAAACTATCTGCATAAGACATGCTGGCATAGAAGTACAGTTGGGTGGTTTCTCACCTGTTGTGCAGGTGAGAAACTAAATAGACTAAACAGACAGAGCGGTAGCTCTGACCACCAAGTTCATAATTCCTATCTCTGGAACTTAATCAGAATAGCTCTCAAAAACTGGAAGTTCAGAGCAAAAACATCAAGCCCTTGCTGAGAGCTGATACTCTAAAATCAGGGAAAATATTACTGAAAGCAACACACAAGTTTATAGGCATACAGTTAAAATTAAAGGAATGGTATACAGTTTACAAAAAGCATCATTACAGTGTGTGTTTTGTGTGGAAAAAAAATAAATGAAAGAAAAAACCCGACTTCATATTGCAACAGACACAGAATACAGCTACTACAAGGGAACACTCATAAGTTAACTTATAGGTATCACTACTCAGATTTCATGAGGTCTATATAAAGAAAGAGGATGAAGGGTGAAGAAGAGAAAAAAAGACCAAAACAAAGAGTTGTGTAAAATCTAGAAGACCGGTGACTCAGCTGATCTTGCACTTGTCACTGCTCTGTTGTCCAATAATGCTATGCAACTCCTATCTGCATCATCAACAACTCTCAAAGCATTTAGTGACCAACCCTGTCTGATCAAAATCAAGATACAGAAAGCAGAAAACTGAGTAAACTGCCTATTGTAACAGGTAGTAGAGCCATGAACAAGACAGTTCTTTAAGTAGTTGAATCTCTAAAGTGGAGCCGTGTGTAAGAATCACATTTTATTACTTCCAGGAAAAGTTTAAGCAAGAAGAATTAACCTGTCAGAAATAAATGTATCAAGCCCAATCATACTTACTTATTTAATAATGCCAAGTACGATTATTAAGTATATGTTTGCTAATGTCTTTCACTCTAGTAGGCTTTATATATCATAAGTCTTGAAATATCAATTTAGAAATATTCCAGCAAATGAGAATACATTACTTTGGTTATGTAACAATTCACAATGCTATAATCAAGACAGGTCATCGGGAAAAAGAATTTGTCTCCTGTATTTTTGGTTTATTTCTTGTTTTTCACAATTCTTCACAAATTTTCTGTTTTGTTAAGGAAAATTAAGAATATCTTCCATACAATAATAAAAAGTAAAAAGCAAAACATAATGAAACTGTTTTCTTAATGCAGTCATCCTTAAAGAATCAGGTATGCAGCATCTCCACTCGTTTTACTAGTAACGCCATTTCCTAGCAATGCTGTATAAACTCAGGTAAACAAACTAAGCAGCAATCCCCAATCCAAACCATACGGCACTAGAGTATTTTCTGACACAGCCATGTCTCATCAGCAGTTCATCCCTACTTTCCACACAGAATATTAATGCACTCCAAACCTTCTGAACTGCTAGACAGGACCAAAGCAATGCTCTGCTATAGCAAAACGACCAAAAGATTTCAAAACATCTTTAAAACATAGAAAGATAGATCTCAATCTGGCAGTTTGGTGGAAGTGCCTCATACCAATTTCTACTTTCACTCTGTAATTTTTCTTTTATTAAATCCTGTACTGTTAAAACAATGAGTACCCCTACCACAGGAGGGAGGAATGTCCTCCATTTAAAATTTCGCTTACTTATTTGCTTAAAACTTCAGCAAATTCAATGACAAAAGCTCACGAATAAGAGTTTGTTGCAGAGGACTTGGCAGAAGTGAAAACACTAGTAGTGCAATTTAAGACACACTACTGTTCAACCACTTCCACCGCTCAAAAAAAAAGAAAAAAGAAAAGGGGACAGTTCTGCGGCTTTCTTTACATGGCAAGTCAAACACTGCCAAAAATCCGCCCGCTTCCTCCCCTGAAATTTCCTTAGGAAAGGCGGTGACGTTCCGAACTCCTGGTAGGTCTATTAATTATAAGATCGACGTAACGATCCTTTATTACGCGATCGGGAAGCCTGAACTACCCGAGATGTGTTTCAAAGAGCGATGTGTTTCGGTCTGCCCTCGGTGCCACAAAGTGCCCGCGGTTCGCGGGACGCGCCGGTGCAGCCCGGCGGGGCCAACGCGGAACTGCCCGCGGCCGAACCCAAACTTTCCCCGCTGCGGCGCTGCCGCACCGCCACCGGAAAGCCGCCGAAGGACTTTTCGGAAGCAGGACGGCCCCGGGCACCCAGCCCCGGGCCCGGGCCCTGGCCATAACTTCGGGCGCGGGGGGCCGCCCGGCTGCCCCAGCGAGCCCGGGGCGGGCGGGGAGGCGGGGGGGTTTCAGCGCCCAGGCGGAGGAGCCGCGCGAGGCCTCCCGCCGACGCGGCCGTAGCGCCGCAGCCCCGCAGCTCCCGCCGCCCGCTCTCACCTTGAGGGACTGCGCG
>JAWMRA010000113.1:42014548-42037534 GCA_035584735.1 Pseudotriccus pelzelni
GGGCCCCGGGGGCGGGCCCGGCCCCGACGCCGGCGAACAAAGCGCACGGCCGCGCCCCGGCCCGGTGCCGCCCTCTCACACCGGCTCCCCCGCACCGCGGGTGGGCGCCCACCCGGCCCCCCGGGCCGCTCACCGCCCCTCGCGGCGCGCCCGAGCGCGGCTCCCGACGAGCTCGGACCCAAGCCGAGCCAAGCGGGCGGTGGGAAGGACCGCCGCCCCGTCCGCGTTTGTTCTCAGCTCCCAGCGATGCAACGGACATGGCACAGGCACCAACCTAGATTTCCACATACAGCAGGTCCAAAAACTGATGTCTACACACTTCACAGATTTGCCTGTGCCTTATACAATCACTGCTGCCCTTGCCAGTTATTATGGACCAGTTACCTTCGTTCCTGACCCCATTCGCAAGCCCCTAGACCGAAGTGACCAACACGTTCAGTGCAGTACCTGTCCACCAACCTGAACCCGAGACCCAAACTTAAGGCCTGGGAAACCTATTGACTGAACTTTCACTTAATTCACAAGGCTGGGAATTTGCACAAGTTTCTAGGACTGCAAAACACAGCTTCCCTCCCAGGAAGGCTTCTAGGCAGACTGGCATTTGATCATAGATAAAACCAGGTAAAAAATGAATACTGCCTTTTCTTACAAAAAGCATGCTTTTAAGAAAGCTGATACCTGCAATTTCATGTAAACATTGGTTAACAGTCCTAGTCACACAATAGACAAGCAACATTCAAAATTTTCCAATGTTTGGCCTTAACACCAGCTGCTTTCACTTCCACAGCAGAGCATTAAACAGATGAAACCCATATGTACTCAACCATAAACATTTCCAAAGCGGTTTTTTGTTGGTTTTTTTTTTTTTTCTTAACAGAGGAAAAAAGAGGAAAATCATCTCAACTGTATGTCAGTTTCAATGTGCCAACAGCAACGGGACAAAAATGAATACTAAAATAATGATGCTCTGAAAATTTTCAAATGGACCATGTACCGTGATGCACGAATCCATCTGTGGCTTTTGAAGTATTAGTCGTAATAACAAGCCATTACCAAAGCCAGCGCAATAAACGTTTCAGTTTCACATTTAGCTGAAACCCAAGTGTCTCTTTGAACATCCCAGAGGCATCTGCTGGCAACCTAAAGGGAAAAAAGAGAAAAAGCTATTTGTGAATATATATACAGCACAGGTTTACAGTTTATTTTTTAAAGAACACACAGCATTATCTAAATGCTAATCTAATTGTATTATGAGAGTTACAACTAATAACAACAATGCAAAAGTTGAGTGAAAATTAACAATTCCTATTCGATGTGTAAATGTATGTTCTTGCTTCACAGTAAAGCTCCCACTGATAGATCCAAAAATCTCTATATTAACGCCCACTTCTCTCTCATGTTCACTTGTTGCACTTTAGCATACTGTTAAGAGCATCCCTTAAAAAGCAGTAGAACATGTCTATGTGAATAGACATTAGTTTTGGGAACATATAGAACTAAGAAGTCACGTCCCTCAGTCCACCTCCAGTTTAGTCCAGTCTTGTGACCATTACTGGGCTCTCAGCTTTTTTGACAAAATTGTTTTCAAAGCTAAACTCTGTGAACTGGTTGATGGCTGAAATAAACATATTCCTTCGGAGAAAAAAATTGACTTGGACCACTTCACTAATCTATTTGTACCTTATTGTTTTCAATTTGCAAAATGTATTATGAATAATGTTTGCTTACAATCATTGCCTGATCTGTCTTTTCCACAATTAGCACTGATACCACATATTTATAACGGTCAAAGCCAAATTCCTTCACAGCCTTTAATATTTCTTCTGAGATTGAAGCACACAAGGAGGGACTAGAAACTGCATCGTATTTGGCTTGTTGAAGTTTACTCTATCAAAAACAATTTTGAAAGATTTTAGTTTTCATCCTGATAGTCTTTTGAAAAAAACCTTTTACAGTCATTTTCATTACAAGAACAACTAATAAGTAGAACAGTCAATACAGATGATACTCCCAAACAGCAAAGGATGCGCTACTTTTATGCTAAAATGTTTTATCTGTTTTTTTGAAAGGGACACACATTTGATGTGCATCCAGCGAATTGTCCAGCCAGTCTCCATTTAACAATGAGGAGTGTATTCTTCCCTATCATTTGGGCTCAGCTCACAGGAAAAGAGTGCTACAAATACTGGTTCCAAATATCCAAGGCACATCTTCCAAACAGCAAAATTAAAAAGAGCTGGTTATAACTATTCAAAGTATCAGTAACAGCTACATATTATCTCCACGGGTTGTTTTCTTCCATTTTTGCTTAATTTTGGTATGTAGCAGTCTGACCATTATGAACACCAAGTATATTTTATGCAGGTCATGTGATATTAGCAGAACTAATAAAATTCCACAAACTTGAGGTCATGATCTTTGGCTAACTGGAGATTTTGCAGATTAGGGTACTTTGAACTGGGCTGTAGCATAATTTGATTTCAAAAAAGGCAAGAGTTTAAGAAGATTCAGCTCCACACAAACAGCACCTAACAAGCTCAGCAGGGGTCTTGCAGATGCCCTTCTGCACTTCGCCAAAATGGAGCACATTCACAAATGTATTTCTGTACCAAAACTCAAAGACTGTAGAGATTTATGCATATGTTTAAGTTCATGCAATTTACCCTGTTCCATAAGTACCTTTGCAAGACAAGCTACTTTTGCAATAAAATCATGCAGAAAAAATTTTTAAAAAATTTTTAATTAAATTTAATTGAAAAAAACTGTACCATTAGTATTTGTTGAGCTTTGTCTCTTACTAAACAATCCTGAAATTTATTGCGTGATTCCAGTCTGTATGTGTTAGCGCACTTTGTCTTTGGTTTTTCTTCCGCTGGAGCCACACCTAAATCTTCAGAAAGGGATCGTGTCTTTTTTCCTTTCGTCTGTACAAAGTAATAAAAAAGCCCATGTCACATGTCAATATTTTTGAATTTAACAGTCTTTAAATAATACTTTACAGTGTACAGTTAAGAGGGGAAAAAAACCAACAATTAGTCTAGGAATAGGTTAACAAAAAACCCACAGAAAGCTAGAAACTGGTTACCATCTTCTGGCTGCTTTAACACTACTACTGCTTTGACCAAAAAAAAGAAGTGTTTGACTTCTGCTCCCTTTTGACTTCTTTTACAGCAAAATCCAACTGAAGTTTGCATTTAAACTCAGTCAGTCAGACACACCATATTAGTACCCTGAATCAACTCCATTTTCCAAGTAAAAATACATAGCTATTAACAGATCCATCCAAGACTGTTAACCACAAGTTCAAGCTTTTAATTCAAACAGCCTACACAACACCCAAAATACGTACTTGGTTCATTCACTATTTCATTTTATTTATTCTCATTCTTTGTGAAATTACTAAATCAATGGCTTATGTAGTGATGACTTAATTTGCTCTTAAAAAAAAAAAAAAAAAAAAAAGCCAGGAAAAAATAAGTTCCAGTCTGCAAGTTATTGTGATTTTGCTTGGAACTTAACTGGATCTTCAGAGATCTGCATTTTTCTCCCCATACAGTTGTGTATTCTCTCTTCAATACACATAACAAAATTTATCCCTCTATGAACGCAAGCAGCAACTCTGATTTTTTAGACTAAAGATGTCACCTGCTGTCCTCCAGGGCTGGCTTAAAACAGAACTGTAAAATGATAATAAGACAGAGACAGAAAAGCACAAGGAACCAAAGAGACCATAACAAATGCTACAGGCAGTGGTTTTCCATACCAGCTACCTCCTAATGAACCACTTTCACATTTTGCCAACTCTTCAGTCTCTTGCTCCACTTCTTGACTACATCTAGAACTTAGATAAGAGAAAATCATCAGCTCCTTCCCGTAAGGGAAGAAAACAGCTCAAAGGTGAAATAACATCACAAAACAAGGCTTACACTAAGAATACGGGAAAAAAATAATACATTCATGGATAATATGAAAGTGTAATGAGAATTATTTGAAGAGATGTGCTACTCAGAGGCTCACAAATCTTTCAGTCCAAGGAGTTTAAGAATAAGGGAAGAATGCAGTTTCTTCACTGTGAAATCACTTACACACTAGCCTTATCAACGCTGTGGACACTACCTACATGTCTCCTCTAGTTCCTTAAAACCAGTGATTCTGGCAGCCTTAGTCCTAATTGCCTGCAGATGTGTACTGATACCACACCGACACTGCAAACTCTGAATAGCACTTACTCTAAAAATGTAAGGAGCAAACACATTTGCACTTAGGATGTGGACACTCACTATCTTCTAACTGCAAACTCAGGTCTTGAATGGCTACGGCCTTGACATGCTTGTCATAGGTCTCCTAACAGAAGAAAAACCAGCAAAGTCTTCCACCTGAACACTCCGATTCATGTGAGTAGAAAAGAACCTGTGAAAAATGTCACAACCCAAACAGCAATTCTTTGCTAACATAGTTCAGCTTGAGTCACAATATTTTCAGCCACTTCCATTACAGATGGAAGAAAATTCATGTCTATAGCACATGACTTCTAATAATGCCGCTACTTTAAAGTCTACCTACCGTTATTAGTGACAGAATTTTTCATAATTGTTTGCAAAAAGCCATTTACTAATGAGGCAACCAAAAATCTTATTGATTTCTCTACACAAACAGCCAGTCAATAAACCTACTTCTGTATACCACTGTGATTCCAAGTTTTAGCACAACGTTGCAATTACATTTCTGTATTATATATGCACCCTCTGTGAAAAAACCTCTCTAAAATTCAAGAACTGACTTTACTTTTGACTACTTGACCAACAAAAGCCTGTTCTTATGTTACTGGACTACTACTACATTGGCTTAACCTTGAGACATGTGGAAGTAAGTATGCTGAGAGAAAAAACCTTTTGCTATTTGAAAGAAATGCTGTTTGTTAATAAGCCTGTTTAAAAAAAAATAGCTGTTAAAAGAGACAAGAAGGAGTTCTTGTTTATTTCTTCAAAAGGGGTGCTGCTCTAACTTAGAAGTTGCTCTCAAGTCGGAAAGACTGCACCACCAAAGGGAGGACCATCCTTTCCTTCTCAGTGCCTGAGCCGGCACACCAGCTGCAAGGCAGGTGTGAACATGACACCCGGCCAAGCAGAAAGGGGACGAGCTATCCCAAGCCGGACGCCAGTCAAGCGCGAACAGTGTTCCTGATACAAATTTTCACAAGGTCACAGACAACTTTTAACCTCACACCGAGCCCCGAGTTCTCCCACGCACTGTACCGCCCTTCCTAAGGACACCAAGCCCCATACTCCCCTCCCAGCTGAAGCGCTGCAGGCCCGGACCGGCGCCCCCGCCTCAGTCGGGCATCACATCGTGCCCGCTGCCCTCGCACCGCTGCCCGCCCCCGGCAGCTCAACCCCCGCCGCTTCCTCTGGCCCTGCCGGCCGCTCACTGTGTCTTTCTCGGCCAAGCCCTGGCGCCGCTTTCCTCCCTCCGTGGGGGCGGCGGGCTTCGTCCCCTCGGAGCGCTTATCCATGGCTTCCCCCGCCGCGCCGGGAGCCGGGCACGGGGCGGCCCCGGGGCCCTTCCCGCACGGCCCGGCCCGGCCGTGACGCAGCGCGGGCGGGGCCGGCGGTAACGGAGGTACCGGAGGTACCGGCGCCATGGCGGGGGCGGCCCCGGCAGCGGCAGCGGGATGGGGGGGCTCGGGGCTGCTGCCGGGCCCTTCTGGGCCTGGGGCAGTGCTGCGGCCCGGGGGCGCTGCGGCGGCGGGGAGAGGAGAGGGGAGGGGAGGGGGCAGCTCTGGCCGGCTTCTGCCGGGGGAAACGTGGGGCTTCAGCGGTCTCTCCCGCAAAAGATCACAGCCCTGATCCCTGTTATACATCAATAATAATAAAGGGTGGCTGCGTTAGTGCAGGATTTGCTCTGGCCTCCTATCCCTGACAGTGAAACGGGGGAAGGGGGGGGGGAAGGGAAGGACTAAGGTGAAGGTCTGAATGATATGATATTTTATAGACTTTTTAGATTTATTTTTTTTTAAATAGAAGTACTCCTGGTGGCAGCTAATACGGGTTCCCGATAGGAACTGGTACCCTTGCTCAGTGCCAATACCCGTATAAATACCTCATCTCTCCTTGAACCCATGAATGCAGAAATTACATACTGTGAGGGTCTATACTGCCACCTAAGTAAAGAGGAAAAAATGATTTTAATTTAATGGAATATTTTTTTATTTGTTGTTGTACTTAATTTTCAAACAATTCCTTGTCTGTTTCAGTAATGAGAAAGCATGACTTTTTGGTTGTTTGGGGTTTTTTTACTAAATATTTTCTTCCTTCTTAGCATGGGCAGTTCTATTCTTGCAAGTTTTTTAATTGAAATGTGTGCTTCTGAATCAGTCTGTCTTTTTGTTTAAATTAACGTGGAATAACGTTAATGCTTATACTTTACTAACCTTGCTACAGAATTCACATGTTCCTCACCTACCCCCCTCCACTGATTTTGCTGGTCGTAAGGACTGGAGCGCTTGGTTGTGCTTGAAGTAACATCAGTTTCTCTGCAAGCTCAGAGATTAGACAGAACGTTTATATATAAACTGGATCTTTTGCTTCAGTCTGTCTAGTTATCAGTTCAGTAGATACAGCCACTCTGAAATACCCTATCCTGGCACTATGAAAATAGAGCAGTTCTTCCCCTCAGTTTTCCCAGGTGGGTTCTGGTCAAGAGTTCCTTTCATCATATGCATAGATGAAACTTGTATTGCAAACCTTAACAGCTTGTTTACAGATGTCTCTCTGTGCTGATGCGTATGTTTTAATAATTGTCTCGTGTGCTTTTTTGATACAAGGATTCCTTTTGTTTGTGTGTGTTTGTTTTAGATGGCGTTGTCAGACTCGGTCACTACTTGTCTTTCTCAGCCTGTGCATTATGCAATTTGCAAACTTGGATTTGAGAAGAAAGACACGTATGATATTAACAGTATTTTGTCTGGAAATGGTGAAGTATGTTGGCAAGCTGTTACAGAGCATGTGTGTTACCTTGAATCAGGTTGGTGTTTACCTGCTGTAGTAGTGATGATACATTTAAGCCTGATGCAGAATTTCAGTACATATGATAGCAATTCAAGCTTAGTTACAACATTTTGTTACAGTACAGCATTATTTTGCTGCTGATTTAGAGTATGTACTGTTGATATCTATGAAGAGTTTTAAATTTTTGATCCGCATTTGGTATTTGGCTTTTGCTGGCTCCTAAGGTTCATGTAATATGTAGCTGCTACTTTGCCTTCATCTTGGTTCCCAGTTTAATATGCCTGTAACATAAGGGTTCAGTTCTGCTTCTTTCCAACCTTGTAGTTGCCTTCTTCTGTGTTCTTTGTGTTCCATTTGCAGTAAATTTAAAACGCTCAGGGGCCATCAATATTCCTACTGTTGCTTCTGGTTTTGTTTCCCCAACTCTAGCTTGTACAGAAGTACAATTTTGTTTCTCTTCTGTATGTAGAGCAGTTTATAGTATTTTTTAACCAAAGAAAGCATTTATGCCCAAGTGAACTCATTGAATTTTAGTTTGCCGAATTGCATCATGCAAGATCTGTCATTAATTTTCGGAGGTGGTAAAAGTGGTACATGTTTCTGTCTCAAGGACTATCTTTTAGTAAATTTCAAGAATTTATATTCCTATAAAGTGTCCCACCAAAAAGAAGCAGTGATACCACTCTGTAAGGTACCTGCCATATCTGTCTGCGTTCTTTAAAGGGTGTAAGTGCTGCAACTTGAGTGAGCCTGCTGAGCCTGCACCAGCTCCCAGCTTGATTATGTGGAATTTCTGTAGAAATTCTAGTAGGCTCTTCCCATTTCAACAAAAGCAGAACATTAATGATTGTATTTACTTCCATATTTTCTTGTGTTTAGGCTTTGTTGGTTTTCCTAATTTTGTTTGTTTGATTTTGTTTTGTTTTATTTGGAGAAGATGCTCAATCTTACATGATTTTGCACTGCAGTTTTATTTTATTTATTTTACCTTTCAATATCTGTGTTTTAGACAGCAAATTGTAGTGTATTAGTTGTGATAGAAAAGTCTGGATAAAATTCTCAGTGCTAAAAATGTACACAAGCTGTAGCAGGTTTTATTCCTTATGAGTTTTAAAATATTGGACCTTTGGGAAGATTGGTACACTAATCACCTTCTCTTTTTCAACTTAAGATCAAACTGTGGATTATATCAAAAGCATACGATCATTAGGACCTGTATGTGAATCTGTTAATGTGCACTTCAAATCTCTGACCAAGGAGCAATTCATAATTCAGTATGCATCGTGGTTGCACTGGACAAACTGCACAGAGGTATAGAAATTTCTGTTAACAATTTGTATTTTGGCACACGAACCCTTTGTGGAAGTTTAATGTAAGAACAAAGAAGAGATATCCATGAACCAAAATGTTTAGAATTTGTAACTAGTTGTCTGTCTCTGTGATGTGGTTGCTTGTAGTTTCCCTGACTTTGTAATTACATATTAGGAAACATGAGGTGCTTTGGGCCTGTTCTAACGTAAAATTGTAGGATTTTGTTTTTCTGATAATCTGTGCCTAGTATCAAGCTTTACCTTATAAAGTTATTGTGAATAATTTTTATATGTAGGGCACTAGTTATCGAGGTGCTCTAGGGAAATTTCTCTCCAGGCATGTACATTCTTATCTCCTTGGCACAGTTTTCTTTCTACATTTGTATAGCAACTATCACGGAGGAATATTTAGTTTTCTCTGCACTTTTGAAAATTTAATTTTTCCTTCTGAATATTTAACACAACATTCTTCCTCTCCCCAATCGTACAGGTATTTCTTGAAGTATTTGATGTTTTACAATATACACAAACTACAGAAGTTGCTCTTGGCTTAATGAAACTAACATCATGCTTGGAGCGAGCCTTGGGTGATGTAAGTGCCAAGATGTGAAGTCTGTTACAGATTTGGCTTTATAAGATGGGAATGAGCTCTTGGATTTAATTGCATATTGAAGAAGTGAGATTAGTCTGTACTATAGTAGTACACTAACAGCCCAGGTGCATTTTGATCAGACAGAGGTCCTTTTCTGGATCCGGTTGTGCTAGGGAAAGCATCAGCTCCTTCACCTGTGCTGGTACAGTTCCTTTTATCAGTGCTGTTACTAACCAAATTAATTAAAAAAGAAAAGAGTTTGATTAATCAGGAGATCTTTGTTACTTTGATTTATTTAACTGAAACAGGGAGCAACATAGCTTCCACAAAAGATCTGATGGTGTAGTAACCTCTCCGAGGAGTGGCATGCAGGTGGAAAAATGGCCTGCTAGATAACATTTTTCCTAGGGAGAAGGGAGCAATGGCTATTCGAAGAGTGTTTGCTACTGGTCTATATTAGGCACAGATAAGTTAAAATAGCTGGTTGTTAAATATCTGTGAGGAGTTCTGGAGAAGGAAATAACAGAGAAAGGGCAATGGGCTAACTCACAAACAAATTTACCCAAGAAGGTAGTAAGAAGGCTTGGTAAATTTGAAGTAACAAAAAATTATCAAAAATTGAAAAAAACTGTCAGGGAGAATACAAAGAACAGAAGGCGTGATAGCAGTTGAAAACAGAGATGCTGACATTGCCCAACAAGGTTAAAACCTAGTTTAATGAACGGCCTGAATCAGAAGATAAACCACTAGTCTCCGCTCTTTAACACTGACAGACGCTGTAGATTTCTAGGGTAAGAATGAAATATCGTGTCCTTGGTAGAGTTTATTCCCATAATTACATGTTCTTGTTGTGCTTTACTGTTTTTTTGTGATTTGGTGTTTTTTTTGGAAGAGAAGAGCAGTACATGTACAGACACTGTGAAAAGCCTAACTATGGAAATATTAAGTGGGCTATTCACTCCTTTCTGATACGTTGCCTAAATTTTAGTTTGTCGTGAAATTACAGAATTTAAAGCTTTTTTAAGGACTTGGTGTGGTTTGTTTGATTAGTGTTTATGAGAATGGTTATTGGGTGAAATAGTCAAGTTATATGTTTGAAATACAAAGAAGTATACTAAATTGTTTATGTTATCTGTTTTGCCTTTTTTTTTTTAATAGGTATATTTACTTAAGGATAATGATTGCCCTTTCCTTCTAAGAGACTTGCTTGCATCTGAGCAGCTAGCAGTTGTCTTTGGACGAGCTGTAGTAAGTGCCTACTTTTGAAATAAGTAATAAATATTGAGCCGGTTTTCTTCCTGCCAGATGGCAGGTTTCCAAGTATAGCCTTTGCTTGTACTGAAGAAGAGTTGGCAAATTGTGGATTTATTTTCCTTTTATACATGTTACAGTCTGAGGGTGTATGATTTAAAAAAAAAGTTAATATTGTAAAAGAAATAGTTTTAAAGGCAAGGTCGTAGGTTTTTATTTTCCTTTCTGTATGAAAAACCTACATATGTAACATTTCACATATCTGGCAGGCGACGAGCGAGCTGCAGAGTTCATCTCCCTCATTCTGAGTTGCACTGCTTGAAAATGCACATCCTGCACTGGCTGTTTCTGATAAGCTGTGTTCCTTTTCACCACCAATGTAGTCAATTATAACATTTACCATGTCAGAATTTTTCAAAATAGAGGAAACTAATTTGCAAAAAAAAAAAAAGCCACAAAAATGTTATGACATTTGCAATCTTGTGTAAACAGAGTAGGTGGATCTTCCATGTGCAGTCTTACAAGAGCATATTCTTTGTTAGAACAAAATATTGGGTGTGAACTGGAAGCCTGTGTTGTCAGCCAGTCTAGTAGTGTTACAAAGATTATTTCTTGACTTTTGATGGCATATGGAATATTTAAATTCTTACAGTTGAAAAATAAACCAAAGTTTCCAATTTTTTTTGATAGTGATCTGAAAATACAGCTTAGAATGCAAATTCTATATTTTATGTTAATTTGCGTTAAATTATATGAATTTATACTACAAGAAGTAAGAGCTATACTTTATCTCATTTGTTTGCTTGCCATAACTGCTTGGAATGTCCAATAATTAATTTTGTTTGTCCAGCATTCTATAACCTGTACAAATAAGCTGAACCATTTTCTTTCAGAGAATGCTGGGAATTGCAAATAGTGAGTTTCTGTCCCTGTGACAAGCTGTAACCAGTCATCTTGACAGTAGATATTGTAGTTTCTCAATAACTTCTGAAGTTTTCTGTTAGGGAACGTTTATAAAAATAAGAAAGGTAATAAATAATAGATTTCTTCATGCAGTAATTACTTTGTTTATTAATTAGATGAATGTACTGAGGATATTCATTGGATCTCCACATGGTCTGAATCTTCGTAATGTTTTGTGGCATGGATTTGCATCCCCACAAGAAATTCCTGCCAAGTAAGTTACAAAAAAAAAATCACATTTTCTTACCGGTCAGGCTTGCGAGTTCTTGAAAAGTGGTTAGTAAAACTTGCTTCTCTCATGGGAAAAAAGAAATAAATTGTCCCAAAGGCTTCTGTCAGTATCCTGAAAGATTTCGCCTGCTGCTGTTGCATCTTTGGAAATGGATTTCTGTAGAATACTTCAGCCATTATTAAGACTGGTGTTTTTTGTACTGTTAAGTTAAGCAAGAAAGCTTAACTTTTTTTTGAAGTTCTGTCAGGGCAGTGAGGAATAACTTGGAACAAAATACTGGGGTAGAAGGAGGAGCAACAGCAGCCAACAGAGAATACAGTGATGCTTTTTTCCTAATTCTAGTCTTTAATTTTTTTTCATGCTTGTGAAAATGCAGTTAGTTATTAAGTGCCCCACTCATGTGGGGAGTGTTGGCTTTGAGTGTTCTTTGAAAGAGTGAAAAAACCCCTTTGTCCCTAACTCAGAAGTGTTGATTCTTTACAAAAAATTATTTTTATAAGCTTTTCTAATATATTATGTTATTCTCTCTAGATATTGTGCTATGCTGCTTTTTTTAACTGCAGGATTGGGTCAGTTGTTGCAGACTTATCTTTTGCAAACTAAATGCATTTTAGTACATCGACCTTATGTAATCTTCGTTAGCTTAGAGGAGCTTGATGTGTTTCCAGGCAAGTATTTCAATATCAGTAAGTTTTTAATTATCCTATATTTGCTATTGTTTGATTGTCCAAAAGCACTGTTGAAAATAATGCATTTTCCAGAGTTCCACGATTAAATCTTAACTGAAATTATATGTATATACTGTCATCCCAATAATATTGTAGTATAAATGCTATAGCTGTTGATTTGCTTTGCGAAAACACCAACTGCAGTCGAGTCTCGCTTACCATTTTAATCTTACTTTTGGATAAGACATTTAAAATGTGAATGCATAAGTGTAAGTTTCGTTACATGGTAGCATGGAAGTATGAAGTGTTAATTTACTATGCTACATGTCAACACAGAAAATTGATTTATAAAGTAGGAACAATGTGCTCGTGTTCAAACGTTCATACTGCTGTACTGATTTTGACTGGATAGAAATGAGTCATTTATATTACACTTTTTAGAAGTATTTGAAGTAGGTGGAAAACAACTCCACAGAAGCTGGGTCTGGTTGCTGTGTAGTGTTTTAATCTCAATAAAAAGCAAACATGACTTTTTAACTGGTTTTACTCTGTAATTTTATATTACCACCACAAATGCAGTCTTAAATACTCAAATTCTGATCCTAAATGTGGCTATTGTTGTACCTGCATAGTTAAAATAAATTGGATAACTTTTAAGTCTCCCTTTACAACTGTTGAAATAATAATATATTTTCAGTGAAATATTGAGAATGCATTAGTAAACTAGAGATTATATGTAGTTTTTCAATGTTGTTTTGTTAACTTTTAGATCTTAATAATGAAACACTTTCCATAGCTGAAGAGCTTGTAAAACTGTCCAGTTTTGTATTAAAAACAATGTTACCATTTTGGATTGCTGCTTTAACAGCTTTCAAGCAAAGCAGGTAAGTAAAATTTTTTAAATTATTTTTCAATAGAATGTATTCCATATAGAACAATATATCCTATATTTATATATCTGCATTCACAAATTCCAAAGCTTTTTACTAAGTCTGTTACATAACAACATATCGTTATGCATTGTTATGGTGATCCTTCGGAAAGTTTCTCAACTTACAACTTTGCTTTGTGCCTAATAAGGTTAAAAACTAAATTTTGAACCCTAAAAAGAATTGTTCGAGATGTAGCAACAAAGGAGAGATTTACAAAGCAAGGGAAATAAATCTCTGCATCTTAACATTTTGAATTTTTTTAAGAAGTGTATTCTTTTGTTTTTCTCTCTGATGCTTCACCTTTCTGTAAGTTATTCTAGCCTCTGAGCTTGTATTCAATGGTCAGTTTATATTTGGCACAGGTAGTCATTTGTTTGTTTACAAAGTGCATTACAAGGGAATTTTGGTCCAGGTCATTTGGCCTGAGACTGTAAGTCTGAAGTGGCTCAGTGGACAAAAAACCTGGATATCTCTGTTAATTTTTCAGATATGCTGACAGTGTGATTCTCTTACTTCCTCAGCTGGAAGCTGGACTTAGATTGCTCTTCACTACAACTAATAAATGTCCAAATCGTTTGCTAACAGCTGAGGTAAAATTTCTGTCTAAAGTCAATTATGATTTTGTGCTTACAATACTTGCAAAATAGTTATTCTAGAAGCATGGTGTCTATAAACATTTACATATTTACCCCCCAAAAAATTTAAATCAATTGTAGAAAATTATTTACAAATTTCCAGTTGAGATTTATGAATGCCTTTAATTTTTTTTGAATGTCTGCCAGTAAAAAGGACTGAAAAAGTAGTTGAAGGTTAGTGTTCAGAAACAGTAGTTTAGGGTGGAAAGTAGACCATGATATACTTATTTTAAAAAACTCAGCACAAAATCCAAAAGTCCCTTTTTTTCATTCATAAGGGGCCTTTTTTGTTATTCATGCACTTCTGGTGTCTCATGCAAATAAATAAATAAAAGTTTGATATACATGTCTAGTTATTTGATTTTGTTTGAAAATCAAATAATATTAATTGTCTTTTTTTCTAGTCTTCTGCTTTCTACACCACTTTTGATGAGGTACTGTGATTTTTATTTGTTGCTAATTTAATATATATCCATGTCAGAATTTAAGTACCTGCATGTTTCCCATTACTACAGTCCAGAATGCACTTCTTGGGTTGGATAAGACATTATTTCTAACTTTTTTCAAAATAAGAAGTAATAGTAAACATTTTAAATTTTGAATCCTCCAGAAAATATCAAAATTAATACATAACAGAATATTTTCTTCTAAATGTTTTTATCTTGAAATTCTTCACTCTACAGAAACATTCTGTCATTTTTCCTAGATTCGGTTATTCAAAATAAATACAAATACATTTTGCAAGCAGAAGTCCTCAACTTTACAAGTTGTTTGAGTTACCTCAAATTGTCAGTAGTAATTAGGGATCTTGATTCTAGAGTGGCAGAACTAATTGCATAAAGTTAGGAAAACTAATTACTTTAGTTGATGTTTCTTCTTTGATTATTTGGCTTTCAGTAATATAGTAAGTTTCTGTTCAAATTACTTTTTTTTAGATGCTAGCAAAGCATTTGGATAATGAAGAAGTCAACCAGCTACCTTCAGTTCTTGAGGAGCCTGCCATGGCAAGTGTTTTGAAAGTTTTCTGTGGTTTTTTTCTTGTTTTTTTTTCCTTGGTGTTTTCATTTATTTTTGTTTTAATTAAGTAATGTCTTCATGATCATACCTAATATTTATTTATTTCATATAGCTTGTATCCAGCACCTTAGAACCAGAAACTTGTTAGCCTTTTTCATTGGGAAGGATGGAAGGTAGCATCTCACAAGCTATACTGGGTTCGGATACAGAACTACCTTTCTTTCTGAAATATAGATGTCTCAGAGATACTTTTCTTTAGATTTCTGAAGTTCAGCTGAATGGAGCAGAAGAAGAACTGATGCCTCATACAGGAAAATTTCAAACTTATTTCTGATTGCTTCTGGGACACATCTTCTACTATCTCGGCAGATGGCACAAAAATGTAGCTTAAACCTGCAGAGCACATTCTGCATGTTACTACCCGAACAGGTAGTGAACAGGAAAACTAGGGGTGTTGAATTCAGAGATCTTTTGAGATGTGAGGTTACTGTCCTGTTGCCAGAGGCAGTGGGGTTGTGGAAGCCTTGGGACACAAAGCTGAAGGAAGTCTGTTGTTAGCTCTCAGAATTTAGCATGTATGCGTTGGTTTTTTTCTGAATATCTGAAAGCCCCTTTCCTATAGACATGATCATATACCTGTCTTTCAGGGATATTCTGTACACCGAATATATTCAATTCTATGTGAATGCACGTAGAATACAATTCGGTACACTTGATGTATGTTTCCACAGGAATTTCTTTGGGATTTCTTGAACCACCAGGAGGGTCCACGTATAAGAGATCGTTTAAGCCATGGAGAAATCAATCTAGAAGCATTCCCCAGAGAAGTAGCCAATCAGATAGTTGCATTTGCAATTACTCTTCTCTGCAGATTCTCAGATGAGAATATGTTTTCACTTAAGGTAGGGATCAGTATTATGTTCTCAGAAGATTTTTTTTTCCGATTGTTTTGGATACCAAATATGATATTAGAGAGTTTGACTGAATCTTCTTGAGAGCTGCTTTTTGTGGAAAGGAAGTATTCATCCAAGTAAAAAATTGTGAAACTATGTTTTTGCCTAGTTTTGTAGTGAGGTAAGTAGAGAAAGGGTAATCTTTTGGAAAACTTTCTTGCTGTGCCTAATTTGTTGGCTTTATCAGTCCTTATTCATGTGGTTAATCCGTAAATTATAGTGATTCCACTTAATTTTGTCGAATTGTATTGATACCTAGCCTGTTTATCTGCTGAATTATCCGAAAGGTATGTGTAACAGCTGTAGCTTACCCACTTAGGTATGTATTTATTGAGGTTTTCTTTTTCCAAGACATTGTAAATAATGGTGGCTTGCTAGTGTTGTTTGTATCCATACTTACACTGTGAATTTGTAAACACTTCTTGTCTAGCAATATGTTTCTCAACATTAGCGATTATTATATTTGCTCACCTCAGTTTCCTGTTTATATTTGGGATTATTTCTTTCAATACCATATAGCAACCTGAGAGATAAATCTTTCATTTATTAGTTGCAGCTCTTTTTAGTTTCTCAAGTATTGCATGCTGCTGCATTATGAGAATACTTGGTCGCTTTTCTGTCAGCCGCTGTCAGGTTTCATAGGCACAATGTGTGAAATTAAGCTTTAACCATTCATTGTGCTGATTACTTCTTTCAGCCCTCACCTATTTGGAAGTCTTTACTGATGTCATTGCAATAGGTGGCTTGTATGAAATGAGGTATAAGTCTAAGTCTGTGTATGATTATTGTGTGTTGTCTGTGATTTTGTAAATCAGGAACACGTGGTCATAAAACCACTGATGAACTGTGCACGTTGCTACCAATCTCGATTTCATCCAATTTCTCGTCTCAAGAAACAGGTAGGTACTCACAGCTGTGAAAGAATTTTGGTCCTTAAAATGTGAATCCTTAAAATTAGTCTAATTGTTTTCTTCGTGCTTTGATTGTCCTAAAAAAAGTTAAAATCTTACATATTTTTAGTTGGTTTTTTGCTATATCTTTTAAAATTAAAGGAAATTACAGTTGCTAAAATGAGATATAACTATGCACACTCCAGTTGATGCAATTGATGCTGTCTGTGTGTTCTAGATCACTGAATAGGTTTATTCCCACCCGAATGTTTGCTGTTCTGTAGTTTTCTTAATTTCGTTATGCTTTCTTATGTCAGGACCACTGCATGGTCATGTCTCCAGGAATCTTGGATTAGGTTTTTGCTAAGGTTGGCCTGTCTGTCAAAGGCTACACTTTACAAAACATTTTTCATTATATGTTTTTGAGGTGCTGGAATGTATGAAGAGCATTCACTCATGGTCCGAATTGCCAACAGTGCCTGAGGAACAAGTTCAAACAATTAAAGGGTATGTATATGCTATATAAGATAGTTCTCAAAATAGTTATGAAGAATGGGATTTGAGATGGTGAAATGTCTCTCCAAATACTTTACTAGAAAGATGGTAGATGCCAGAGGGGTTGTGAGAAGACCCCTTTGTTCTCTTTAGCTTAATCTGTGCTGTGCACATCAGTACAAGTCCTGTAAAAACTGTAAACAGTGTACTAATTTGAAGGGAGTGAGAAGATACTTGAAATACAAAAGTGTTAGTGGCTCCATATTCTGTTTCTGAAGAAGTGGTCACCATATGTGAAACAGAAAATAATGGCTTATTTTGAAAAGGAATTGGTAACCAAAACAGTGGAAGACTTGATATGAGATACTAGTTAGAAAAAAAAGTGTAACATTCTCTTGTTATTTGAAAAGGATGAAGTCATTAATAACATCACTGGAGGAAATTGTACTTGTTTAGAGCTGAGAGATGAGAAATAATAAGTACTACACAGTTTTATCATCTCAAATGTTAATTGTTTTCTTTTTTTTAAGTTTGGAAGAAAATGCTGAAGCTAGTACTTTAATTTTGATGATATCTGAAATTACATCTCAGTTGCTGCAATATATACCCCAGAACTGCTGTAGTTCAGATGATCCAATACATAGTGTTCTAACAGAGAGGTGAGTTTTATGTCCTCTTGGTTCTTGCTGTCAGCTTCTACATACATAAAAAGTCTCAAACCTAAGTTACTCACTTCCCTGTTTTCAGAGCAATGTTTGAAATGTGGTATGCACTTTTCTGTTGTTGCTGCTGATCTAATTTGAAAATTTTAGGATTGCAGCTGAGCATCGTCTTCAAAATTAAGATGGGACATTGTAGATTTGGGAATTACAGTAGAGATTTTACTTGGAAATTAACATGAAAAAATAACCATTTTTCAGGCTGGGAAAGCAAAATAATTTAAATGTGTATGTACTGACTAGATTAGGTTGGTTTTAATCTGTTTTGTGTGCTAAAATTGCATCAGAAATTCGTTTTAATGTACTTGATGTCACAGCTGTGTGTGGCATTCAAAATGGTAATATACCTCTAAATAATTATGTTTTTACATGCTTTAATATGAAGATTCAGAACTAGAATGTATCTTATAATATGTGGTGCCAGACTTGGAGGTATGTTAGTTCCAGTTATGTCTACTTTGGAATGACGTTCAAAACAATTTGACTTTTGATTTCCACTCTTAAGGGAGCCTTCAGATTCCCATGACTGCATGGAACAAAACACACCAAATCAAACCCATTAGGCATGAGCAGGATAGTGCAAAGAGGATTTTACCTGCTGCTTTACTTACATAACATTGTGGGCCTGCTTTTTCCTGCCCACCAATCTTCAGTTTTCTCATTTATGAAAAAGAAGCCTAATTACTAAAGTCATAAACTTTATTTTGGAGTTTTCTGCCTCTATCACTTTTGGTCATTGATGTTTTGCTGTTTCAGAGGTAATTTGAGCATGAGGGAGATTAGGAACCACTTCAATAAAAACAGTGTTTAAAGTGGTGTGTGACACATCAGTGTAGTAGAATAGGACAGCGGGAACGTATTTGTGTGATTTAACAAAGCATGATCTGGTGTGGTGTTGATTAAAAAAATTGTCTCACCACCTGCATTTTACAAAATGTTAACTCTGCTGCTTGTTTTGCCCAGAAGAAGGACCACACACTAATGGGAGTACTAATTAATACCATTTGTTTCAGTGAGTTTTATTATGGTGAATGTTAATTCATTATGAGTTGAACTATGGTGGGAGGCTTCAACCACAATCCTGCTGTGATTTGATGTGTTCAGTATATCATTTCAGGCAGGCAGTTTTGTTTATTGTGGTCTTGTTTTTTTGATCTGAAATGGGAAACATGTTCATCACCGGCAGCTTTGCATTTATATTCAGTAAAGTGATAGAGAACACAATCACTACCCCTGCTACACAGATCCCTGGGTTTTTTCAGTCATGAGATAAGGGCAGGTTTTTTCCAGGTTTTCTGGGTTAAAACATGGAGTCAAACCACATTGAATATGAAGTGTGTCTCATGTTAAATCCAGCTAATGAAAGGCTGACATTAAAAATCCCTTCCTGTTTTGGAGGCTGTTGACTGAACTTTGTGATACGCGTATTTGCACCCTCTATTCTCCACGGCCTGTTCTGGAAATAGTGGTGATACTCCGCAAAATAAGCGCGCAGTGCCATCAAGTGTCCGAACAAGTTATTGCCAGCGCTGAGGTGAGATACACACAGTGGGTGAACAAGACACTGCGTTCTCGTCAGAGGCATAACTATCTACGGATGTTGAACAGGTTGGCTGATGGTTTTCCTTTGCTTTGTGGTTAGGCTGAGAGAGAGTGGCTGCATGCTGCTGTTGCTGGCTTTCAGTTATCTTAGAAGGTTAAAGTCAACAGTGTTCACATGTTCTCATTAACCATTTTAAAGTTAAGTGTCAAACCAGATTTGTGTTAAGCAGCAATATTGAACTAAAAAGAAAATCTCAAACTGGAGAATAATTTAGTGGGTATTTTGAGCATTGCTAGATTACGTCACTGTAAATTACAAGCTTTCAAATTAAGTATCATTTAAATGTTAGATTGTGTTTTTGTAGATACTAGCTTTTCCTGTTTATTAAACATATACATGCCATTCAAAATTTATCTGAATGCAATAGGTTTAACTGATTTGAAGACTTTATCTACTTTAGTTTGCTGCTTTTTATAATTATACCTGAAGCAGCATCCTTACATATAGATTGTTTAATATTTAATTAATTTTTGTTCCTATTCATAAGTGCTTTCCTGGGTTTTATGAATCTACTTTAAAAACTGGCAAAACTGTAAATTTTTTATTATTGGTCAGGTTATGTTCCTAAAAATGTTAACCATGTTATTGAAGGAACAGGTTAAATGGAAACTGATGATACTTTTTGCAATTCAGTTGAAATCTGATTTATTATCTGTGGAATAATGAGTGTCCATGAGTTTTTCTTCGGAATCTTAACTATATGCGTTTCTTTTTTTTTTTCCTTTTTTTGGAGGTTTCGTCATTTATAGTCTTCATTTCTTGTTCTGGGATTTGCACTGCTTTTTGCTGAAGGACATTCCATATTCCCTTTTTTTTTTTTTCCCCACTCTGCGATATCCAGCTATTTGGGGTGGGTGCAGAAGTCTAAAGAATTCTTCCATGTGAGTGATTTTTTTTTTAATTTGGTTTTTGTTTGCTTTTTTGTTTTTGTTTTTTTTTTTTTATTTCTAGCATTAAATTTTTGTCTCCAGTGTTGCGACTCATCTTAATATTGATTACTCTGGAAGTAGTCAGTGTTCATACCGTTTGTAAGAAGAATCCTTTTGATTATCAGCAGTATCTAAAGTGAGTATCTAAACTTACTTTATGAAAATAAGAATTGTATATATTACATTTTGATCTGTAATACAAATCCTGTACAGATTTTCTATCATTAGTCATTATTATACCTCAGACAACGTTCACTCAAGAACTAAAATAACTTAGCTGAAAATATATGGTCCAGTTATTCACATTTTTAATTTTTATTAGACTCCCCCTTAGTACAGATAGGAAACAATCATACACTCAAATAATAGTATATAAAAGCTGTATTTAAGATGTTGGTGATTTTACTCTGTGTGTCAATTAATAGCTGGTTCGGTATCATATACATTGTGAAACATCTGACTGGGAAAAGACAGGAAGCCATCTGGGGAAAATCACACATTTTGTCACTCTATTCTTTCTATGGCAGTGTTAATTGCAGTTCTGAAAATCTTTGCATTGTACTCTGAGAGTGAGGGAGTGGTTCTTTTCCAGAAGTAGAACAAACCTGAATGTATTGATCATCTTGAGGGAGATTTGAATATTTGAAGACATCAGCAGCTTTAAATCAGGCACTGATATATATTTTTTTTCTTTTATCTTTTTAAATCCTTTAAACAGTTTTTCTTCTTTGGTGTTATTTCTCATAGGTTTTTGAAGTTAGTCTTGCAGTACACTGAAAACTTGGTGACATACACAAGCCCTGAGAAAAACAAGTGGGATGAAACCATGGAACTTACAAACAAGACTTTGATAAAAATAAGAAAAGTCAGTGACAGAAAGCTAATGTTAATGCATCTAGCTACATGAATTAAATGGGCTTAAGATTGTTTGGACATTGCAATACCTAAAGACTTCTAGAGTCCTCATATTTGAGAAGTCTACTTCAAAGACAATCTTCATCAGCCATTGTCAAAGTTTGGATGCAAAATTTAGTCTTTTTATTAGAAAGTAGCTGTTGAGACGGGAGATGAATGATCAAGCTTTCATAGAATGAATTGTTTACTGAATGGACTGAAAAAGATTTACTGTGAACTAAATCAGGATGATGCAAGTTCTACTGTTAAGTATATTTTGTGTTTTGTACATTGGGGCTTTTTTTTGTAGCTTTCTATTGTACTGAAAAATAGCTAAATAAAGAGTGTGAATAAAAGATCTGAGATTTTTTTAAGGATACAAGGTGGAATAACTTTTGCACAACATGTGTTTATTTTGTTTAATTTCATCTGCTCATTCCCAATATGTATTTAGATAGTCAGCTGATGAAAACTCACATGCACATGGCTCACAGACACATATTCATTGTGGTTCAGAAAGTTATCTTCTTGTTGCACATAACATTCACTTGAATAATTTATTTTTTTAAAATACGTTCTCCCCCTTTTTTATCACCAAAGAGTAGAATTTCAAAGAACAGATTCACAGAAGACCACAAATATCTATTCATTTGCTTTCTCCTATGGAGAGTAAAACCAGAGGGTACTGTCTGGAGAATATTTGTCTCTACAAAGAATTAGTGATTCAAGTTACATTTTAATAAGCTTCTTTGCAATGTTTCTTGACTGGAAATCACAGTGAGAGTTTAGTTTGTTTGGTGTGGGGGATTGATATACACTATGATCATATTGCTTCCTTTATGTTATTCATGAAATATATCATGTGTGTTCGACATTGAGCTATGTCACTTTTTTTATTGCTATGAAACCTAAAGGATGTGAAGAAGTTTGAACTAGATAAAAAAAAAGATAAAGAATGCAGAATAATAAATGAAATGCAGTGTATGAGACACAGTCTAAAATTTCAGCTTTTTTAAAAACCTCAGTTGGCAAATGTCCATTATATTTTTGGAGGCTTAAACACTTTGACTTTGCTCAGATATGTTAACTTCAGCTAGATGTGGCTTGGTATTGACATTTATGATGACACTTGCTTTGATGGTGGTAAGTACTGTAAGGGGGTGGGTGTTAAGTATTGTAAGGCAAAAATTATTTAAGGTTTACATACTGATTGTATGAAAGAGATCAAGAAATTAAAACACAGTCATGTTTTAGAAGCACATAAATGGCTGACATGCTTTCTCCTTTTTGAAGTGTGTTAATGTACTGAAAAGCACCATTATAGACCATAGGTGTATAATTTCAATAGCATAAGTTCTCCGTTTGTTCCTATATTTAAACTTTGCTAAAATTATTTTGCATGCTGTTCTCTTATATACTTTTACCTAAGATAGAGCACACTGACAGTTTCTTCTTTTGTAATTAGTGCCATAGCTGTGATTTTCTGCTCTAAGTCTGCAGTAAGAAACATGATGAATCATGTCAATTTTGTCAAATATGCGTTTCCAGTTTGTTTTCCTACCTCTGAAGCTCTCTGATGGGAACACTGCTGCCATCTATTGTTAAATAAATCTTGAACAGGCTGGGACAATCCAGTTATTTATTCTGACAATGCTGTCATTTCCCAGTAGGACTTATGGATTCTTTCTGCTGTTAAAAGACTTGTGGAATACAGCTGTAGAGTAAGTGTATATCCTACAATGCACATTAAAGAACAAATGGCAAGAGATATGGTAGAGGTCATTGGGTTTGTCCTTTATCAGTTACTTACTTTTCCACTTCCAATCAGGAGGCCTGGAGACACAAGATCTATGACGCCGCTGCTTCTTTTGAGAACACGCGCAGGATCACTCTCGA